>JANSVA010000005.1:36790498-36831734 GCA_025504915.1 Erythroxylum reticulatum | reverse complement strand
TTCATTAGTTTCTTGGTTCTTAAAGCTATTATTCAATTGAACCTATGATATTATCTAGGTTTTTGATTAATAAGAATGCTTAGAATACATGTTTCTAGTCATTTACACTTTAGAGAAAACATCCCCCAACGAATGTTTACTAATGAACTAAAATTTTATATCAAGGATCCATTTTAGTGTGATAACATCAGTGACCTGAAACTAAAGCTTGTTTATTAAATTTCCAAATCCAATCACTTTTGTTGATTTCAATTTTTGTTATTTCTAATTTCTTAAATTATGTGAACTAAACCCCCTATTTGTTTTAGTTTTAAACTTGCTAACCTTTACTGTTAAAAATTTCTCGTGTAAATGATCCCTACTTTCCACTTCTACATTATTTTGTATTGACGAAAGTTGGTTTCTTTTCAAATTTGGTTGCAGGCGACAATTGTACCATGAGCATAGAATTTGCAAATGTAAAAGAGTTTAAAGAAGTTATTGTGAATTATATAGTGCAAACATGAATGAATGTAAGTTGGCAGAAGAGTGAAAACAATAGGATTATGGTTAGTTAAATTAAGGATGCCAGTGAGAGTTGTGTGATGGATATGAAAAGAATGGTAAGTATTTCAAAGTGAAGACATACAAACCTCATCATAGTTATTTTACAACTAATAAATAAAGTTGTTTTCTATTAAGTTCTTCAAACCAAATTTTAGGGATAAATTTTTGAAAAGCCTAATATATTTACAAAAAAAAATGGTTGAATAATGTAAAGAGAAGATAAAAATATTTTTTAACTTAGGCATATGTAGAGCAGTGAAAAGTAGACTAAGAAAGGAGGAAATAAATTTTATTAATGAACATTCCAAGTTACAGGGATATGTACATAAATACAGAGTCGAAGATTTTGGATCCATAGTGGAATTATAGTTGTCAAGTAATTAATAGACTTCTTTGCTACAGGTAATCAAAATTACATTTTATGTAATGAAATACTAAATTTTATTTCATATTTAATTTTCTTTATTATAGTTTAAAAGGTTAGAAATTTCCTTTTAAGTCATGAAAAAAATGATGGATGAATTTGAGACCAATTTCTAGGATAGATGAATGCCTTCTAAAGACAGAGTTTCAAAATCATTTTCTTAGTGTAGTTAGGAGGGATGGATATACAGGGATGCATCTCTTAGCATAGGCTATTATGGATATTGTGGAGGTATAAAACATTATCTCATATAATTAGTTCACGAATCTCTATGCATATGAATTGAAATTAAAGGGTAGGGAAGGATTTACAATAATATCTGGAAAGTAAAAGATGATTTGTTCATGATATTTTCCGTTAATTTAAATTTAATCTTACTTTTAGAATTAATTTCTTTTAATTGTTTTAGGAATTGGTCAAAATTATAGAGGCAGATATACCAAATTCAACACACCATATGTGTGCTAGACATATTTATCATAATTGGTATAAGAACTTAAGTGAAAAAGACTTAATAAATCAATTACAAACTTCTAAATGGATAGCTTATGTCAAAGACTTCAGTGAGACTTAATAAAATTAAACCTAGATGTAACACAACCTTGCTTAAATATCCAAAAGAGATATGGGCAAGATCTTACAAATCATTTGAATCCAAATGTCTATTAGTTGATAATAATATGAGCAACACATTCAATGAATTTCTTGCTTGTCAAAGACAGATCAATAATTAAAGCATGCATGAAGCAATAGAATTGTAGAGGTAAAGAGGCACACAAATAGGAGATAGGTTATACATGGATGGAAGGCGAGCATTGCACCAACAGTTGTAAAAAACTAGAAAAGAACAAATCAAATGCAATGCAATAGAGAATAATTTGGAACAAAGATGAGGTGTATGAAGTTTCAAAAGGAGAAAAAAAGCACACTGCTAGGATTAGTAGAGAAGAAATATGTAATTTTAAAGAATGAAATATATGAATGTCCTTGAAAAAATGTCATAATTAATATCCATCATTTTAAGTAAAGGCTGGAGGTATTTATAAATGATAGCTATAAGAAAACCCAGTTGTTAAGTGTGTAAGAACATGTTTAGCCTAGTAGTTTTATAGTCAATAAGTTGGAACCAATACACCCACCATCTAAGAAGACTTAAATGGAAAGAAAAAAAAAGTCAAATAAACTAAAAAATGTAAATAAATTGTCATAAAAGTGGCAAATAAAAATATGGAAAATAAGACAATTTTGGTCATAACTCAAAAAAATGCAACAAAAAAGGCTTAATGTTATTAAAATATCTACATTGTTATAAGTGACTTTGAAATATTTCATTACCTTTTTTTACTTTGCTTACCTTGTTGTACTATTTTATACACATTTTACAACTTTTAATTTTCATTCTTCATAATTAACGAACATCTTCAACATTCCTAGAATTTTTTGTTAAAGTTATTGTACTATCTTATTGTTATTCTTTTTTCTTGAAATCTATGAAACAAAAGCAAATGAACTGGTATAATTCAACCTGTTCAATTGAAGTTTTAATAGTAATAATTGTAGATACATCAACACAAATTGACTGGTATTTTCATCTGTGTAATTTGTAATAAGGTTCACAACATAGATTATTCTATAAGCACACAAGCTATATTTGAAGCATGTTTATAATACAATGAACTCATCATTTTTATATGATGAAAATATATTTTTTAGTATAACTTTTGGCACATTTAAACAATTCTATGTTAAATATATTTTAGCAACAAATTGTATATGAATTTAAAGCCATATATAATTTATCTCAACAATTTGTATTTATATGTAATATTATGCCAAATGAAATTGCTTAGCTCTATCATTTCTTTTAATAAATTATAGAATGCATTACTTAGTGATGTCCTTTTGATACATCCACTTGCTTCATTTGAAATTAATGAATTTGATTCCATCACTTACATTACATTCAACAATAACAAGTATCAATTGCACACTAACTTTAACATGAATTTTAACAAATTAACATTACAATTTAAATCCATTTTCTCATAATATAATTGAAGATAACAACCATCAAAAGAAAAATAAATCCTGCTACAATGTTTATTAAAATAAATTTCATCTATTTTTTTTTTATCTTTTGCCATCATATTGATATCTTCCTTCTTAAACATTAATTGTTCACCATTCTCCTTAGTTTTCTTTATAATCTCCTCAGTTTTATCGATAAATCATTTCAACATTTTTCACAATAATTTTCTCATCGTATTAATAAAAAAATTCAAATCTCCCATCTTATAACCTAATTTGTTCATAATTGTTAAGGATTATGAATTACAAAGTTTGAATTTTTTAATTTTTTGATTTAGTTTTGAATTTTTAAAAAATTTTATTATATTTTAAAAATTTTTAAATTGGACAACATAATTCAAAAAGTTGTTTATTGTTAATATTTTGTTGATATGATTGACAAAGCATACAAAGAATGACATTTAAATAAGTTAAATGACTTTTCATTTTTGTTAATATATTTTTTTAGCCTTTTATGATGAATAAGTTGGATGGCTATGTAATCAAAATGTGGTTATTTATTTCATACTAAAAAGTCATACAGAGAAAAAGTTATCATGTAGCCTTTCCAAATATAAATCTTCACATACTTCATCAATCAAGTAAAATATTAACGAAGAACAACCTTTTGAAGTAAATTGTCTTATTAAAAAAGATTGGATAATTAACTAAAAATTTTAAAAGTTGGACACTAAAATGAAAAAAATTACAAAGTTTGATACTTTGTGATTCATTGATCCTAATTTTTAGATTACAAACAAGAATCTTCAATTTTCAAACAAATGAAAACTCACTCGTTGAATAAATATGGAATCTACAAAATTTCCTCCATAAATTATTTTAGTCCATGAAATCTTTTATAGGACATTTAATCTAAAATAGCAAAGCACCTTCTAAGCCTTTGAGTTGAATATTATACTAATTGATGATGGGGATTCTATTAATATTTTGTAAACAATAACCTAAAAGAATAAGTACATGAATCATTTAGCTTTCAACCAACGAAAGTTTTTAAAATAAGAATCATGACTTTTTGGCATAGGATAACTTTTTGACAAAAGGGTCAATTTTGATCCTAAGTTTTACATGAGTCGACAAGTTTAACCCTAACATTTTAGAACACTTAAGACCCAAACATTTACAAAACGTTAAAATTTAACCTCATTATAGTAAAAATACTAATGGATTGATGATGTTATCAGCCAAGGTTTTGAAATTCGTACCGGACGTTGAACCAGAGATCTTACTAGTCAACAGTTCGATCGGTTCAATCGGTTCGAACACCAGTGGAACCGGTGTGACGTCATAATTATACAATAATTATATTTAATTATATATAATATTATTAATATTAAAAAATAATAGAAAAATATACCAAATAAATATAAATAAATATAAATAATCGGTTGGGTCCTTTAGGTTCTGTACTTTTGTTAGATTTTTAGAGAAAAGATGAGTTTTACTTTTGAAAAAAATAAAAAAAAAACTCATCAACATTTTAGAAAGAAAAAAGCAAAAAAAAATTTATTGAACTAGTGGCTAACCGGTTTGATCAGTCCCGGTTCGCACTGGTTCAATTGGAGACTGGTTTTTAAGGGTCACATAGACCGGATAGACTACCGGTCACCGGTCGAACCGGCCGGTCCGATCCGGATTTCAAAACCATGTCGTCAGCTAAATGGCAAGTTAACGTCGACTTGAGATTTTTAAATAATTTTTTTGTGAGCTCCACAGTGCCATATCATATTTGACGTTGTAAGATAGAATCCAATTTTTTTTAAGAAAAAATAAAATCTTATTTATTTTACGACTATGTGACCTACCCTTTTTAATTAATGGATTGTTTCTTTTATCTTTCCTCTTCAATACTAGTTCGACCACCATAGCCACTATGCACCACCACTGTCGCCTCCTCCACTAATCATTTTTCCATTTAAAAATCACCATGTCTCCAACCACTCAACCACCATCGCAATCTTCCCAACCATAGTGTCAAACTCAACAACCAAAGTACCATTTCTCTACCATATCCAACACCTCAAAATTCTTTCTTTCCCTCCTTGCTGTCACCACTCCCTCTACCATTGCCACCTTCCGCCTCGCTCACATCCTTTCCAGTGAACATTTCCTTCCTCCATCTCCCGCCGTCACCTTTTAGCCACTGTCTTAATCTCTCTTTCCCTCCTCTTTGCCACCATACTAGCTACTCTTGTTAGTCTCTTTATTTACGCTCACTACCATCACCACTACCCCACCCTACCACCTTTGAGAAAGCTTCTGGCTCTAACAGCCTCTGACTTTTCCTGCTAATCATAGTTCCCTGTGATGGCTCTTTAAAACCTACTAAACTTTCTCCTCTTTTAGGTGTCTCCAATACAAGCTCAGAGTTTCTCTATTTAGGCACATTAGTAAACTCACAAACTGGTCCTAACGATCAACAAAAAATTGCCTTTCCCAGCAACTGAGTAAAAATTAGCGCTTCATCACCACCTTATCATAGATTTGGTTGTACAGAGTGTTATGATCTATGTATTGTTGTTTTAAATTTCTGTATTGCTTTTCTGTGTTTTGTATAGTTATGTGTCATGATTATTTTAGGTGAAGTGAAATAATTTTGTATAGACAAGTTGACCTCAGTCTTCTATTTTCTGGTTGACTGTATATAAGCATAAACTGACGAATGTTAAGACTTGAAGTGAGATAAACAAAGTTAGTCCTTTATTTAGCTTCTCTCCTCATTTGTGACAAACTCTTACATGGTATCAGAGCAAGGAGACGATGCTGCGATCAATCGTCGTTTTTGATTGATTGGTTTGGGGTTATTGCAGGCAATCGATTGATGATCATCATCAACAGTTCTATTTTTGGTTTCGATTTTGAGCTGGATAAAGTAACCCAAAGTTAGGGTTTTGGGGAACTTCGTTTTCTTCTCATCGGTGTGCATCCTATCTGAAGATCTTATGACGATGGAAGGTTTTTCACATAATTCACATGCTAGATTGACTCTTGATCCCAGATCGAGGGTTCCTCCTGAAGAAACTCTAATATACTTGCAAGGATTAGACTATCTAGGTATGATTTTAGTTACCACAGCCTTGACTGGAAACAACTTTCTGAGATGGAGCAGATCAGTTAAAATAGCCCTAAAAGCTAAGATGAAATTAGGGTTTATCAATGGTACCTGTCAGAAACCTAGACCAGGATCTATTGACTTTGACAAAGGGATTAGGACAAATTACATAGTTAAATCGTGGATTTTGAACTCTATGTCGAAGGATATAGTCCAAGCCTTCATTTATACAAATTGAACTTTGGTCAAATTTTGAAAACAGGTTTGGAGAGATTGTCCATTGTTGTATCACTTACAAAGACAAATTAGTGTGGCATCATAAGAAACTATGTCTATAGCTACGTACTTTACTGTCCTTAAGAATTGTGGGATGAGTTTTGGTGTCTCATGCTTATCCCACAGTATACATATGAGGTGGCAGCACAGTGTGTATGTGGAGCACTTAGGGCTCTAACTGACTTAACTTCCTTGAATCAGCTGATGTAATTTCTCATGGGTCTAAATGAGAGTTAAGATCATATTAGGAATCGAATCTTAGTTATAGAACCTTTGCCATCTATAAATAAGGCCTAATTTATAGTCTTAAAGGTAGAAAAGCAAAGGGATGTAGATGGTTTTTAGTGAAGGAGTGGAGCATAGTGCTATATTAGTGAATACAGGGAATATTAAAAGGGATACAGATGGAGGAGGGAAAGAATCTAAGCACAAATGGGGCAATAATGGCAAGGGTGATATGTACTATTCTTATTACAAAAAGAATGGTCATCTAAAAGAAAACTATTTTAAGCTCACTGGTGTACCAGACTAGTACAAAGAGCTGTAGAATAGGAGAGGTAAAGGAAGTGGGAAGTCTTATATAGCTAATGCAATGAATGAAGAATTCATTAACTGTAGATAACAATACATTAGTGGCATATACAATTGTTGGTTCCTCCAATCCTCCATTATCTAAATTGATCAAACAAGAATTGCTGAAGCAGGTCAAGAATAAAGCAATCTCATATCCCCTCATGGTGAACCTGACACATCTTTCAGATTTTGCAGGTACACTTCCTTATCTAGCTCTTTCTAGTCTTAATGTCATAGGTTTAGATTTATGGATATTAGATACAGGAGCCTCAAATCATATATGTGGGGATATTTCTTTATTAACTAAACCTGTTGTACCAGATACTTCTATATCAGTATATATGCCTGATGGAACTCAAAACTGTGTACATCACCTATACATCACATAGGTGATGTTTTCTTACCAAATAAACTTGTCTTGACAGAAACTTTACATATACCTACTTTAAAGTTCAACCTTTTGTTTGTTAATAAACTTGCAACAACATAGTCTATTACCTTCACATTTTATCCAAATTATTGCATTTTGCAGGACCTAAAGACTAACCAAATATTGGTAGTTTGTAAGGTTATAGGCAGGTTATATATCCTAGATAAGGATTGCTTCAATACTGACACAATAGCCAGATATTCTTTGTGCACTGTTGATAGTAATACCAATAATGTTCATTATATACCTATGTACAAACTTTGGCATCAATGTTTAGGTCATATGTATGACATTGTACTTAGACACATTGTTTCTTTTGATAATAAAATTGTTGGTATAGCTGGTGTTTATGATGTTTGCCCACTTGCTAAACAATACAAATTGTCATTTCCATCTAGCATTATTTATACTGTCTCTGTTTTCTAGTTAGTACATATAGATATTTGGGGTCCCTATAGTCAACATTCTATATCTGGTGGGAAACATTTCCTGACTACAAGGGATGATTATAATAAGCTAACTTGGTTGTATTTGATGAAGCATAAATGTCAAGAGATTCAGTTTTTAGATAGTTTTTTAAAGATGGTCAGAACTCAGCTTCAGAAATCTATTCAGCCCATTTGAACTGATAATAGAGCTGAGTTCTTAAGTGGGTAGTGTTAGAAATTGTTTAGGGAATTGGGAATTCTCCATCATAAGTCTTGTGTTTACACACCACAACAAAATGAGATAATGGAGAGAAAACATAGATATTTATTATAAACAGCTCGAGCTCTTATGTTTCAAGCTTCTTTACCTAAATAGTTTTGGAATGATTCTATACTTACAATAACTTGTCTCATAAATAGGCTTCTTACTTATCTTCTAAGGTGAAAAACACCTTATGAGATTTTATATGGTTATCCACCCAAGTATGATCATATAAAATCTTTTGTTTGTCTTTGTTTTGCCACAAATGTTTAACCCTATAAGGATGAATTTGATCCAAGTGCATATAAATGCATTTTCCTGGGTTATAGTCATGGGTAAAAGGCTTATAAGTTGTTTGATCTTGTCTCTCATTTTGTTCTTGGTTCTAGAGATGTAGTTTCACTACATTCCCTTATCAATCTTTTTCTAGTGCACCACCAGCTATTCCACTTCCTTTGGTTCTAACTAATCAGTCTTTTGACATTCTTATGTTTTAACTTCTAATCTTAGTAGTTCTCCCATCATTTCTCCAATCTTAACACTAATCCACCAATCATAAAATGTTCATTATCTCCTTCTTCAACTTCCCCAATTATTACCACTCCTTGATAAGTAATAGAATATCATATAAACTAGCTTGGCTAAATGATTTTGTGTCTTATATAACCACCAATGATGTTTTATCTTCATCTTCTCACTATCATTCTTCAGGTTGTAATTCCTTTGCCTATACCCCTCCCACTTTTCCTTTTATACCTACCCCACACCTTACTTCCACATACATGTCTTTTTTGACAAATGTTTCAAACATTCAGGAACCTCAATCTTATCATCAGGCTAAATACAATGCAAATTAGATAAGAGCTATGTAGTAGGATTTGGCTACACTAGAATCCAATCAGACTTGGATTTTAACCCATAGATGTTAAGGAGGCCATTGGTTCTAAGTGGGTTTATAAAGTGAAGCTTAAGCCTGATGGCACTATTAACCGCTATAAGGCTACGTTGGTAGCAAAAGATTATCATCAAATTGAAGGCATTGACTTTACTTATAGCTTTTCAAGCTTAAGCCTGATGGCATTGTTGACCGCTATAAGGCTAGGTTGGTAGCAAAGATTATCATCAAATTGAAGGCATTGACTTTACTGATAGCTTTTCACTAGTTCCTAAAACAGTAACTATTCAGTTATTACTAGCTGTTCCTGCACATTTTTCTTGACCTACACATCGGTAGATATGAATAATGCATTTTTGCATGGCTTTCTTGATGAGGAAGTGTATATGACACCTCCAGATAGGTATACTAAGGCTGGACCTAATGAAGTTTGCAAGTTTAATTGGTCCTTGTTTGGCTTAAAGCAAGCCTCTCGATAATGGAATTATGAATTTACTAAACACTTGCTTTCTTATGGTTTTATGCAATCACAACATAACCATTGCTTGTTTACCAAATCCACTAGTTCTACTTTTGTTGCACTTCTTATCTATGTGGATATCATTTTGTTGATTGGAACATCTGAAGCTATCTTAAATGACGTTAAAATTTTTCTGCATGCTACTTTTACCATCAAGAATCTTGGCCCAGCTAAATATTTCCTTAGTTTAGAGATTTCTAGTTCATCTATTGGTTTATATGTTAATCAAAGTAAGTATGTTTTTAATATTCTGTCTGATTCGTGTTTGACTGGAGTAAAACCAATTGCTACACCACTGCCTAAGGGCTTGCAATTAACTAACAAATCTGGTCAATTACTAGATGATGTAGGATAATATAGAAGGTTGATTAGTAGTGTCATAGCACAGACCATCTGTCCACAGATATTGTCCACTTTGGATTGCACATCGAGCCAAAGCCCTCACTGTTTTACTCTTCTTACACTCAGGAAAATGCATCTATGGGGAAGAGGTATCCGTACCCTTATAAGGCGTAGTTCGTTCTCCTCTCTAACTGATGTGGGACCTCACAATCCACCCACTTAGGGCCTAGTGTCCTTACTGGCACAATAGGTCGGGAACCAGCTCTGATACCATTTGTAGCAACCCAGACCATTTGCCCACATATATTGTCTACTTTGGGTTGCCCATCGGGCTAAGGCTCTCATGTTTTTGCTCTTCCTGCACTCATGAAAACATATCTATAGGGAAGAGGTATTCATACCTTTATTAGGCGTACTTCGTTCTCCTCTCCAACAGATGTGGGACCTCACAGGTAGGCTACTGTATTTAAGATTTACTCATCCTGACAAAACTTTTGCATTTCAACAGCTAAGTTAGTTCCTTCGTGCTCCTTGCAAATGTCATTGGGATTATGCACTTCATTTATTGAAATACTTGAAGTGTTGTCCCTCTATAGGTTTATTTTTTCTTGCTTCCACTACATCTTCTGTTTCTCCTGCATCTTCTATATGTTCACTTGTGGCTTATTATGATGTTGATTGGGGATCATGTTTAATGACTCAAAGGTCTATTTCTAGTTTTTGTGTTTTCTTGGATTCTTCTTTAGTCTCTTTGAAGATTAGAAAATAGCCCACAGTTTCCAGATCTACCGTTGAAGAAGAGTATCGAAGCATGGCTTCAACTGTATGTGAATTGTTATGGATTTCATATGTTTTGCATGATTTACAGATTTCTTTCACTTCACCTATTCCTTTATGGTATGATAACAAGGTTGCCATACATATTACTGCTAACTCAATTTTTCATGAACGCACAAAATATCTTGATATTAATTGTCATATAGTTCGGGATCAACACAAGCTTGGTCTTGTTGCTCCTACTCATATTTCTTCCAGGGAACAGTTATGTATCTTTTTACTAAAGCTTTGGCAGCACCAGCCTTTGCTTCTCTTCTTTCCAAGTTAGGTTTGGTTGATATCCATTAAACTCCAACTTAAGGGGGAGATGTTAGGATTTATTTATTGTCTTTTTAAATTTTTGTATAGCTTTTCTATGTTTTGTATAGTTATGTATAATGTTTATTTTAGGTGAAGTGAGGTCATTTTGTATAGATAAGTTGACCTCAATCTTCTATCTTCTGGTTAACTGTATATAAGCATAAACTGATGGATGTAAAGACTTGAAGTGACATAAATAAAGTTAGTCCTTTATTTAGCTTCTCTCTTTACTATGACAAACTTTTCTACAGAGATAAATTGTAACACCCACATACTCCCTGAGAGGATATGCAGAAGTCACACATAACAGCACCCACAACATATCATACTAACAATTCCAAGCATTCTCAGAAACTCAAGCACCAGACATTACATTACATTTCAATATATTTTAAACATACTATATAAAATGTAGTGACATAACTCAAAACATATTTCATGCTTTGAAATCCAAATTTCTTCTTATTTATAAACATTACAAACTGTATATGTAAAATACTCATCATTTATCAGATACAACTCAAAAATGAACAAACTTAAGTATACCTTTTGTCAAAACAAAACTCAATCTCTTTGGCCACTGCGGTTGATATTGTCACAGTCTCAAGTCTTCTTAACAAAACCTACATGGGGCAAAATCCACCATGCTAAGCATATAGCTTATTAGGGAAAAACTAAACACATATAATCCAGAAATTGTTTCTAACAATTGTATAGCATTCACATACAATAAATCATATCAAATCTCAAATAACCTTTAATTGTTCAAATTACTAAACATCCCGATATCATTTGCATCAGAACATAATATAGCATATCGTAATAGAATACATAATATACTTGCTTCAAACTTACTCATATCTGACTAGAATATCATAATCATAAAATAGAACCTTAAAGTATCTGAATAAATCTTATTTACATCATAACAACATTTAAGTGTATCAGAAGTGAATTTAACTTCTATCAGACTTGAACATATCAGAACACAAAACAAGTTAGTCTGTCAATCCTTTTTACAAAAGTGGGTAATGGAACTAATATAGGAGATATCATGATCGATATCACAAAACAAGAGAGACGTAAGTCTCATTAATAAATGACACCAAAGTGTCAGTAATAAGGGACAACAACGTGTCAGTAACAGAAGACATCGAAGTGTAAGTAACAGGAGACATTGAAGTATCATAAGAGCAGCTGCAGACCCTTCTAGGCATGTCTATTCATAACTAGGACTTGACAATTTTAAAAACAATCTCTTTCAGATTTCACAATCACAAGAAAAAGATGTTATGTCATTATTGCACTTTCCTCAAATTGAACTTATAAATACACATCCATCTAATCTTGTCTAATAGCATAATCATTTGCAATAATGTACCATTAAAGGCATTATGTGTTTACAGACACAAAGTTCCATTTGTAACAATCATATTCAATTCACATAACATAAACCTTTGGAAATACATTGGTATTTGAAAGAACATATTCACTTTTAAACATATCGTTCCTTTCAACTTTAAACACAAGATTAATTAACCTCACATTCTTTAAGTAATTACCTCCATAAATAAAGCGCAACTCAATTATATTTTTCTCAACTAATTTAACATCATATAGGTTCATTTTAAACCTCAACTCAATTTAATTAAACCGTTGTTAAAAGTCCTAACATTATATATGCCAACAATTACATAACCAAGTTTAGCATTTTTTTTATTCCAGATTTTCATAGGACAAGTTTCGGGTCAAATTTGTATGGCTATTTTAACCTAGAAACTGAGGCTTCTAAACAATGTTTTCTTCTAAAAAAATGTTCCTATATGTCTTAAGTTTCTATTGAAATATATTTCATACAATTAGGTTCATTATTTCTCAAGTTATCCCCAAAATACTATAGTTTTTCTTAAACAGTGACAGAATCCAAAACTCAACTGCAATCGAAATTTCAAAACTCTTTGAGACAGAAATAAAATTCTATTCCTACATGAAAATTGTATACCTATGTATTTAGTTTAACTTAAAATTAAAATCACCCCATTTGGACATCTTCAAGTCAAGTAATGGCCAAAATATCGATATCTGTACAATGAAAGTTGTTCAATGAAACTACTACAATTAACTCACATCTTACACCTTCAATACCCCCTTCACCAAAATTCATGAATTCCACCTTATTAATGCCTCAATTACACATCAATTTTCTGTCCAATACCAATTGTAAAGTCATTCAGTAAGCAGCTGACAATCCTTATCTTTCATACATTAAAACCGAAACAGCATATGTCAAACCAGAATTTTTTTTCCAACACCTAATGTGCAACATCATAACACATATTTTTGGGCCTCCATTACACATAATTTTATGTCCAAAACCAATTACAAATTCATTCAATAAGCAGCTTACAATCCTAATCTTTCAGACGTTAAAACCGAAACAACATATGCCAAACCAGAATTATCTTTTTCCAGCACCAAATGTTCATCATCATAACACTTATTTTAGGCCAAATTAGGTATCATAAAACTTATATGAATACATGCTATCAAGTGTAGAAATCCCTTACCTCTTTAACTTCAAATTCCTACTTCAAAGAACCAATTGAACTGACCCTTTCAAACAATTAGGACACTTAAAGATTTGCAAGTGAAGATGATCCAAAACCAAGCAATATTCCAAGTGAGTAGTTTCAGCTAAAAGGAGCAAAAGTTAGTGAGTAAGCTGCCGAAATGAGTTGGAGTGATTCAGCTCTTGCTTTACTAGGATTTCTCAAATTATCAAGCCATATGTCTTCATGCATGTAATGCCATTTTCCTAATTAAGACAATGCCATTAGTCACCTACAAAACCAATCCACATGTCAATCATCCAATAGTGCCAAATGTCATTTAAAGTATAGGTGTAGTCATACTAATTTTCATATACCAACTTCACTTGGCACTTGATACTTTCCTAGTTCAAATATACATTTAATTACCTTAATCCTCTAATGGTATCAATTAATTCCAATTTACTATCTATAGTCCATCAATACTAAAATTTCAGTCATATGCCTTTCACATTCAAATCATAGCACAATTTTAACTCCTATCTCACATATACTTTCATGAACATGTATCATTTCAACTAGGGTATACTTTGGGGATTTGCAATTCTCTTCCCCTTAAAAGAATTTTGTCCTCAAAATTCATACCTGATCAGAATAGTTGAGTATACTGAGCTCTCATGGTCTCTTCTGGTTTCCATGTTGCTTCTTTAAGTCCATGGTGTTGTTAGAATACTTTCACCAAAGCTATTTGCTTGTTCCTATATTGTCTAACTTCTCTAGCTAATATAGAAACAGGTCCTTCTTCATAAGCCAAATCCAGTTGTACTTGAATTTCTTACACACAAATCTTATGTGTATCATCAGACCGATATCTTATCAACATAGAAACATAGAATACATCATGTAACTTGGGTAATTCTTCAGGAAGAGCTAACTGATAATCTACTGGTTCAATTGTCTTAAGAATTACCTAAGGACCAATATATCATGGACTAAGCTTACCTTTCTTACCAAACTGAAGTATAGTCTTCCACAGTGACACTTTCAAGAACTCCTTATCACCTACTTAATGTTCAATATCCTTCTTTTTTAGACTAGCATAAGACTTCTACCTATCACTAGCAGCTTTCAACCTATGTTGAATAACCTAAACTTTTTCTTCCGTATCTTTCACAATATCAGGCCCGATTATCTTATTTTCACTCAACTCAATCTAACAAACTAGAGTTCTACACCTTTTACCATACATCACTTCATAAGGTGCCATGCGAATCCCAGTCTGGTAACTGTTGTTGTAAGCAAACTCCATTAGAGCCAAATAATTATCCCAACTTCTTAGAAACTCTAAACACATAACCTCGAAGCATATCTTCTAATATCTGTATAACCCGTTTAGATTGTCCATTTGTCTAGGGATGGAAAGCAGTACTGAACTTAAATTGAGTACCTAAATCCTTTTGCAAACTTTTATAAAATCTCAAAGTAAATCGAGGATCACAATCAGAAATAATAGATAACAGGACACCATGCAGTCTCACTATCTCATTCACATATAGATCTACAAGCCTATCCAAAGAATAGTCAGGACGAACAGGTATAAAGTGAGCAGATTTGGTAAACTTATCCACAAGCACCCTTACAACATCTTTTTCCTTTGAATGAGAGGAAGTCCAATGACAAAGTCTATAGTAATGTTATCCCATTTCCATTGTGGAATAGAAATATGATGTAACAAACCTGATGGAACCTAGTGCTCAGTTTTAACCTGTTGACATGTCAGACATTTTTCTACATAATCCATAACATCCCGTTTGATACCTGACCACCAGTAATGATGCTTCAGATCTTGATACATCTTGTTTCCACCAGGATGCATAATAAAGACTGTATTATGAGCTTCAAACAATAGCTTTTTCTTCAGTTCATTATTAACTGGCACATATAATCGATCTTTATAATACAATTCACTATCTCCTTTCACAAAAAAATCAGGCTATTTACCTTCCTGAGTAGCCAGGATAAGTTGTTGTAACTTATCATCAGCCCTATGAGCATCACAAATCTCTTGTCTCAAAGTAGGCCTTGCTTTCAATTAAGCTATTAAAGCTCCATCAGATATAAGTTCCCATTCACTTCGCTTTATTGATAATGTTGAAATGGTCTTCCGACTTAAGGCATCAGCTACGACATTAGCCTTGCCTAGATGGTAGTCCACAATACAATCATAGTTTTTAAACAGTTCCAATCAACGTCTTTGTCTCAGATTGAGTTCTTTCTGGGTAAGCAGATACTTTAGACTCTTATGATCTATGAAAATTATGCACCTTTCACCATATAGGTAGTGTCGCCAAATTTTTAAGGCAAACACTACTGCTGTAAGCTCTAGATCATGTGTAGTGTAATTATGTTTATGTGACTTTAGTTTCCTAGAGGCATAAGCAACTACCTTTCCATCCTACATCAAAACATAACCTAAACCATTTCTAGATGCATCACTAAACAAAATATACTCCTTGAAAGAAATAAGTTGAACCAATACAGTAGCTTTAGTAAGGATACATTTCAGTTAATTAAAACTATTCTGACATCTATCAGACCATTCATACTTCACTCCTTTCTGTAACAGTTTAGTTAAATGGGATGCTATCATCAAGAATCCCTTCACAAATCGATAATAATAACTCCTACAAAACTTCTCACTTTTGTCACATTTTGTGGTGGCTTCCAGTTAACAATTGCTTGTATCTTAGTAGAATTAACGCTAATCCCTTGAGAAGAGACAACATATCCTAGAAAAGATACCTCTTGAAGTCAGAAATCACACTTGCTCAGTTTAGCATACAACTGTTTTTTCCGCAGGGTCTATAACATAATTCGGAGATGCTCAATATGGCCATATTCATTCTTAGAATAAACCAGGATATCATCTATAAACACCACAACAAACTGGTCTAAATAAGGCATGAATACTCTATTCATTAGATCCATAAATGCTACTGGAGCATTAGTTAATCCAAATGGCATTACTAGGAATTCATAATGTCCATAATGGGTCCTAAATGCAGTCTTAGATATGTCCACATCCTTTACCAGAAGTTGATAGTACCCCGATTGCAAATCTATCTTTGAAAACATTCCTGCATCTTTCAACTGATTAAATAGGTCTTCAATCCTCGGCAACATATACTTGTTCTTCACTCTAACTCTATTTAATTGTCTGTAATTAATGCACATCTGTAGTGTATCATCCCTTTTCTTAACAAACAAGACCGGTGCTCCCCATAATGCACACTGGGTTTAATAAACCCTTTATTAAGAAGTTCTTGTAACTATACCTTCAAATCCTTCTATTTAGTAGGAGACATTCTGTACGGTGTTCTTGATATAGGATCAATGCCAAGCATAACTTCAATAAATAACTTCACTTCCCTTTCAGGAGGGAGTTTAGGTAATTCCTCGGAAAACACATCTGAAAATTCATTCACCACTAGAATATCTAGCAATTTACCACCCTCCTTTTTAGAATCAAACACAAAAAGACAAATAAGCTTCAAATCCCTTCCTGAGGAGCTTTTAGGCTTGTATAAAAAATACCACATTAGTTAAAGAACTAGTGCGAATGCCATGCAATACTATTTTAAGCTAATCAGGCTTCCTAAGCATCATTGCCTTAGCATTACAATCAACTACTGCCTGATACTTAGATAACCAATCCATACCCAAATTCAAATCAAATTCATAAAAGGGCAATCTAATCAAATCTGCTACATATTCATTTCCTTGGATTATAATGGGATAATTCCTAAATACTTGATTAACCAACACATTGCCACCCACAGGACTGGTTACATGAATTTCATACTCTAACTGGTCTATAAACATTTCCTTATCAGACATTTCTCCAACACAGATATAGGAATAAGTAGATCCGGGATCAATCAGTGCAAGCATTTCAGAACTAAAGAGAGAAACAATACCAGCAATGACTTTTGATGTGTCCTGATCCTCACGAGCTTTCAATGTATAAGCTTGAGCTAAAATAGAAGGCATAATAGGTCAATCCACAGTTTTCAATTAGGCACTCATATTAGGTCTGTTCTAACCAGATCCTTCTCGACTTCTACCACATCCTCTATTCCCAACAGATGCATAAGATACATCCCTATTAGCTTGTGGTGTATGAGACTATCTTAGAGGGCAGTTGTTTATCAAATGCTCAGTGCTGCCACATCGGAAACATGCACCTATAGCCCTCCAAAAAATACCCCAATGGTGTACAGAACAATGAGGGCACTCCGAGGCACCCAAACTTCATCCCCTAGAGGAGCCCTTACTAGAAGTAGTTGATGAGGGAAAGTTTTGTCGCCTTCCCCAAGTCACAGATCTTTGAGTAAATTCTAGTGCAGAGGAAGCACGTTCCCAACTTCATTTGCCAGAGGATTGACCTCCTCTAGCAAAGCCCCTTCGTTGATTCTTTTCTCTCCTGACCATCTCTTGCCTTTCTATTTTCATAGCAGCTTGCACCAGCTGATGGTAATTCACTTGCTGCAAAAGGGTAAATCTCACCAAATGCTCCTTAATGGAATCATTCAAACTATCCTCGAACTGATGACACTAGAAATCCTCAGTAAGTACCAATTTAGGGGCATACTTACTAAGTCGATTAAATTCCAGGTCGTACTCAACAATTGACAAGTTTCTCTATTTCAGGTTTAAAAATTGCTTCCACTTCTCCTTTCTGTAAGCCTCCGTAACATACTTATCTTTAAGCTCTTGGGTAAAGAAAACTTAAGTCAGAGGCACCGGTATCTGAGGATTTCTCAAAACAAACGTCCACCACCCGTAGGCTGCTCCCTGAAGAATAGAGACAGCACAGTGTACCATCTGATCTGATGGACAACTGATTTTGTCTAAAACCCTTTTCACTTTCTCTATCCAAAACTCAACTCTTTCAGATTCCTCTAAAGATGTCCCAGTAAATTCCTCAACTCATACTTTTGCAGCTGATCAATTGGAGCCTTGGGTGCAGTCATATGATGCAGTAATGTCATCATATCCTGAGACAGCTTAACTAACGCCTCTCCTTAAGCTGTGGGGGAAGGTGGCACCTCAACTTCTCTTCGATTAACCCCAAAGGGTCCAAATATCGATGGACGAGATCGCTCAGGATTATTACTCTCATCAACCTCGTCAACGGCTTCATGAGATCTTTCCATCTTTAATTCTATAATCAAAACATGGGACAAACCGCATTAGGCTAAAAAAACTTTTACACTTACGTAAAAGCAGGAGTTAAGTACTGGTTAAACCAAAATCACCTAAACCAGGCTTTGATATGAAAAAGATGTAACATCCACATACCCTCTAGGAGAATATGCAGATGCTACACATAATAGCACCCAAAACATATCATACCAACAATTCCAAGCATTCTTAGAAACTAAAGCATTATACATTACATTACATTTCATTATGTTTTGAACATACAATACAAAACGTAGTGTCATAACGAAAAACATATTACATGCCTTGAAATCCAAATTTCTTCCTGTTTATAGATATTACAAACCATATATGCAAAATACAAATTGCCTCATCATTTATCAAATATAACTAAAAAATGAACAAACTTACGTATACATTTTGTCAAAAAAAAACTCAATCTCTTTGGCCACTACAGTTGATATTGTCTCAGTCTCAAGTCTTCTTAACAAACCTACATGGGGCAAAATTCACCGTGCTAAGCATATAGCTTAGTGGGGGAAAACTAAACACATATAATCTGGCAATTGTTTCTAACAACCGTCTAGCATTCACATAAAATAAATCATATCAAATCTCATATAACCTTTAATTGTTCAAATTATTAAACATCCCAATATCATTTGCATAAGAACATAATATAACATATCAGAATAGAATACATAACATACTTGCTTGAAACTTGCTCATATCACAATAGAATATCATAATCACAAAACAGAACCTTAAAGTATATGAATAAATCTTATTTACATCATAACAACATTTAACTGTATCAGAGCTTAACTAACTTATATCAGACTTGAACATATCAGATCACAAAACAAGTTAGTTTGTTAATCCTTTTTACAGAAGTGGGTAACGGGACTAATATAGGAGATACCGTGATCGGTATCACAAAATAAAAGAGACTTACGTCTCATTAATAGATGACACTGAAGTGTCAGTAATAGAAGACACCGAAGTGTAAGTAACAAGAGACACCGAAGTGTCATAAGAGCAACTGCAGAATCTTTTAGGCATGCCTATTTACCCATGACTAGGACTTGACAGTTTTAAAAATAACCCGTTTCAGATTTCACAATCACAAGCAAAAGATGTTATGTCATTATTCCATTTTCCTCAAATTGAACTTATAAATACACATCCAACTAATCTTGCCTAATAGCATAATCATTTGCAATAATATACCATTAAAGGCATTATGTGCTTACAGACACAAAGTTCCATTTGTATCAATCACATTCAATTCACATAACATAAACCTTTTAAAATATATTGGTAGTCAAAAGAACACATTCACCTTTAAACATATCATTACTTTCAACTTTAAACACAAGATTAATTAACCTCATATTCTTTAAGTAATTACCTCCATAAATAAACCATAACTCAATTATCTTTTTCTCCATTAATTTAACATCATCTAGGTTCATTTTAAACCTCAACTCAGTTTAATTAAACCATTGTTAAAAGTCCTAACATTATATATGTCAATAATTACACAACTAAGTTTAACTTTTTTTTATTGCAGATTTTCTTAGGACAGGTTTTGGGTTGGATTTGTATGGCTATTTGACATAGAAACTGAGGCTTCTAAGCAATGTGCTCTTGTAGTCAAATGTTCCCCTATTTCTTAATTTTCTAATGAACTATAGTTCATACAATTAAGATCATTATTTCTCAAGTTATCCCCAAAATACTACAAACTGTTCTTAAATAGTGACAGAATCCAAAACTCAACTTCAATCAAAATTTCAAAACTCTTCGAGACAGAAATAAAATTCTATTCCTATATGAAAATTGTCAAACTATGTATTTACTTTAATTTACAATTAAAATCACCCCATTTGGACATCTTTAGGTTAAGTAATGGCCAAAATACCAATGTCTATACAGTGAAACCTATTTAGTGAAACTACTACAATTAACTCACATCTTACACCTTTAACACCCCGTTCACCAAAATTCATGAATTCCACTTCAATTCCACCTTACTAATGCCCCAGTTACAGATCAATTTTCTTTCTAAAGCCAATTCCAAAGTCATTCAGTAAATAGCTCAAAAAATTATTTTTCCAACACCTAATGTTCAACATTATAACACATATTTCTAGGCCTCAATTACACATCAATTTTATGTCCAAAACCAATTCCAAAGTCATTCAGTAACCAACTCATAATCCTTATCTTTTAGACATTAAAACTAAAACAGCATATGCCAAACTAGAATTATTTTTTTCTAGCACCAAATGTTCAACATCATAACACACATTTCAGGCCAAATTAGGTATTATAAAACTTATATGAATACATGCTATTAAGTGTAGAAATCCCTTACCTCTTTAACTTCAAATTCCTACTTCAAAGAACCAGCTGAACCAGCCCTTCCAAACAATTAACACACATAAAGAATTGAAAGTGAAGATGATCCAAAACCAAGCAAAATTTTAGAAGTTGAGAGAGGTGAGTAGTTTCGATTGAAAGGAGCAAAAGTTAGTGAGTAGGCTACTGAAATAAGCTAGAGTGATTCAACTCTTAGTTTGCTAGGTGTACTCAAATTATCAAGCCGTATGTCTTAATGCATGTAATGCCATTTGCCTAATTAAGACGTTGCCACTAGTCACTTACAAAACCAGTCCACATGTCAATCATCCAATGGTGCCAAATGTCATTTAAAGTATAGGTGTAGTCATACTAATTTTCATGTACCAACTTCACTTGGCACTTGATATTTTTCCTAGTCCAAATATACATTTAATTACCTTAATCCTCTAATGGTATCAATTAATTTCAATTTACTAACTATAGTCCATCAATACTAAAATTTAAGTCATATGTTTTTCACATTCAAATCATAGCACAATTTTAACTGCTATCTCACATATACTTTCATGAACATATATCATTTCAACTAGTGTATATTTTAGGACCTTACATAAATCCACTTCCATCATTACCTAATCATAGTTATACACCAAGTTATAAAAGTGAAAGTTTTGGTTAGTTATAATGAAGGTGAAGAAATTCAAAGATTGAAGAAGGTGAGGAGTTCTTTTCTCTAAAAGGATCCTTTGGGAGAAAAGAGAGTCTTAATGAGAGTACAGTGCCTTTTGGATCGAGTTCAAGAAAAGAGTTAGAAGTACTACATACAGAAACTTTTGAGTCGAGGAGTTTTAATTCAATAATAGCCTCATACCTGCATTCGAATTCATGTTCCCCTAACAATTCTATGTTGAGTAGTTCATCTTCAGCGTCAAATCTGAGTCCTAATAGCGTAAAGTTTGAATTTTCATATACCATTGAAAGCATTCCTACTCCGATGAAGTCCTTTTCTTTATTTTCTTCTTCAACCTCGTTATCAAAAACAACAGTAATTCGCAGAAACAATGTTCAAGCTTTATTGTGTAGAAACAAAATCCTACAGTAGCAGTAGAGGGTGTTCAAAAGCAATCTATGCCTACGAAGATGATGCCACCACCTCCTCCTTCACTGCCCACATAGTTTTGGGAGGTTCCTGTAGGAAGGCCGACAGGTCAGGAAGTGGGGGGATATTTGTTTCTCATAACTCCATCAAGGCCAACAGTGGTTTAAAAGGCAGTAACAAGTTCAACGAGTGAGCAAGTTCTAAGCAAGCCAACAGTGATAGGGATTTTTTTCCTTAACATTAAACACAATCGTATTAGGGATTTGTTAACTAATATTAGTTTACTTAATTTGTTTTTTATTTCATCTAATAGTTAGGTTAAATATTGCTAAGGTTAACTAATATGATAACTTAAGAAAATAATTAGTTATATTGATTAGCTAAGTTAATCAGTAGATTAATTAAAAAAGGTGAGTCCTATAGTTATAAAATGAATAATATTTTAATATTTTTGAAATTTGGGTTCCAACTTGTGACGCCAGATATGATGTGACATTATGAGCCACATAAATAAAATAAAAAATTATTAAAAGTGTCAGGTTAGCACAAATTTGGCACTTAATTGATAGCGTCATTAATCTGTTAGTATTTCCGTTACAGTAAAGTTAAATTTTAGTATTTTGTAAATGTTAGGGTCTTAAATCTACTCTTTAAAATGTTAGGATTAAACTTGTTGACTAGTATAAAACTTGGGGTTAATATTGACCCTTTTGCTATAACTTTTAAAATAAAGTAAATTTCAATCCCTAATCCTACCAAACTAATCAAGCATTTGTGCAAGATTTAGAGGATGAAGAAAATATATGAAGTTTTTGGTGAAATGGATAAGTATAGAAGTTGTGTGCCAAATGAAGTAACTTTTTTGTTACTTGCTCAAGTCATTTAGATTGTATATTAATTGGGATTATGAGGAAAAATAAGATATAGTTTGGGATGAGATGGAGCAAAATGGGCTAGGGCTAGACTGGCAAGCTTACACTTATCATTATACACTGGCTACTTGACAAGAGAAGAAATGAGGATTCATTACACTATTTTAGGGAAATGACACCTAAAATGATGGTGATGGTGGCTAAGCTAAAAAGCATGGAGTTGGTCTATCATATGACGATAAAGTGAAAGGGGAATGAATTTCAGCAATATCAAAGATGTGCAACAAAAAGATTATAAATCATCAAGGTCTAAGAAAGAAAAGAGGAGAATTAGGGTTAGAGATTAGGGATTAGGGATTAGGGATTGATAATTAGGGTTTTTAGGTTATGTTTCCACAATGGGTCTTCTGTGATAATTGGTACCAATTGAATTCATTAAAAGAACAATAAAATAGAAAACCTGAGTTAAAGGAGAAGTTTTAGTAATGATTAAAACTTTCAACCGATTTTTCCGATTCAATTATAAAAACCTTTAATCGTCCAATTTTTAAATTGAATTTATTTTAATAATTCTTGTTGTCAAAAATTGATTAATTTACTAATTAATCAGTAAATTTTATAAATTAATAAGTTTTTATAAATTAAAATTAATTAATTAATTTTTTTAATTTAACTTTAAATTTTTCAATAAATAAAATAATCTCTTTTAATTATATTTCAAAATTTTTAAAAAATTTAACCAATTTTATAGCTGGTTAAATTTAATTTAACCTTTCAAATCTTAATGTTTTTTTATTTTTCTACCTTAACTCCGATTTTTAAAATATTACTTTTTAGTTACCCGTTCCCTAACCATTTAATCAGTTTATAGTTTCCAGATTTCCAGTTTTGATAATTCTGATCGGGAGTCGTAGCTCTTTAGCCATAACACCTAAACAAATCTTGAACTGGAAATGGCTTCCATTATTTACACACAGGGAGGAAATAAAACGAGAAAGTGGTCTCACCTTGTTTGTTCACAGTAACCATCTCCGATCTCTGTTTCTTCAGAACTGTGAAAGTTTGGCGAGTTTCTCTCCCTCAAGGTGGAGGCATACGAGAAATTGTCTCTCCAGAAACAGGTAAACTTCTTTATCACTTAAGCCTCTTAATTGTTAACACTAGTTTATTTTTTTCTTACGCCAAAGCCAGTTGTTTCCTTGTCAAAGTCCATAACTTTTTAATGCTATATTCATCTCATGCAAACCAAATCAAGACCCAGTTACTATTTCGCAGCTAATCAATATCTAACTATGCATAGTTAAGCCTAGACGTTCCTGACGCTGTTCTCGGATTCTCAAATTCGTAAGCTTGTAAATAACAAACCTGCCTTATTTTTGCACAATCCTGAGAACACACCTTTTTTCCCAGAATCGACTTTTTCATCTCTAAAGGAGCTTTTACGCTTGGTGCTTCCTGAACTTTTTTCTGGACATTCTTCTCTGAGAAGTTTCAAAAGGCAGGATAATTCCTTGATTTGATTTCTTCGAGGAGTTGCTTTATTCTGATGAGAAGCTTTTGCAAACTGAGGGATGTTCCGTTATTCTTTCTTATGACCTTTAATTATATGCGGCAAGAACTATTGACACATTTTCAGACAAGTCGGAGTGCCCATATCAAATCTGATGAGAAGCTTTTGCATACTGTTTATAGAGAAATATGTGAATTTGATGTCAAAAGATCAACTAAGCTTGTGATGTTGATTAATGTATGAGGAACAAGTCATAAACAAGTCAGAGCTACACTTTGTGAGTGATATTTTGGTAGTTTTGGTTTAGTAATTTGACTTCCATTTCAGAATCATGTCAGTGAACACAAAATGAGGAGGAAAAGACTGTTCGATTGAGTACTAAATTTTGATTTATCATTATTGTCGTTCTTCTTAGAGCAGATTAGTTTTAGATATTATTTTTCCAGTCTAGAAGTTTATTGTCTGCTTAGAAGCTTATGCCTCAAAGTCCTCCGTTCTAGCAACTTAAGCAAATAATTAACTGCATAATTATAGTTTATGAGTTTATCATATGCTCATGACAGGTTGTTCAGTTATTCAAATGGAGAATTGCAAAGAAGTAGACACAGAAAATCTCAAAAAGGCTTCTCTAAATCCTCTTTTACAATGGAGCCAGTGGCAACTGCTTGATTCCATCCTCCCTACAGGTGGTTTTGCACATTCTTTTGGTCTTGAAGCAGCGGTTCAAGCAGGTATTGTCTTGGGTGTTGAAGATCTACGAACTTATGTGGTCCATGTTTTGGAGAATACGGGGAGCTTACTGCTTCCTTATGTTTGTTCTGCAACTGTCCATCCGACTTTAGATAACTGGCAGAAACTTGACAAAATGTTGGATGCAACATTAACTAACGAAGTAACTCGGAAAGCTTCTATTGCACAAGGTTCAGCTCTCATGAGAGTGTCTGCAGCTATTTTTGCAGAAATTCCATCCATTAAGACCATGAGACTCGCATCCCTTGGTTGTGGCACTGTTTCTTTGCATCATGCCCCTGTCTTTGGGCTCATCTGTGGACTGCTTGGAATTGATTGCGAAACTTCTCAAAGATCTTACATGTTTATTACCATGAGAGATGCCTTTTCTGCTGCAACGAGGTTGAACTTGATTGGACCCATGGGCGCAGCTGTTATGCAGCATGAAGTGTCTGTTGCTGCAGAAACTCTATTGAAAAAATGGGTGAACCGAACAGTTGAGGAAGCATGCCAAACTGCTCCTTTCCTTGATACCTTACAGGGCTTCCATGGCTATCTGTTTTCTAGATTGTTTTGCTCTTGATGTTTAAGTTGAATGCATAATTTTTTCCGAAGACTGACTTTGCCTCCATCTTCGTCCTGTCAAGCTATGAGATGCAGAGGGTTGGGGATCTAAGGTTGCGAAATTGGAACTATGTCTTTGGCCACGGGGAAAGGCAGAAAAAAGAAACCTTTTCCATGGCTGGTTCAGCAAATTCACTATTTACAAGAATTCTGTCAGAGAATTATGTATACTGTCGGAAGAAGTGAAATTTAGTTGGCCTCATGTCGATTATGGAACGCTGGTTCCTTTGTTTCTGTGTATGTTTTAACAAATGACAGTATGCCTTTAACCAATTGGATTGCATGTCTTCCTATTTGCAGGACGTCTGTTAAGTGTTGAAAATTGAGCAAAAGAGCTCTTTCTTGTTAAGCGAATATGAGCATAATACGAATAGTATTTATACAAAATGAGAAGAAAGGGTTCAGTTAGAAAACTGACATTAAGGGTATCCTCGGTTATACTTATATTTTCTAGTTTCTGTTTTTATTTTTATTGATGTTGAAGAAAAGCAAAGGGGTGCTAGTAAACTCTTCGATTTGACCGTTGTTACTTGTAAAGTTTTGTCGCAGTTATTTATAACTGCATTTGTCAATTGCTAGATGTAAAATAATTGTATCAGTAACTGTTAATTTTTTTGTACTAAATGAAAATAGAAAAATAAATACGAAATTAAATAGATCAACACAGAATTTCGATAAAGCAGATTGACACATTTTACCTACATTTGTGGGACTTTTACCTAACTTAATACTTTCATTAAAGTACAATAAATTTACTCGAGGCTTTACTGAGTTGACAATACTCATTCTTTGATACTATCTCTTAATCTCACTCACCGTAAAAACTTTTCACACTCAATAGCACGACCATCTGATACTAATCCCAACAGATGATTTACACATTAATAATAAAGACTCAAGAGATTAAAATATCTAGAAACAAAAACGAAAATACTTGAGATAGAGAGAAACAACTTTCCGATAAACTCAACTCCTTTCAAGACAGATTTTAAAGTTGTTTACCAATTAAATTGTTATAGTTAGCTGCTGAGATTTTTCTTCCTTACTTTCAGCCATGAATCATTAAGGGTGACCACCATATACAGAAAAAGATTGACGTTGAAGAATTAAAGAGCAATGTTCAAAGCAACCAGAAAAACATTAACGATAACAACCCTAAGACAAAAACACAGCATCCACTCAAGATGATTTTTTCTTTTCGCAACCAATAACAGTAATTCACGATAGAGTGCAACCCTCACATAGACAATCTTGGGTTACATAAGAAACTCAATAGAAACCCAGCTCACACAAAAATCTTCAACAGTAGACATAAACTATATACTTAAGAGAAGAACAAATCAATTGCACCACTACAAAAAGAACTAAAGATTGTCGTTGATTAACACCCCAAACACACCAACTACAAAGACACAAAATCCATACAAAAAGAAGTTTTTCGCTACACAAAAATTCCAGTAGTGCTCTACTCTCTACCACCCACGTAATCCATCATACTTCTTGTTAAGATACACATTAATTAAGGATAGGACTCTATTACAACTAGAAGATTATCACCAATAGCTTTTTGAATCCAAATCATTATCTAATTAATATCTTATATATCCAATTAAAAAATAAGATGTCAAAACTAAATACTTAGATATATAACATATATCTTAACAATCTTCCCATTTTTGGCATTGTTTGTCACAAATATAAAACTATCCCTAAATAACATAATTGGACATATAAGTATCAAATTCACAATTCATATGACAAATACTCCCCCTTAATCAAACATCAAGTTTCAAAGAACATCACAATTATCCGATCCTCTAAATTTGTCCCCCTTGGGACAAAAAGATGCTAAAAAGTAAGAAGAATAGTCATACATATACTTTAAAATCTCCTCCAAAATGAAACAGTTAAAACAATTTGATGTCTCCCCCTCGGGATAAAACAACATCAAAATGCATAATCATAAAAATCAATTATAGGTGCAAGGGAAGAATCATAAGCACACCAAGATGACAATTTACCATCATTCAAAACATAGAGAGATATGCCTAAAAGAGAGAGAGATACCCGAGAAAGAGACTCATAATGATGAGAGCTTAAGAGTCTTCGGTAGAGCCAAATAGAAGTCATAATGCAAACTGCTAAAAAGATAGGATGATAATAGCAACATAAAAACTAAATAAGAACTAAAGAAGACAACTTTTTTTTACATTATATTTTTTAAAACAACAAAGAATACTTCAAAAATGTAAAGCACACAGTTCCTGTGCCTCTTGAAAAAAATTCAAACCTGACCTTATTCCTCATCATATTATTTTTGTCATCGGTTTCTTCTTCTCAAGTAACTGACTTGTCCTCTGTCTAACCAGTTTCTTTAAAAACAGCAATTAACTATGAATCTGTACGATTTCTTGTTTTTCCTTCACTACGTTTTTGTGTTTGTAATCAACCCTTTGGAATCCAAGTGTGCTTTAGTACCATAGGCTACTGCTGGAAATTTAATTGAGAGTGTTTAGATTTTCAGTTTTGACCCCTTTGAAACATTATTGTAACATCTTGTAGCATCTCGACCTTATGTGCCTGATAAATCCACAAAAATGACATGTAAGTACAAAATTTCGATTCTTCCTCGAAGTTTCTTCTTGAATAGATATGGATATGTCATCTTTCTCATCATTCACCTTGGAACAATCACCTTTGTAGCCAATGCCTTAAAGATCCCCTTTAACCTTACTGATTTTCATTAACTTTTCTAACTGTTTTGTACCTCCATTCAACATCTTCAATCCCTTTTCGGTACTTACAAGTTTCAGTCTAGCTCCACCAAGCTCATCTAAAGTTGACATCAATTTCTTTGTCAAATCTTGAATAGTATTCTTCATAGAGAAGTTTTCTTCCTTCAACCTTTCATTCTTCCTACATATTTTCACCCATTTTGTACATTAATTTGTAAGCCTCGTAAATGTTCTTCTTTTTATCACCTGAACCACTTTCATCACTGTCATAATCCGAGATCGAGCCTTGAGCTGATTGGTCTACATTTACCTCAAAATTTTCCGATTTACACCCTTTTTCATCTTTAGTTACTTCCTTCTCAGTTTCTGTTAAGCAAGTAACTGAGCTTTTCCTGTACAAAGTAACTAATGCAACACTATTCACAACTTCTTCTTCACTTCCAAATTTGTTATCACTCTAAGTGCTCATATAAGACTTCCCTTTTCTCTTCTTCAAGATGTTAGCACATTCTACTTGCACATGTCCGAAACCTTGACACTTATGACATTGAATTTTCTTTAATTTTCTTTCACCCTTTTGAGTTTTCCTTTATTGTTTGAAATTACTACTTGATAAGCTTCCACCCCACTTGCTAAAATTGCTTGTCAATAATTCCATATCCTTATTCTCGTCAGATTCATCTTCTACATCATTTATGCCTTTTCCAGTTTCAGCTTATAATGTCAATCCTTTGCTCTTTTCTTGTTTGGCCCTCAACAAATTCATTTCGAAATTAGTAAGAATTTTAATTATCTTCTCTAACGACAAGTCATTGATGTCATGAGTCTTCTCGATTGCTGCAATTTTCAGAATAAATATTAGAGGTAGTGATCTCAATGTCTTCTTGACTAGTTTCAGATTGGAATATTTCTTTCCGAGTTGATATGCCTGATTTTCTATATCTCACAATCTTTCATGAAAGTCTCCAATAGTCTCATTTTTATCCATCTTCAGTTCTTCAAACCTCACAGTTAACATCTATAGTTTTGACACTATCACAGATTTAGACCCTTCATAAATAGTCTGCAAAGCATCCCACACTTCTTTAGCCAATTCACAGGTTGATATCACTGAGAAGCATCCTTCATCAACAATACTAAAAATCACATGCATTGCTTATGAGTTCCTAGGTGCACTTTCTTCTTCGGCTCTTGTCCATTCAAATGAATCTTTTTGAACTATCTCTCTTTTAAAATAAAAAATCATCAGATGCATCCATCCATGTACCACCGAATGTCAAACTTTTGTTCCCTGAGCTTGGAAGAAGACTTTTATCTGTGATTTCCATGCAAGATAGTTAGATCCATCTAATAATGATAGTTTGGTGATTGATGCACCCTTTCTTGTAGCCATGTTTGCGAAATAAGGATCTGCACCAACTTACTACCAAATTCTAAATCGGTGACCTCGCTCTGATACCAATTGAAGAAAACCGAAGGGGTGGCAGTTTGCAAACTCTTCGATTTGACAGCAGTTACTTGTAAGATTCTATCGCAGTTACTTGTAACTGTATCTATCGATTACTAGATATAAAGTAACTACATCAACAATTGTTAATTTTTCTTTACCAAAGAAAAACAAAAATTAAATACAAAATTAAATAGATCAATACTAAAATTTGATAACGCGGTTCGGCACACCTTACCTATATCTGTGAGGCCCTTATCCAGCTTAATACTTTCACCGAAGTACAATAAATTTACCTAAGGCTCTGTGAGGCCCTTATCCAGCTTAATACTTTCACCGAAGTACAATAAATTTACCTAAGGCTTTACTGAGCCGATACCACTCAACCCTTGATACTATCTCTCAACCTCACTTCTCGTGAAACTTTTTCACACTCAATAGTACAACCACCTTATACTAACCTCGACAAAGGATTTACATGCACTGTTTAATAATAAAGACAATTAAGCGAACAACTCAAGTGATTAAAATATCTAGAAACAAAAACGAAAATACTTGAGATAAAGAGAAACAACTTTTTAATAAACTCAACTCCTTTCAAGATAGATCTGAAAGTTGTTCACCAATTAAATTGTTGTGGTTAGCTGGTGGGATTGACGTTGAAAAATCGAAGAGCAATTTTCAGAGCAACCAGAAAAACATTAACGATAACAGCCCTAAGAAAAAAACACAACATCCACTTAAGATGATTTTTTCTTTTTGCAGCCAATAATAGTAACTCACGATAGAGTGCAACCCTCACACAGATAATCTTGGATTACATAAGAAACTCAATAAAAACCCAGATCACACAAACGTCTTCAGCAATAGACATAAACTATAGACTTAAGAGAAGAACAAATCAGCTGCACCACTAAAAAAGCACTAAAGATTGTCGTCAATTAACACCCCAAACACACCCATGGAAAAGACACAAAATCTATACAGAAAGAACTTTTTCGCTACACAAAAATTCCAGCAATGCTCCACTCTCTATCACCTATGTAATCCATCATACTTCTTGTCAAGATACACATTAATTAAGGATAGGACTCTATCATAACTATAAGATTATCACCAATAACTTTTTGAATCCAAGTCATTTTTCAATTAATATCTTATATGTCTAATTAATAAATAAGATGCCAAAACTAAATACTTAGATATATAACATATATCCTAACAGATTTCATCAATAATATTTTATAACATCATTAACATTTATAAAAAGATCTTTCTGAAAGTTATTTCTCATTCTTTTAGGATTATTCCTACTTTTCTTTTTTATCCTGACCACCTTTACCCTTTAATGTTATTTGTAAAATAGGTTATTATTTGGGATTTGTTGTTCTGTATTCTTTTGGTTCTGGAGACTTGTTTTTCCTATTTTCCTTTTTTATTGTATTTTGTTCTTCTAGTCAATGCTTTCTATATTATATTTTTAACCTTTTATTAGTATTTGATTTTTTAGTAAGCTGGATATTTTTTAAGATGTAACTTCTTTTTTAGTCTTCATTAATTTCTTTAGCGAGACTGTTCACTCTTCTTGTTTATAATCATCTATCATTTTAAAATAGTTTTTAAAATTGTTAATTAATTTTTTTTACTTTTTTATCTTTATTTTTTAAACTCTTGTACAAAATTTTCTAAAATCTATTTCAACTTTTCATTCTTTTGCCTTTCAAAGCCTTAATCTTTCTCCCTCTGCATCTATTTCCTCCCACCAATTTCCTCTTTCTCCTCCTATCCCTAACCTGACTCTCAATTCTATTATTAGAGCCTAAATGACTCCCTCATTAGCTATTGCAAGTTCTAACAGCCAAGCTCTTTTAGTCAAATAATAGGGACCTTTCACTATTTGATAAGATTTGATATATCCCTTCTACAAAATTAGATGGAACCAATATAGTTTCTCCGTCAATGGATGCTTTGAAAAATTATACTTCCAAATGGTCAACATCTTTTGTTGATTTTTATCGAAAAAAGACTTACATATTTGATTATGAATGTATGGGCTTAAAAGCAATGAAAGACAATGAGATTACAAGAAGTGCTAATCAGCAAGGAAGGCCTTTAAATTTTAAAGTTTGGATAAGAAGTTTGGATCCGACGTGTTCATCCTTAATAGCATCCAAAGGAGGTGATTTAATCAATTGTTTTCTATTTACTGGATTTAGTATAATAAAGATTACTATATAATGAAATATAAAAATTTTATACAATTCAATCATACAATCCAAATGAAATCTAAATAATGGAAAGGAGAAAAAATACAAATCAATTGTATAGTGATTCGATAAACAATGCTTATCTATATTTACTCTCTAAGATATTTTTAAAAATTCTGCAGCAAGTTGAAGATGAACCTTCATAAAATCAATCATCTTTTTCTTTTGAAAAAAGTAACTCTTTTTACATTCTTCTTTCAAAAGGCTCGTGCTTGCTCATTTTGATCACTTAAAGTCTCACATACTTCACAAGGCAATAAGGAATGCTTATATAATATTAGGATAACTCTTTGAAATGTGTTTATAAAAACCCAAATGTTTTGTCATGTCAAGATTGATTAAAAATCATATATTTGTAAACTTTGAGACTCAATGTAGCCATTAGAACCAAGAATTAGTAGTTATCAATGGCTAGATACAATCAATTTGTAGACCAATATTGCACATTGATCGATCCATGTATATAGTTAAAAACTAGTTATAGTAAACATTGGTTGACCAATGTGTACCTTAGAGGGACATTGAGCAATCATTACAATACATTCATCAATCAATTGATCAATTATTGTGTTGGCTAATGTTATTATAAAATTACATGCATTGGTCGATCAGTAACTTGTATTGGTCAACTAACATACCTGAAATCTTGTTTCTAATATCTTCAAATTATCAAACTTATTTTTTAATGTAAATTTAACAAAGAAACGTCTCAAATTATACCCAAAGAATGTTTTAAAGGTTAAGAAAGCTTTCCTTATGATCAAAACTTTAATTTCTTTTAGAAATTGAAAAGACATGTAATGAGTTAAAACAATGATCTACTTATGTGTAATAAGCCTCTAAATTATCAAAGCAACTCAATAGGAAGTACAATAATCATTACATTTTTACTTATAATTTGGTTGTGCCTTGACCTTCTTTGCTTTTACTTTTCCTCATTACTTAAATGAATTTGATTCCAACTTTTCTGCTTTGATCTCATTAGATTGTTCTTAATTTGTGCTTTCACAATACTTTCACCTTAAAAAAAACCATTGGTGATACTTATGTTTTATTATAATAAAAATATAGATTAAAACATCGCTTAATTCAATAATCTCCTCTTTTATGATGATAAAATATTTTGTGATATTAGAAAATAAATAATAAATTTATTATTTATAGCAATAACATAGTAAAATTGACAATACAGTGTCATTTCATCATTCTCTATTAGGTTTTGTAGTAGAGAATGACATCAGGGGTATAGGTGATACAAAAACATAACCTTAAGAGAGTATATTATAATTTTTAAAAATAAAAAGTAAAGTGGAAAAGATCCAAACCATAGAGAGGTCCAACGTAATTTCCTTTTTTATTTTCCAATGACTATATCTAAGGAGGTTCTTTGGGTAAATATGTAAGTGGATAGATCAAATTCATTAAGGTTGAATATGTTGACAACTTTTTCAATTGAGAAATTCTTTATGAAGTAAAAGTGTGGAGGAGCCAAGATGACATTAAGTGCTTGTACTTTAGGATTCAGGGGAAGGGATTTAGTGATGGTTTTAGGGAAATAAGAAATGACCAATAAATCCTTAAACATGCTTTATCACATGATGTAAAGTAAAAGAAAAGTAGTGAATGTGAATATGAATCACAAACAATCCTAGGATGGCATTTCTCTCATATACAAGAAAAGTAAGTTGCAATAAGTGAGATTTCAAATCAAAATATTTCATTAAGAGGAAATGAAAATAATTTTAAAAGGCAAAGTGAAGTCTCTAAGTAACAAGTCTATAACAAAATCACTAAAAGAAAAATATCTAAATGAATAGTTAAGATTCTTCAAAGGCAAAATCTATTAAGAAATCAATGGGATTAAAATATAAAAAACTAACTGAAAGAAAGTGTGATGTCAAGGACACAAAGGCTAACATATAAGAAGAGAAAGATAGTAATTAAGGGTACATACTACTCTCTAAAATAGTTATAGAATAGGATTCTAATGATGAAAATGATGAGTTGTTGAAGATAAGAATAATTTTGCAAATGCACCAAAAAAAGACAATTAAGGGTAGTAAATCAAATGTTAAAGTACCATAGAAGAAGGTAAATTTGTTGACATGTAAGAAACAATCACTACTGATTTACCAATATTAAGAGTTGAATATGTTGACAAACTAGAGAATGATTAAATTACTTTTCTAGTTATGAGGAGGGAAGTTACTTCATTGGATGTGAGCAACATAGAAATGATGATGAAGCTTTAAGTGAATGTCAAAGGCTCCTTTAAATGAAGCAAGTTACAACTCCCTAAAATGTGTGCTTAGTGTGAAGTTTAGTAAAAGACCATAATTCAAAAGGGTAGTAACCAAGTACTTCGTTATTGAATTAAATGTAATTAAATTTGTTAAAATTTATATAAATATTGTAAGAGTTAATTTTGCTACTATTGAGAGCCTTTGGAAAATTAGATTAAACTTGCATAGACTAAAACTTTTTGTCTTGTTATACATCATAATAATGGTTATAACCACAAAAAAGTGTATAAGAATAAAAGAATTAAGAAGTTGTGGCTAAATATGAACCCTTTTAGTTATTTGAAATAAATTGGTTTTCAATGAGGAACATGCATATAATGGAAGCATAATAATGTGTTATATATGTGTGTTTTTTTCATTTTTATATAGAGTTAAACGGATTTTTATTTAAAAATGAAGTGTAATGTCATGATTGAGTTTGCTATATTATGGGACTATATAGTTGAGTTGGAAAGATCTAATATAAGTAACAATTAAGATTAAGGTGGAGAGATCCATATTTAGTAACCCTTAAAAAAAATTACATTACTTTAAATTATTGAAGAAGAGAGAGATTAATTGATGTAGAAAGATTCTAGGAATTAATAGAGAATTCTTAAAATGAGTATTTCACACTACTATGTATCGAAATGCAAACAATAAGGTGCTCCCTATTTGTTAGACATTGATGGATACTAAGATAATGAATACATGGAGCTGGATTTCACTTACTAAAGGTTAAACTTGGCATTAAAGAGTGCATTTTATGGGTTGTTGAGAGTGATCGACATCAGGTTATATAAAATCTTGTCATTTTAAAATCTATTTTATCATTTCCATTATTGTATGATTTTTAATGTCAACAATAGTGACTAATTGGTTTATTTGATTTCTTTTAACTAAGGATTGATTTAATATGTTCAATACATAATCCCAAGTGTAAAGTATAGATTTTGAGGTAAACATATATTTGCTAAGTGGAGCAAAGATCATAAAGGTATGAAGATGTCTAAATTATATTTTTAGCATCTTCAAGCCAACATTAGTCATGTTTTTGAGCAAAAACTTATAGAGATTAATGAGAGGTCAGAAAATACATGGGAGGGTTTTAGGGAGCTGCCTAAAGAAATATGGTGCAAGTTATTTTAAATTGAAATCAAGTATGATATAATAGATAATAACTTATATGAAGCTTTTAATGGTAAAATTATAGGTTCTATGACTAAATTCACTATTTTAATGTTTAAAGAAGTTAAAATGTATATTATGGAAATATTATAATTTAATAAGGAATTTTAATAAGAACATATATCTACAAAAATTGACAATAATATACAAGTTGGTTTTTGTTACCTTACTATATGAACTTTTGTAACCTTAAGGGAGAGAAGTTGTAATTGTAAAGCCTAGGATATTTATATGATACCTTACTATCATGTTTGCATTGTCATTGATAAGTGTTAAGTTATGTTTTTGGTATAATTTTGAGAGCATTTTACTTTAGTGTGGATGATTTTTATATAATTTGGCGCTCAATTTGGCTTATATTTTGATTACATTCCTTATTTTTAAATCCCCAGTAAGAAAAGGAATGAATTCGGGCAAGTAAGAGATTACATATTTTGTAAACATAAGGGAGAGAAGTTGTAACTGTAAAGCCTAAGATATTTACAGGATACCTTGCTATCATGTTTACAGTGTGATTGTTAAGTGCTAACTAAGTTAAGTGTTTAGGATTATTTTGAGAGCATTTTACTTGTGTGTGGATGGTTTTATATGATTTGGTACTCATTTTGGCTTATATTTTGTTTACATGCCTTATCTTAACTCTCCAATAAAGAAGAAATGAGTTTGGATAAGTTATAGTCAAATTGAAGAAGTTTTAGTGTCATTTAGAGGAACATTTATTAAACATGGACCTATATTCAGAATCCATGTCAAATAGGATATGATGTTTATCATACGTTAGTCATTGGGGCATGTGAATTCTTCTAGAACTTACTACCTAAAAGAACATGATTCGAAAACCAAACCCTTGATCATGTCCTTTACACCCGTGTTCCCAATATAAACCCTTAAATGTGTGATAGAAGAGTTTTTATGCTAAAACAAGTGCAATATAGACACATATTTGTGACTCATATTGGCTTTGATTTTTATATAAAATAGGATTTTTCATAGTTGTGAAGAGTATAGGACTAACATGGTTCTATATTAGAGTCATATAAGGCAAAACTCTTTGAATTTTTATAGTATTTTGAGAATATTAGGAGTTTTAGGGAATTAAGAAGGGAATAGTAAAGAGTAGTCATTAGGAGTTGTACTAGATCATCTTAGGATAAGAATGAAACAACTTTAGAGAGAGAAAAAAAAGGAATACCATCAAGATTAAACCAATAACTTCAATATTTTAAGGATTTATAAGAATAATTTTGTTTATCTTATTTCCTTTTTTTATTGATATTGGTCTCCTTTATCATTCAAGTTTAGATCTCATAAAAGGAATTAAGAAATCATATGTATCAATAGATTATAACATGAATAATAAGATTTATATAGAATTTTAAAGATAGGACCACATAAAAATTTGAGTTAAATTTATTATGGGAATTCACAAAACAAATAAATGCATTCTTGGAGATTTTTATTAGAAAGATATTTTAATTAATCAACTTAAGGATGGGAGTAGAATTTCTTGGGAAAGAATATGGTTTAATCGTTGAAATTTCTACTAGTCTAAAAAAACTAAAGTTAATAACTGAATCAAGATAAATCTAACTATAGAAAGGTTCTTTATCTATTTCTTATTTATCTATTGGTTACTTCAATCTTATATATTACTTTATTTTGGTACTTTAGATTAGTTCAATTAATTATTTATTTTATTTCATTCAATCATTTTATTAATCTATCTAATAGAAAGACAATTAATCCTAGTACTTATAATTCTCATAGAATCAATGCTCGTATTCACTAAGCTATACTATAAGAATGATAAAAGCAATTACCCATGTGATCTTTAGTATAGTTTTAATTGAATATACAAACATTACACATCAATTTTTTATCATTGTTGGTAGCGGTTAAGATATTAGATACACTTTATTTGTATTAATCCAATCAATTTTTTTATATTTAATTCACTGTCTGTATTGATCTTGTGTTTGTTTGCTAAATTGCAAGATTTGGATACTTGAAGTTATAGATACCAAACACTAAAATAGGAAAATTACAATAATATACTATGGGAGATTATGCTTGACTGTCACCTATGAGGACATAATCTAGCATTATTAGGTTAAGAATTATGGCCAATAATTTTTAGATCAAGCCTAACATAATTCAGATGGTTCAATAGCTTACGTAATTTGATGGCTTACTAAATAATGATCCAAATGCACACATTGTTAGCTTTTTAGAGATCTATGATATGTTTAAGATTAATGGAGCTTTAAAGTATGTTATTTGGTTAAAATTATTCTCTTTCGCATTGAGGGACAACAAAAATTGTGGCCAAAGTATTTTCCTCATAGATCCATTATCACTTAGAGCACGCTTGCTGAGAAGTTTTTAACTAGGTATTTCCCTCCAGCATAAATAGTAAGACTACAAAATGACATCTTCTCCTTTTAAAAATTAAAGGGTGAGACATTGTATAAGATATGGGAGAGATGGAAGGAGCTATTGAGAAGTGTCAACACTATAGACTTAATTTGAGACTAAAAGTGCAAACATTTTATAGTAGATTGAGTTATTCAACCAAGCAATTGATTGATGTATCTTCAAGACTATGAGCTTTAAAACTCTTAAGGAACTATGATAGCTTCTCCAGAATATTGCCATGAATAGTTACAAGTTATAAAATCTAGATGGAATCTATAATGTTGATACAATGACAACATTAATGAAAAAATTGGAGGCTTTGAGCAAGAAGATCAATAATATGGGATTGGTAGCTCAACTAAGATAAGTGATATAACATTTGGGCTAAAGGACACCCCAATCATGAATGTCAGGTCTTTATAATATGGAAGATTGATTAATTTATTTTTATAGGGAATCAGTCTCAAAGTAATCCATATGATAACACCTATAATTCAATGTGAAAAAGTTCCTAACTTTATAAGTAATCAACGATAACAGAAAATAAAGTGTCCACCTAAATTTCAGCAGTAAAAGAAGTATGAAAGGAAGCTAAGCCTTTAGAAGCTAATGACAAATTTCATCATCATATCTAAGATTCACTTTCAAAGTATTGAAGAATCTTTTTAAAATTAATAAGATTCAAAAGGTAGCCAGGTATTTTGCCTACCAACACCTAGCAAAGCCTAAAGAAGTAAGTGAACATAATAACTTTAAAGAGTGGAAAGGAAATGAAAGTTGAAGAGAAAAATGTTGCTATATAAGAAAAGAAGAGTTAAGAGAATGAGATAAAGAAAGACAAGGAGTTAAAGAATAAAAATTTCAAAGAGTACCAACCAAAAACTCTATATTTGGGTAGGCTTCAAACAAATAGAAATGAAGTAAAGGAAGGTATATATTGACATACCTTTTTTAAAACTCTTTTATAGATGCTAAAGTATGCCAAGTACTTATATGATCTCCTTTTTAAAAATAAGAGGCTTAAGGAATTGTCATTAGCGACATTAATTGAGGAGTGCTTTGTCTTCTTACAAACATGCTTCTTGAAAACTCAAGGATATAGGGGATTTTAGTATTCCTTGTAATATTGGTAGTTTGTCTATTGAAAGGATATTAATAGTCTTAGGAGCCATTATCAATTTAATGTCATATAATATGTTTAAGAAGTTAGGTGAGAAAAACATAAACCAATTAAGATGAGCATCCAATTAGTAGATAGGTCAATAAATTATCTTAAGGGCATTATAGAAGATGTTTTGGTTAATATTAAAATTTTCATCTTTCTTCTTGATTTTTTCGTTTTGTATATGTCACGCAAGCCCCTTGAGTGTTAATATTTCGTGTGTTGATTATTAAAATTAGTGTTTATATTCCTAAATATTTACTTAAAGTTCAGGAAGCAACATGAGCACATATTACTGAATTGATTATGGGTGTGAAAATTATAGTGATCTTAAGTTTTCCATTTTAAGTCACTTAGGAGTAGCTTACCCTTTGAAGGTTTTATTTTAATGATTTGTTACTTCTGACGTTGATTTTTGTAGCCTTTTTTTTAACTTGGATTTAAATTTTGTTAATTAAAACTTTTGTATCTGTCAAATTTGTGTATGCATTAGAAGGTTTGGAGGTCATTAGTGTTGAGTTGTGTTGTTGCCCTTATCAACTGAAATTCAGGAACTGTAAAGTGAGTGGCTTCTGGATACATGTTAAATTACTTTAAAATTCTTCTAAATGTGCTTTGTCTTAAGTTTCAAAGTTCTTTGAAGCAGTTATCCAATGTAATAATCTTGTCTCTAGATCAGATCTAAGCACTGTATTTGTTAGAGATTATGTGAGTAGGAGGTTGTCCTATTGCCACTCTATCGTTGTTTATAAGTTAAACGTTTGGATAGTCAGTCTAGATTTGTTATTGTGTATGAGGATACATTCGTTATTGTACATGCATAAGTCAGCAAATTCTTCATTGTTGTGCATTTTGAGAAACAATTTTGTGGTTATTTCTTTATTATAGGATTCATTAATCTCGTTACTATAATTATAGAAAGCTACAAATAGTTGGTTTGTGCTTTTTGATTATGAAGCCTAAATTTACAGGTAAATGGTAAAAATGTTAGGAGAAAGGGGAACTTTCCTAGAAAAAATAGGATCTTTTGACATATTTCTCTATCTATTAAACATTTAAGTGATGAATAATGCTTTCGTGAATGGCTTGATTGCGTTTTAGGTTAAAAAGATTTTGACAGAGAAAATGTTAACTGTTCTATTAAATATTCGACAGGGCAGTGGGGATCTAGGAACTTATTGTTGTGTTAGCCTTGGAAGACTAGGTCATAGAATGAGTATACCAATAAATCATGATGATTTCATAATGGGTACTGGGAGAAGTATGGTGGCCATAAAATGTCAATCCAGAAGAGAAATTACTCTGATGCAAGATGGTTTTGCCAAAGCTTCTCTTGATGATATTGAATTATTGACCACTAGTTAAGGAGATGAGTCTGACAATATGTCAATTAATTCACCTAGACCTTGTGCAGGTGGATAGAGTATTTTTCTTAACTCATCCTGATCCTCTTGAACTTGAGATGCAAAGATTTTTTTTTTTGAGAAATTAAAAAATTCATGAAAAAATTAAAGGGTTAACATACATAAGAGGTCTAGCACGTGTAATACGACCCCTTAATACACTGAAGCATCTAGGCTATTATAAAAACGTTGACGTTAAAAGCAAAGATGGAAGGGTATTGTCGTTTTACAATTAGGGTATAACTAATTATTCCTTTCTCAAAGACTACAAAAGCTTTTCGATTTGGGTAGGTGAGAGGCGAAGCTCTAATGGTGAGGATAACAGCATGATTTTCGAGTTCTTCTTCTCCTTCTTTCTCCACACACGATGGATCTCATCTCAGGTAAATCTTAG
>JANSVA010000005.1:36770835-36790398 GCA_025504915.1 Erythroxylum reticulatum | reverse complement strand
CTCCCTTATCTTAGGATATGTATCGGAATGACCTACGGGTGTCCCGGTGCGTACCCTAGGGTAATGGGGTGTTACAATAACAACTTTATCATATTTAGAAACATGTAGATGAGGTAGCTCTAGTAAGATGTCATAGAGTCTATTCGAATTAGGATCAGCATCATGTAATCTAAAGATTTTTGCCCAAATTTATTTAGAGAAATCACACTTAAAGAAAAGATAGTCTTTAGATTCTTCCCTTAGATTACATAGAATAAATGTCTTTAAGGACAGCAAAAATTGCAGCCTAACCAAAGTGTTGAGTCTATTCAACATTACTAGCCAGAGAAGAAAGCTAGTGTTAGGTCTAAGAACCTTGTTCCAACCCATAAAGTACCATTCCATTATATTAACTGTCCCATCCCATAATTTTTTATCTTCTTTTATAGTTATTTCTGAAACTAGAATCCCTTTGCATAAATAAGTATCCCTCTTTCTGAGGCTTATGAATTGTGGAATGGACAGAAGTCTAATTTCATCCATTGATAGTGACTAGCTTTTATTTGTAACTATTTCATTGAGCTTAGTATTCTTAGGGACCTCACCAATACGGTTCTTACCAACTGATTTTGAAATAAAGCTCCTTGCCCTGTCGAATTATCATACCGTAGGGAAAATCTTTCCCCAACCCCTATTTGACAAGATATGCTCTGTTGAACTTCATCCTTCATTTTTAGAATTTGGTTAAAGAAACCAAGTGTAACTATCTTTGGGTCTTAGAGCCCAAAAGTTCCCATCTTTTAATATGTAGATGTGAATCCATTTAATCCACATTGACTTTTTATCACTTAGGATTCTCCAAATCCTTTTAGTCATAAGTAATATGTTCTTCTTGGTTATCAACTCCAGTCCTAATCCCCCCTCTTCTTTCGTTTGACAGATACTCTTCTAGCTGACTTTTGTTTTCCCTTTCTCACCATTCCTTTTCCCTCATAAGAATTGCTTCATCGTTCATTCAATTATTTTGGTAAGCCTTTTGGAGAGAAATAGGTAGGAACACTAATAAGTTTGCATTGACAATATCACTGACTTCAAGAGCTGAAGTTTCCCTCTATAGGATAAGGCTCTATTAGTCCATGAGCCCAATCTTTTCTAAATTTTTACAATTAAAGGAATACATTCAAAAAACCTTAGTCTTCCAGATGAAATAGGAATGCCTAAATAAAGTAGAGGAGGCTCTTTTAATTCCATTCCCATTACTAGAGTCAAGGCATTAGAGTGGTGAGAAGAATATTATCTCCAATATCCCTATTGTTCATAAAATCTCCTTGATTCTCACTGATGGGATAATGCAGCACCTCCTTCATCTTGTTTGCCAAAATCTTTGCAATAATCTTACAGAGAAAGTTTATGCAAGAAATAGGTCTGAATTCACTCTAACAGGACATATTTGAGCTTTTAAGGACTAAACAGAGGAAGGTCTTATTAATCTCCTTTAGCAGTACCCCTCTTTGAAATACCTCATGCACAACCTCCTTTACTAAACCCACCATAGTACTCCAAGTTTTTTGATAAAAGAAATCATTCAAACTAAGGCCCAGAGCTTTAGATTCATTCATGACAAACACCACCCTCTTTATTTCTTAGTCTATAACATACCAAATTAATAAGGAGACCATATGTTTAAGAATTCTTACTGTAACAAACTTTCTAAGATCATCTCCTATGTCTGAAGAGGAAGCTATTGAACCTAGAAGGTTCTTGTAAAAGTTCATTGCTTCCTTATTTATTCCTTTTTGTCCAACCACGAACTCTCTAGCTTCAGTTTTAATGGAGGTGTTTCTATTTACATTCTTCCTAGCTTGCATTGAGTTAAATAAGAAATTTGTACATTTGTTCCCATCCTTTAGCTAGTTAACTCTGGATCTCTACTTCAATAATGAGCTTTGATTATCCACCAGTTGCAAATAGTTCTTTAGAGCTTCCTATTCATCCGAGGCTAAAGAAACACCTATAGGATTATCCGCCAATGAAGTCTGAATAGCTGACAATTTATCTCTAACTTTTTCAATTTCCTTCGAGAGATTCTATCCTCTTTTTGAATTTAGATATTTTAGTTCTTGTTTGATAAACTTGAGCTGTTGGAGGAAAATGAAATATTTTGTCCCAAAGAAATCATACTCCAACCCCTTCAATATTGCCTCTTGAAAACCCTCTATATTTGCCAAGAAATTGTTAAATCTGAAAGGATGAAGGATTATGACAGAGTTATACAAGTTGTCAATCCTTATAAGAGTACGGTCAGAAATTCCAGGGTCTAAGAATTTTGCTGAAGCTCCTGAAAAAGAATTTAGCCGATCCACATTTACCAAAGCCCTATCCAACTTTTTTCTAATATGCCAAATTAAACTCTGATTGTTAGACCAGGTGAATCTATGACCTTCAAATTTTAGATTTGGGAGTTCCACCTCCTACATACAATCATAAATATCTGAAGAATAATTGTAAATTACAATTGCCTTCTGCTTCAGATCTAAATAAAGTGGTATTAAAGTTGCCACACACTAACCATGGAAAATTTACCGAGGCCTTTAATCTTCTTATAGAATTCTATAGTTCAGTCCTTTGAAGCCTGAGGTTAAAATAATAAACAAAAGTAGCTAAAATACTATAGTTTTCCATCTTGAAGTAGATCTTAGTATGAATAAACTACTAATTTGTTTCCAGAACATTCACCTCCAAGAAATCACCATCATAAGCAATAATAATCTTACCATATGTATGGCTTTGGTGGTTTGTTAGAAACAGCCATTTCCTACCCAAACAACAAAGCTTATTCAGATTTGCTTCCCTAATTTTAGTTTCCAAAAGACAAAAACTTGAGGCTTCTCCTTTAAGACAAAATCCTTTATCGCATTAAGCTTGAAAGGGTTATTTATTCCACGTCCATTCTATACTATCACAGTCATAGGAGATTGCTTTTACCTTTGGAGCCTTTCTTACTAATCCTGTTACTTTTCCTAGAAGTCACCTATTAAAACTGGTCCGCTTAAAGCCCACCATTCGGCAAATCAACCTTCTATAGGTTTTGTTCATTCTGTTAGGGATCAGAAACTCCTTCATTTAGGTTAGTTTCACTAGTTTCTAGCTCATTCACCCCCTTATCCATTAGAGTATTATTTTAATTAACCAATGATATCTGGCCGGATCAATTCTTTTTGTCTGAAGCTAGTCTATTTCTTTCATGAATGCTCCCCCCAATTTTAAGAGAATCTTTTTCCAACTGAATTGGTTCAGGATTTTCAACAACTTTTTCAACCTCCTCACCATCTTTCTTTTCTTCCAAATCATATTTTTCTATACCCATCACCTTCCAATAATCTCCTCTAGTGAAGATTCGCCCAGTAGGTTTCCATTATTTACTTTGAGCTTTGAGAGACAGTTTCCATTGATACGTTACCATAACTCTATCCTGTCTAAGAGAATGCTCATTTGCCAACCTTAAGATAGGAATGCAATCTTTCATTTCTTTAGAAATGTTCATACTCACACACGATCTAACAAACCCGACCCTTTTTCTCAAAGCGATGTTTTCATCCATATATATAGGTTTTCTCAAATAACTAGCTAGTATACTTAACCTTCTATTAGTCCAATATTCTAAAGGAATATTTGAATGTTCACCCATATAAGAATGTTCTTCATTCTGATTTTTTCTAGTTCCTTCCTGGTTACCAATTTTGAAGAAATAAAGGGAGTTGAAAGATGTGCCAAAGGCCTTCTTCAATTACCTTTTATGCTTTTAATTTTGAAGAGAAAGTGAAGATTATGTTATCCTCCTTAGTAAGCATTACCTCCTTTAAACCTCTTTCTTTCCAATTCCTCTGAGTCCAAGCTTGTATTGCTAAAAAAGCAGGTCTTTTGTCCATAAAAAAACTAACTAGAGTAGTCTGCCATGTCCTAGCTCCTTCTTGCATAATATTAAGGCTAGGAACCACTATTAATTTCCCTTAAATCTTCACAAGATGACTGAAAACCAAAGAAGAATCAGAATTATCTCTCACTACCTATTTCCATGTCTTCCTAGTTCATCTAATAGAATCTCCTTCTGTTGGAACTATCACTTTAGGAGGAAAATCTAAGGTGGAGGGAGGGGTATTTTTATAGAGGGGTGGGGAGGGAGAATGGCCTGTAGAAGATTGGGAGGGGGAGGAGGGTGTAGCATGTAGGATAGCAATTTTTAGAAAAGAAGATAATGGAGGAGAATTTGTCTCCATTTTATATGGAACCCTAATCTGCTGATATTTGAATGCAGGACATCCAATGCAGGAGCAACTGGAAAGGGGCCAAGAGTAGGTTTTCGAAATGAAGGGAGGTGGGTGTTTTGTGAAATAGTAAAGATAGCAAAGGAAAAACAGCAATGACTAGTGTATTCAGAAGAAAGAAAGAGGAGTTCAATTCTAGGTTAGGGTTTAGTGGGTGGAAAGAGGTTTGAGAGAAGATAGAGTTTCTATGAAGCTCAACTCATCAAAAGAAGGAACACAAAAAAAAAACAACAAAGGGATGGATATTCATATTTGAGAAGGAAGGAATAGAGTACAAGGATAGGGTTTGGTAGATGGAAGGGTGGGCTAGACATAAGCTAGAGTTTCTCTCTAAAGGACATCAATTTCTACATTACATTATTTTCCCTTGACGGCACTGCTTGATTATTCAACATCATGCAAGATGATGAACAGGCACTTCTCGATGCAATTCCCATGCTCGCCAAAGCTTCTGATGGTGAAAATGGCAATATATATATGTGTGTGTGCTAGTGTACCTGATATCCCGTGCAGCTGTTGGCTTATAGCCATAGGTATCCTTTGTTGATTATAGGTGACAAGTTTTTACCTGCTGTTGATCAAGTCTTTTTTTTTTTGCATGCTACTGATACTTATTCTTGTTGTTTTATCTATCTATCATTAGAAAAACTAAAGACTGTATTACTGAACTTTTGGAGGACGAAAGTTAGAGAGAGAATAAACAGGGGCGAATAGAGTATGGTTTTAAGGACTCAACAACACGTTGAGATTTCTTCAGATTTTGTTCAATATCGAAAAAACAATGTATATGCAACTTCTGTGAATTCACAATATTTATAACATCTCAAATTTTCCTAACTGTCATTTAACAACTAATTCAACTAACTCTTTTTGAATTCTTTAAAACTGATTCTTTATGTCGTTTCATGGCGCTGAATATACGATCAAGATACCTTCTTCATGTCTGAATTTCTGAGATATTCCTTCTACATACTCCTCTTTGGATTAGAAATTCAGCTTCTGAATTCCCACCATCCTTCTCAACTGTTTAAATCGAGAAACATGAAATCCTTTTGTAAACAAATCAGCAACTTGATCTTTCATATGAATATACTCAAGCTTCAACTCCCCTTCTTATCCCTCAGATAATAATATCTTAGCTTAAAATGTTTTATTTTACCATGAAAGTCCGAATTCATCGAAATAGATATTTCCTCCTGATTGTCAATATATATCATTGCAGCAGGCCTCAATTGAATCTGCAAATCCACAAGTAATTTTCTAACCCATATAACCTGCTTCGCTATTGCCGTTGCTGCAACCAGTTCAGCTTCTGTTGTTAAGAGTGCCACCAACTCCTGCTTCTTTGAGCTTCATGAGAAACTAGCTAAACCCAACATTAAACAATAACCTGTCGTACTTTTCATATCCTCTATTGCTCCACCCCAATCACTATCTACATAACACTTGAGTTCACACCTCCCTATCCTCTCATACACTAGACCACATTTGACAGTCCCCTTAAGATACCTTAAAGCTCTCTTCACAATAACTAAATGTTGCTTTCCTGGATCGCTCAAATATCTGGAACGTACACTAACTGAATACAAGATATCATGTCTAGTAGTTGTAATATACATTAAACAGGACACCATACTTCTGTAATTCTTTCTGTCCACCTCGTCTCCATCTTCCTTCTTCATCAACTTTTCTTTCGGACAGATTGGAGTCATTACTTGCTTACACTGATCCAACTTAAATCTCTTCAACACATCGTAAACATACTTCTTCTAACTCACTACTAAGCATCCTTCACACTGAAGTATCTCCATCCCCAAAAAATATTTCATCATGCCCAAATCAGTCATTTCAAAGGTGTTACAAAATTGGTGTTTCAAAAACTCAATCTGTTCTTCTGAACTTCCAGTTAGCATCAGGTCATCCATATAAATTGAAAATACAGCTACATTGCCTTGATGTATCCTTACATAAAATGTTGGTTCACTACAACTTCTTTTTAATTTAATTTCCAGGAGAAAAGCATTTATTCTAGAGTACCAACACCGAGGGGCTTACTTCAACCCATAAAGAGCCTTGTTAAGCTTGTAGACACACTCGTCCCTTCCTTCTATCACGAACCCTTCCAGTTGTTGGACATAAATCTCTTCTTGTAATCCACCATTGAGGAAGGCGGACTTCACATCCATTTGATGTACCTTCCACCCTTTCTCAGCCACAAGTGCCAATAAGACCCTGATTGTCTCAATCCTAGCCACTGGTGCAAATGTCTCTCCAAAATCCACTCCTTCAACTTATGCATAACCCTTTACAACTGACCAAGCCTTGAGCTTATTAACTGAACCATTAGGATTCAACTTAGTTTTAAATACCCACTTCAATCCAATGGCTCTCTTATCTAATGGTTTATCTACCAAAGTCCACATTTCATTCTTATTAATCATAGACATTTCTTCCTTTATAGCTTCAAGCCACTTTAGATTTTGTAAAGCTTCCTGAATCCTTGAAGGCTCTAGTATGTATTGCTTCATTACTTCTTTCATAAATTTCTGCCAAGCTTCTAGTCCCTTTTACTGGTACATGATCAAAATCATCATCTAGCACTTCTGGAGTGTGCTCCTCCTCAGAATTCCATCCATTCTGCTCGTGCTATATCTGTAGATCTCCTTCCTCTCTTGGTTATACTTTATCCTCATCAGCGTGGTTTTCTGAATTAATTGTTGCTAATGGGATATCTTAAGGCAATATGAATGTCTACTTTACGTCCCCATTTTTCTCCTTTTCTTCAGATCATTTCCAGTGCTCATTCTCAAAGAAATGCACATCTTTGCTTACTTTCACTTTCTTCTGATCTAGATAAAATAATCTGTAACTTTTACTCACTTCAGAATACCCTATGAAGATTGCAGATTCTGTTTTGCTATCAAGTTTATTCCTTTTGGCTTGAGGTATAAGGGCACAGTAGAGAGATCTGAAGACTTTCAAGTTCCTTAATTTTGGCTTGACTCCAAGCCACATCTCATACAGTATCTTGTCCTCGAGAGATCGAGTATGTAATCTGTTTCGTAGGAAGTAAGTAGTTGATGCAGCTTCTGCCCACCACAGTTTTGTTTCTTCTCTCCACAACTCCATTTTGCTGTGGAATGTAGGGCGTGGTAAGTTGGTGCCTGATGCTTGCATTTTTACAAATCAACTCAAATTCATTAGAAGTAAACTCTGAGCCATTGTCTGTTCTTACAGACTTAATGCTCAGACCAGCTTGATTTTCTATCAATGCTTTATACTCCTGAAACACCTTTGCAATATCTCCTTTGCTCTTAAGACAAAATATCCGTGAGTACCTTGAGTAATCATCTATAATCAACAAGAAGTATCTGATCCCATGCAAGGATGCTACTAGCATAGGATCGCATACATCTATATGCAGTAACTGAAGTTTCTCTTCATCCCTCCAACTTAATTTCAGGAAAGGAGCATGCGTTTGCTTACCCATCATACAAACTTTACATTCTGAGTGACCATATGGGATTGATGGTAGGTCATCGACCATGTTTTTCTTCTTCATTGCTTCCAATCCCTTCATATGATAGTGTCCGAGTCTTCAATGCCAAAGATCTAACTTGATGGTCTCACTCACAAGTGCCTCCTGTTGCATTTCTTCTGGTCTCATGGAGAAGCTCTTGTTCTTCATTCAGGTGCTCAGAATTTCCTGGCCAGCTATGTCAAATACTTTGCAAACATTGGATTCAAAGTGAACATACATACCTCTTTTGATCAACTAAGCTACACTTAAGAGATTATGTTGAATCTTAGGCACAAAAAGAACGTTAGAAATAATCTTGACACCATTCTTGGTGGAAATTTCAACTTCACCTTTCCCTTCTACTCGGATGCAATCTCCATTTCCAAGCTTCACGTTTGCCTTCACATCTTGATCCAAAGACTTGAATAATCTTGGATCAGGAGGCATATGACTCGTACATCCACTGTCAATCAGCCACTTGAATGGATACGCTTTAGCAAGATCGCCAGTGACTACAAAAAGCTGCTATTCTTCTTCTTTAGTGACTTGCACGTTTGTTGCTGGTTGAGTGACTTGCTTCTTACAAATTGCCTCTATGTTCCTTTTCTGATGACATCTTCTACATTCCATGTCCGACCTCTTCCAGCACCTGAAAGCCTGATGATTCGACTTACCATAGTGAGGGCAAGGATTATACTTGTTCACCTTGCCTCCTCCTGCATTTTTGTCAACGTACTTCTGGCGTGTCTGTGAGCTCTGACAACTTGTTCCACCTTTAGCTCTTTTCTTCTTCTTAGATTTTTCTTGACTTTCAACCTTGGAAAATGCCCTATATGCTCCTTCAGCTACTTTAGTCTTTCTCATCAAATGCCTTCGCTTTTGAGCCTACAAGGCCCTCACAACTTCCGCAAGCTTAATATGTCCAACATCTTTGGAGTTTTCAAGAGAGACTATAGTGGCTTCATATTTCTCAGGCACCGACACCAGCAACTTTTGAACCAATCTTTTATTTTTAAACTCGGCTCCTAAGAACCTAACTTGATCTAAAAGTTGAATCAGTCTCTCACTATAGGTCTTGAATGATTCATCTTCCTTCATTTGCATTCTGTCGAATTCTCTCAACAAATTCAATACCTTCATATTTTTCACTTTCTCATCACCCTCATATTCACTCTTCAAGAAATCCCAGGTCTCCTTCGCAAAGCCAAGACCCATGATCCGAGTGCAAATTGAAGGTGCTACTGACTAGCATAAGCAAGATTTAGCTCGAGCCTTCTTCATCACCCTCTCCCTTAACCATCTTAGCTGAGCAATCGATGCATCTTCAGTTAGAACCTTGACCGCGTAGTCTTCATCAATAGGCTCCCAAAGATCCTGTCCTTGCAGGTATGCTTCATCTTTATTGCCCAGATCTGATATCCTTCTCCATTGAAGATTATAGGCTGCAAACTCCGAGTTGAACTCTCAGCCATCTCTAAGTACTCCTCTCTGGTAGTCACATCTCAAACAAGAAGGAGTTAATCTTTTCAAGCCAAGATCCTTGCTTACACCCTAACAGATCCCTTAAGAATCTAGCTTTGATACCACTTTGTTGTTTTATCTATCTATCATATGAAAAACTAAAGACTGTATTACTGAACTTTTGGAGGATGAAGGCTAGAGAGAGAAAGTGTAGCAAAACAAGGGCGAACAGAGTATGGTTTTAAGGACTCAACAACACATTGAAATTTCTTCAGATTTTATTCAATATTGAAAAAAACAATGTATATGCAACTTCTGTGAATTCACAATATTTATAACATCTCAATTTTTCCTAACTGTCATCTAACAACTAATTCAACTAACTCTTCTTGAATTCTTTAAAATTGATTCTTTACGTCGTTGCATAGCGTTGCATGTACGATCAAGGTACCTTCTTCATGTTTGAATTTCTGAGACATTCCTTCTACAGTTCTTTAGTTTCCTGGTCTTTCACTTTATTTCATAAAAAATTAGTATTCTTTACTCTCCATGATTTAGCCCGGATGCCAAACCAGTTAACATGACCGCATTTTTCCTCTTATTCTATCTACTTTCTCAGCATTTGATTCGTGGAGAATTGAAATGCTGTATGAACCTATTTGCTTAAAGCATCAATGTATCAATAATTTATTTGGCGTTAAAAAACACTCAGCTACTTTTATTTTAGTGTGGTCAAGTGGCAGATTAAAGTTTTTTTTTCCCTAAATTCTGATTACTTTCGTGGGATCTTTCATCGTCAGATGGTGAACAGTTATTCTTCGACATGCAAGCAATGGAGCATGAGTGACAGCGGCAGAACAGTGCAAATCACTTGAAGGTTTTTTACTAATCTTTGATGCTGGGATGCTCAAGCAAAGATGGTGATGACCTAGAAGTGTAAAAATTATGGCATCTAATCGCAGGGCGTTTGTAACATAACCTATACTTAACCCCTATCCATGCTGTACAATCCACGAATTGTGGGCAATGTTTGTGTCAAAAATTTTATAGCTGATGACTTGTTTTTACAAGTATTTTGGGTCATTCATGATTGTATATCTTACTGCAGTTACTGACAATTAAGTAAAGATTAATTACCCCTTTTTTTCAAATATTGTTCCTACTCACTCGTAATATGAAGTATTACAAATTCTTTGTTCTACAAAGTCTCTTGCACCCTCCTGCACATTAAGGATTTGACGAAGTTGGAATTTGGACCTCGTGGTTGTTGAGGAAAATAATTGCTATATAGCCTGCAGATCTCTACAATGATGCGAGGAAACCCAGAATCAGATCCACCATCTGAGCATCATAAGCAGGCCCCTCCATTCCAAAGTGCCCGACTTCATCAATTAGATGGGTCTCAACACGGCCAGCAGCATTCTGCAACTTATTTTCAAGTTGTTTGACACTCGTGAAACCATCTCTAGTGCCCATTATAAAGAGTTTAGGCTTAGCAGATTCTAGGATAGCTCTATGATGTCTCCAGAATAAAATAGAGGCTGCTAGACCGAACGGGCATGCCATACCCACATACCCAATAATGTTATACATCTTATCAATTGCAGAACCAGCTATTGCAGCTCCTGCGATAACAGAAGGTAAAAGAGGGAAGCTCAGCTAGAAAGGGGGAAATAAACAAGAGAGACTTGAGTACCCAACAAGCTGGTTTGTAATCAAAGCAACCAAATCAAGCACTTTGCATTAACAATTGAGAGTATACTAGGAATTCAACGTAGGAAAAGAATGATGCAAAGAAGAAGAATACCTGCAGAGGAACCCACTAGCAAAATCTTCTGAGCAGGCAAGTTCTGAGAGATCCAGGTGCAAACGGCAACAACATCCTGTATTTCAGGAAACCCAGTAAATGAAGATCTGCCCGTGGATCTTCCGACACCTCTCATGTCAAAGGTGATGGAAGTGAAACCTTTGATGGATAGCCTGAGTGCCATTCCGTGCATGAGACCTTGGCAGCCACCAAGTTTCGAATATGGATGAACCAAAACAAAGACTGTGTTCGAATTATTCATTTTTGTGGCTTCATGTGTTGGTTTGAAGATTCTTCCATGCAAAGACATGCCATCTGATGTTAAAATTACGCATGACTCAAGAGCGCTCCTCGATGACATAGAGAAAAGCAAAGAAGAAAAAAGACAACTAATGATCGATTAGTATGTACGAGGTGCAAAGAGGGATTTGCCTGATTTGGACATGCAGCAAAGAATGTTGCGACCTTTTTATTAACCCTTATTTGTATAAATCGGAAGAGGAATTGCAGACTTGAAAGAGTTTGTTGTTTGTTGACAATAATGAAGAAGTAGATTGAGGTTGTTACTTGCTAGATTGTTGGGGTTGAAAATTGGATTAGAACTGGGAAGAGATTGTTAATTTGTTAATTATAGGACAAGTGTGGTTTCCATCAAGTAATTGCCCGTTAGATCAAGACTTGCAATAACGATCCAAATTTTCTTATAGCCTATCTTAAGATGGAAGTTATATTACATGGTTTCTAGACAGACGAATATATAATTTAATTGCTGCTGTATCTCCTTCAATTGCATACCATAAGACCAACTCCTTTCAAAAGTTGGTCTTCGTAACCGCCATTCATTCTGTTTCTAAAGTTGATTTTTGTATCCCTCATTTGATTCTAGGGCTTCTTTTAATTTTAACTTAATAATTGCAAATTTAATTTGAATTTCTCATATAAATTAGCATATTTGTATAAGATTATTTGGAACTATATTTACATGAAAACTATAATAACTTAAAAAGAGATTATCACACAAAGTTATAAACATACAGTCTCACTTCTCTCTAACTTCATGGCAACACTGGTATTTTGTCTTGTTCACGTTCTAAAATTTTTAAACATTCGCTAAATTTTCTTATCTTATTTAGTAATCCTCATAGGAGAAATCTATTATGTCGAGTGTAGCGTCCGTTTGTTATTATTTCTAATACAAATTTGTATAATTCTGCAGTCTCCAAATATCCTTCTTCCTCTTTTAGTATGGTTCATTATTCTCATTAAACTCTTAGATTAACATAACGTAGCTTGCCTCAGTCACTGCTACCTTCATCTTCTTCCTTCTCTTTTCTCCTTTTTACGCTTAAACCTTTCTTAATATCAAGAGTCGTTCCTCATACATCCATTCCCTCGAGCTCAAATTCTTTTATTCCCATAACCAATCCTCTGAACTTTAAACCTATTTCAGGACCCTCTATTCTTATGCCTAGTTCTCAAGTTTCAAAACCTACTTTAGATGTTCAGAACATCACGAGGTCTTCATCACTAGCTACCAAACTTACCTGATGCTAGGTCGTTGGAGATCAATCACCTTTTAACAAACTAAGGCATATACCTTCCACTTCATTCGAAGGAAAGTCATATACGCACTATGTTTTGAAGTGCATCGCTTTTTTTTGTGTATACAAGAGGTGGCTTACTCTCTCATGAATACGTGGGTTCAAAACAGTTGGAAAAGCGTTGAATTGGAGAGTGTTCTTATCAATGAAGAAGACCTATTCTTCTTTAATTTCATCTGTGAAGCCAATATGCAACTTATATTATAAGTTGGTTCCTGACACATTAATAGCTTTTTCTTTTTTTTGCAAAAATGAATATCAATACTAGATTTATAAAGGATAAGATTAAAACATATTCCCATCTAGATTATCATTCACAATATTTCATTCGAATACTGGTCTACAATAGGTTAAGCTGCCTAGCTAACTTCGTTAGCTAACCTATATATTTGGATGAAGTAAATGTTATAATGAAGAGTTTTAAATATACTAGAGTTTCCATTGAGATTGAAGCAGAAAAGTTGTTACCAGGCACCATTACAATAATGAAATTAGATGAAGGTGATATTGTTGTGTTAATTTCTATTTGCTTGTGTTCATATCTTGATTTTGGTTACAAATTCTTGTGCTTTTAATCCAAATTTGAATGAATTGAGTGAAAATGATCGTGAATGTTGTATGAAGGTTAAAGGGAATGTTTTGTGAATTTTGCATGAAAGTAACGTAAATTTTACATTAAAAAAGTGGTGATTAAGATGTCACCACTGTGACTAAGCGTATCACATGCTATAAATAGAAAAGGAATGAGACAAAAAAAGGAGGAGCTAAACCGAGAGACTGGCAGCACACCCCACAAACTCATTCGAGGACAAAAATAAAGAGAAAGAAAGAAGACAGAGAAGAGAGGACAGAAAGCAGACACCAGTCGGGTGAGGTGAAGAAGAAGAACAGTAGAGAGTGGAAACAACTTGAGCATCTGATCATCTAAGTGATAACCAAGCATGAGCATAAGGCAAGAGACAATGCAGAGAGCTTGAGTGTGTAAGAGACCAATGCCACTCCCTCATCTGATCTTTGTTTGCTTGCTCTGTTCTTCATTTGTTGCATTATTTCTCTGTGTTTTACTTTTTTGTTGCTAACTTAACTTACTACCCTACTAGCTTAACCAACTAATACTTTGTAACTTTTGATAGTTCATTTTGTTATCAACTTTGTTTGTTGCTTTAATACCTCTCTTGTACTGATAAAGATGGGATTGAAGTATATGAAAATGATGAATCTTATTATTTCCATGATGGCTTATCTCTTTTTCTTAAGGATTAATGTAGCTATTCTAGTCAAATATGTATGATTGAGGGACTGTGTTGTTGTCTTAAGTTAGCTATAGTTTCTGAACTGAATGGATGTAATAGCATGACCAAACTTTGCATCATTTTGGTATTAAATGAAGGATCGAAAAAAGAAGTTTAATATGGAACGAGAAACTATAGACATTTAGGGTAAGAACTAGAAATATATTAACTTAAGTGGTAATTAGTAGTCAGGTTTTCATAATTAATTTGAATGATAACTTGTAGAATACGAAAGTTAGACTTAGTTTATTATTCGAGTTGATCTTAGAACCTAACTATTAATTTTAGTAAGATGACTACCCAATTATTTCGCCTTAGTCATGTATAGGAGATTAAATTAGTGAAATTGATTCTCAAGAGTTTCCCAATTCAATTAATTGATTTGTTTTTGCTTCCAGTTAAATTAGTTTACTTCTCAATTTAATTTTGTGATTTTCTTTAAAGCCTTCACTCAAAAAATCGAGATAGAATGTTTAGGATTGCATCTGTGTTTACTTTTGTTCAAGGTTAATTTGTGGACCAATTTCACCTCCGTAGGAGATGATCTTAGGTAATCAACTACAACTATCTCGTATACTTATGAGTAGGATAGCCTTGGTATTTTTAGAACTTATTTTGGGCATAACAAATATCTTAACAAAGGTTAACATGTTACTCTATTATTAATGGAAGACCTCCTCCAACCCTAAACAGAAACATTGGAGACCTACTAGTAAGGTGTTCTAGAAAAGATTATAGTGAACTTAGGTAAAGAAAAGCTCTGGAGATCAATAGCAATAAGGCATTTAACAGAAGAGTTAGATCAATATCCTTAGGTTAAGATCTTTAATAATCAACAAAAATAATAGTAAAGCAACATTATAAAAGAAATGGATCAACAAAAACAACCTAATATTAAGTTCATACCTCATATTGAGCCTTCAGGCAAGGATATGGTCACTACCACTCATATCTCAATGGAAGGTAACATTAATAGCATCCCTTCACCAAAAATTGCACCTCACTCGAACTTATTTATTATTAGTGTTCAACAATTCTTTAATGTTGGCAACATAACTCAATCTCCCTCTCTTTTCAATTAGAATATGGGTTGTAAAGGAAGCTAAATATGGACAAAGTTAATTCATTATTTTTAGAAACTTTATTATCTACCTACTTACTAGTTGTTGACTATTAATACATAGTTCATTCCTGATCAATTACTTTGCTTTATTCTCAAAGGATAGTTTTGCTGCCGCCACCAAGAAAAAAGATAAGAAAGAACACACAAAAAGGTTTTAGCCAACCACTCATCTCCTACTTAATGTCTATAACTGCTTAGAATGTAAGAGTTTATAATTATCCCTTTAAACAGCAAATAATAAGTCACTATTTATTTATTAAAAACCTTTATAACTGGGGTTTTAGAGACTGAAAAAAACCAACAAAATTGAGGAAGGACTCATGTTTTCACATAAGATTTGGAAGTTCATAAACATTCATCAATACCATTTCAATGAAAGGATTATGATTGCCTATAATCCCTGAATTACACTAATTAATTACAGTCACCTTACAAACCAACTCATTCGCCTTAAATTAACCCTAATTCCATCTAAAAAATGAACATCACATTTTCCTATGCCTCCAACCACGTTGATCATTGAAAAGAAATTTAATAGAGCTTTATAACAATGGGGAAAAAACCATTACAAATGTCTAGCTTATTTTAGGAGATTTCTGTAGCACTATTTCCTCACGTGAGATAGATGGGCATAAGATTCAAGAGACACATCAATGAATACTTAAAAAATTGCAAAACACGAAGTTGACTCTTAAACCTACTTTATAATGGTCAATACTACAATTGGTGTAATAAGCAATACAGTAGCTAGCTCCTAATGAGGAATTGGATAAAGCACTTGTTAATTCAAATTGATTATCAACATTTAACATTATCATAGATCTTTTAAGCAAACATCTTTTCTCATATCACTCACTTATTAGGGTATATCCTTTCTATAATACTGATGTTAAAATCACTCTATTCAGGTTTTAGAATTATCTAGTAACGATCTCTAGATTTTAGGAAGCAATATCTAAAGGGTTTTAATAGTATAGTTAAAGGGGTTAAGGCATTTAAATATAAGAGGAAGTTGAACACTATAAAAGAAGAGCTTGAGATTCAATAATAATGAAGTGGATTTCAAGATACAAGAACTACTCTTAAATTAGCTCAAGAACAAATCTATCAAAATCTTAAAATGAGGTATTTAATCTAAAGGAAAAGATGCCTCTAACTAACTACATTGAAGCCCTTAAAGCTCATAATTCACTATTGAAATAAAAACCAACAGTTTAATAGCTTAAAAAGAAGGATAAAAACACTAAATTCTTTTATAATACCTTATTGATTAGACGAAACATTAATAATACTGAAACTTTGATGGCCTCTCTAGGCACATTAAATATTAATCAGGAGAAATTGAATAGAGATACCTTTAACTATTTTAATAATTCCCTAGAGACCCCCAGCTCTTACCCTTCTTTCTTCCAAAAGATGAGTTCCTTCATCCATATCTCCATCATTCAGCAGCAATTAAACTCATTTATCAAACCTTTTTTACAACAGTTGATATAAAGAAATTTCTACCTAATCTATGAACAAATCCTTTTGACTAGATGGAATGAATGCCTTGTTTTTTGTAATTCATGGAGGCTAATAAGGGATATGGTTTCATTAACTACATTATAATTTTTCTCTAAGTGAAAGTTGCTTAAAGAGATCAATAAAACCTTCACTTGCCTCATCCTTAAGAGACTTAACCTTTTAACCTTGCAAGACCACATTCCAATTTCTCAAACTTTTATGCAAAATTATATTCAAGATGCTTACAATTACAATGAAGGGGATTATAAATTCCTTAATCAATACAAGCTAAAGAGTCATTATAATTAGGATAAACATAGGTGATAATATCTTAATAGCACAAGAACTTTTCAAGAACTACCACAAAAAGCTCAACATCAGGAGATGCTTAATAAAAAATGACTTTCATAAAGCCTTTGATTATGTCAATTAGATATTCTATTTCATACTATAAAGGTTTTTGTATTTATTACTCAATTCATCAATTGGATTGAACAATGTGCTACAACCTCGTCCTTTAACATTTTGGTGAATGGTGAACTGACACAACAATTTAAACATGCAAAGGGATTGAGATAAGGAGACCCCCTTTTCCTTTCTCTCTTCATTATGTAAATAGAGGTCTTAAACAAACTCATTTCTAAGAGGATTAAACAAAATGGAATTTTATTTACCATTTAAATTGTAAAAATATAAATTATTTAATCTCTTATTTTTAGATGACATGTTGTTGTTCAATAAGGCAAACACAAAATAAATTATGATACTTATAAGCTCTCTCTAAACCTTCAAGAAACTTTTAAAACTAACCATTAAGTATAAAAAAATTAATATGTATGTATTAATAGGTAATAATGAAATACTTTAATAACTAGCTCATCTTGTAAAAGTCAAGCTTCATCAACCTCCACTAAGGTACCTTGATTTCCTAATTATGCTACCAAAATTCCTTTAAAGAATTTCAAAAATATTCAATGCAATATATAAAAGAAAATGGAATTATAATGACAAATTAGGGAAACTGCAATTAACCATTTTGTGCTAAATAGTTTGCATGGAGTTCATATATCTACCTCTACTGCTACTAACTAAAGTAATTGAGTGAATCCTTATGAACTTGTGCATTGGCAATGAAAATGACTCTAAGATCAAGTGATCAAAGATATGATTGTCAAAGGATAAAAGTGGCCTATACATTAATTCTTTCAAAACTATTAATACGATTATGATAATGATGATAATTTAGAAGTTATTTATAGACCATAAATCCTTTTAGGATCAATTGGTTTAATATAATTCTCAAAACGAAACGTCTTTTGGAAAGCTAAAATCAAGAATTATATCTTTTGGTCCCTAAAATAAATCATGATTCTTTTCCTTGTTTCTCAGCATACCAAATGCTTAGGTTAAGAAATATCGCAAGAATGAAGATCAAATCTTTTGTTGACAATAGTAAGAATACATAGTTCTGGTATAATAATTAGTGTGTTCTAAACCCTTTTATCCTAATTCCAGAAGCTTAACTCATAAGACATATGTTGACAATTAAAGCAAAAGTGGAAGAAATAATGTGAATCTAGCATTGGTATTGTAACCATAGAGGGTTATGTGTTGATCAGAGACAATTTAGCTAACTATATGCCAAATGTTATATATACAAACATGATAAAATGGAACAAACACAATTCAAGTCAATTTACCAACAAATCATGCATTGAGCTTCAAAGAGAACATAGAGATAAATTAAATTAAATTGGTCCCTTTCAAACATTCCTAAGAAAATTTTCATATTATGTCTTACAACTAAGAGGAGATTGAAGACAAAAGATATAAGTAAAATGCAGTAATGACTTCTGTAACTAGGGAAACGAGAATATCTCTCACTTTTTTATTACCATTTCTCTAAGAGATTGTGGGTGCAGGTACAACTTAAAGGCAACCTACAACACCACTAATTGGGATGACATGATTGATCGGGCTAGCAAAAAATCTTTTAATTATAAGGGAGACCTCAATATATTTCAATTATCCCCTAGTTATGTAGTCTACTTAGTTTGTAGGAAAAAGAATACCCAGAAGCAAGGAAAAAAATTCATAATGGTTGAAATATTTATCTTCAAAAGCCTTAATCGGATGAGAGAAATGATAATTGAAGTAAATCACTTGTTAATAGATAAATCCAATATGATACGTAAACTACACAAGAAGGGGGGTTAAATTGTGTAATCTTTTTGATAATATTAATCTTTTAAGACTTCTTAAATTTCTTTACGAAAATTCGAACGATTACTAAATCACTTTGCTAAAGTTGATAAGCAATGCAATCGCAAGTAATATTATCTACTCGTCTAACAACAAGAAAATTAAAAGATAAGGGTTAGAGAATAGACGCTGTGATTTTACACTAGAGAATAGACGCTGTGATTTTACACTGATTCACCCCAAACCTTGGGCTACGTCCAGTCTTCAGAGTTAGTATGAGATTGCACTATACTCTTCCAACTTTACAAGTATTCTTTCTACTTGTAGAGCCTCTTCAGGTCTCTCTCATAAAGTATTCTTTATCTGTTGTATTAACCTCTCCAAGCTCTAGCCTTTCTTTTTCTCTCTAAGAAAAATATTTTTGAGCTTCAGGTTACAGATATATTCTCTCACTTCTTTCTCACTTTGAATACAGAATTTTTGCTAATGTAAAAGCATTCGTTATTTTAGTCTTCGACTAGAATTAGTATTGTTGGACCCCGATCTTTGAGTGGAATTTAGAAATATTAAATGAACTTAAATGAGTGTGTTATTATATGTATTGTGTTAAAGATGAATTATACTTAAAGAAAATTGATGAGAAAAGAATTGATTGATTTTGCTAACTTTAGGTTTTGAATAGATTTGTATGGGTTATGAAAGTTAAAGTGAATGAGTTGATTTAAATGGAAGTTGAAAATCAAGAAA
>JANSVA010000005.1:36709351-36738158 GCA_025504915.1 Erythroxylum reticulatum | reverse complement strand
TAGAACTCAGAAGAGGGTTGGTAGGTAGGGTTCTTCAAAAGCTGTGGCTGCGCTTGAAAATCATTAATACAAGTTGAATATCGGCAGAGCAGTGAATACTAGAACACAGATTTGCAAGCATCTAGGGTTTTGCTTCTACTACGATTTAAGTTTAGAAACTTGACTTGATGGTATGGGCCGGCCGCGGCTCTCTAAATGCTTAAATCGTAGCTTAGTAATTTCGAGTGATGAGCCTAGCATGAGTTATATAGATGATTGAATTAATGTAAAATAATATATGACTATGTTAATGTAATTTATAAGTTAAAATATGGACATATAATTTGTTTTTGCAATAATTGATAAAATTAATGTGAACATAGATCCAACAATTTCTTTTTTTTGTTTAATTGAAGTTTTTCTGAGTAAAACGCATTCTCATAATTAGTTTCTTCATTTCGCAAAACTAATAATTTTTTTAGAGTATTAAAATATAAAACCTAAAGTCAAACTACGTAAATTCTTTGTTAATACATATTATCAGCTCCTAATAAGTATGGAAGGTGCGGCAGAATTTCATCATCTGTATTATCGGTTGCTCGGATCAAGAGCATCCTCACGCACTCATATTTGTGTTACTAAGACACAAAATGGCCGAATAAAAAGATAAATTAGTCAAACAAAAAATTGGATGTTTGACTTTCGGCTCTGATGAAGGTCCAATATGGACAACGCCATAGCAAGTTGTTCCCCCATGGATAGAAATTTTACGTTTAAATTGCTCGAATTATTATGTTATTTTATTTGATTCGACATTTTTCTTTTTAACTCTTCTTTTTCACTTAGTTCGTCGTTTGTCTGTTACCCTCTTCCTGTCCTTATCCGGTTCCTTTAACTTTCAAGAAGCCATGACTCATAAAAGTGGCGTAGGGCCCCACATATTTTCTGGGCTCAAAGTCTTGGCCCAGCTCTAATCGTCAAAGTTTACTCTTTAGTTGGTTGCTGACGGGGGTCAGAAGGGCCTCCAGATTTCATATCGGTAGTAATGCATGTGTTTCTGCAAATTACATAGCCTATAGCTATTTGTTTCCTATTTCTTCAGGTGATCCAGGAAAAAAAAAACATAAAGAAAATGGGAGCCGGTGGTAACATGTCCATTCCACCTTCGGCCAAGAAGTCAGAAGCATACTCTGTGAAGAGAGTTCCAAACTCAGAACCACCATTCATACTCAGTCAGATCAAAAAAGCCATCCCACCCCATTGTTTCCAGCGTTCTGCACTCCGCTCATTCTCATTTGTTGTCTACGACCTTACCATCGCATCCATCTTCTATTACATTGCTGCCAACTACATACCCCTTCTTCCTCACACTCTCTCTTACTTGGCCTGGCCAATTTACTGGGCCTTTCAAGGTTGTATCCTTACAGGCGTTTGGGTCATTGCTCATGAGTGTGGCCACCATGCCTTCAGTGATTATCAATGGCTTGATGACACCGTTGGCCTTGTCCTTCACTCTTTTCTCCTTGTCCCCTACTTTTCATGGAAACACAGCCATGGTCGTCATCATTCGAATACAGGCTCCCTTGAACGTGATGAAGTCTTTGTGCCCAAAAAGAGATCTGGCATGCATTGGTACTCCAAGTACCTCAACAACCCACCAGGCCGTGTCCTAACTCTTACCATCACCTTAACACTTGGTTGGCCTCTCTACCTAGCATTCAATGTTTCAGGGAGACCTTATGATCGGTTTGCTTGCCATTTTGACCCCTATGGCCCTATCTACACTGACCGTCAGAGACTCCAGATATATATTTCTGACGCTGGTATTCTTGCTGTCACTTATGGGCTCTACCGTCTGGCTGTAGCAAAAGGCCTTGCTTGGGTTCTCTGCTTCTATGGAGGTCCTTTGTTAGTGGTAAATGCTTTTCTTGTTATGATAACTTATCTGCAACACACTCACCCTTCATTGCCACATTATGATTCTTCTGAGTGGGATTGGTTAAGAGGAGCTCTGGCTACAGTTGACAGAGATTATGGTATTCTGAACAAGGTTTTCCACAACATAACAGACACACACGTAGCGCACCATTTGTTCCCAATGATGCCTCACTATCATGCGATGGAGGCCACTAAGGCTATTAAGCCAATTTTGGGAGAATACTACCAATTTGATGGGACATCAGTTTACAAGGCAATGTGGAGAGAGGCTAAGGAATGTATTTATGTTGAGCCAGATGAGGGTGACCAGAGCAGCAAAGGCGTGTTCTGGTACAGAAATAAGTTATGATGACAATAGCAAATAGTAGATTCAGGTTTGAGAAGTTTCCTTTTCTCGGGTATTATTGGTGGTTTGATTGTTTTGGATCAAATTTCATGCTTAGTTGTGCTTCTTTTCAATAACTTTGTTGTAATCTCATTTATGCTAGAAACTGTCGCAGAAAACTATGTAATACCAATTTCTGTTATCTCATGACTTAGAAGAGTATTATCCAATTTTCCGATACATTCTGGTATTAAAACAGATTTAGAATATTTTTGTGGTGCTTTGATAGGTATTAATGCTATAAGATTTAAATTTTATGAGGATGTCATGTAGTTAGGTCATCTGAGGTCAACTAGGACTACTTCTATTTGGTTTATGAGATCAAACAAGTTCCAAGAATTTTGAGATTGTAACATGCTTTAAGATTTTTGAAAATTGATTGTAGGAAAAATGTTAAAAAGTCAAAAGTATCTGTTAGAAATTTTCCAGGAACTTGAAATTTCTATCTTTCCAGAAATGGTATAGGTCACCTATAATCACGAGCTGCCTACACATGTTCTTGGATACAAAACTACAGAGATGCTCTGGCTGAGTATTAGTTTGTTTGTAAATTCAAGAGTGAAATTTAGTAAACATGAATAACGCACTAAATTTAGTGAGTATATGCTATACTAATATAACTTTGTATGAAAATTTCCATAGTCTGCACAGGGTTGCGGCATTTTGGAAATTTCCATTTATGCAAGATCCAGATAGGTCCATTAACTCTTGACCCCATCTTTATCATATTAGACCTCTCGACTCTCGACTTCACTTTTTTTATCAATTAGAAACAATGAAATTAGGAAAAATTTATCTTGCACCAATTATTTGATATTATGTAGATCTTTGATAGTGGAGTAGACTATTAGAGATTGTCTTGCAAATTCCTTTTTGGAAAATGAATTAATTTTCATTAACCATATTAAAGCTATATCCATCATTACAACCTTACAAGAATCAACCAAGATATTTACATCAATACATCAACTCAAATAGAGAACTATCGAAGCAAAGTAGCTAATTCAGTTTACAAAAGCCATATGCCTTTTGCTTCAATAGACAAACTTTTATGTGCATTTGTGGCAATTAATATAGCTATGATCCAATTGATAATATCCTTTGCTCGTTGGTGTTTCCTTGTAGCTTCACCTTTATATATTCTTTTGTTCTTTTCTTTCTATAAGGAGTAGATAGTAATACAGAACGTCGTCTTGTTCAATCCATTGTGCTTCTAAATTTTTGCTTTTTTGGCAACCCAATTCATTACTTCTAACCAGTCATAAGTTGTGCAATAATTTGCCAGATTGTGCATGATTCTGTTCCAAATTGATATCGAATATCTGCATTGGAAAAACAAGTGTTCACTATCTTCGTCAGTTTCCTTGCATACCTCACAAATAGGATCATATGAGTCGAATCATCTGTTTTTGGTTTTGAGCCTATTTTTAATAACCAACCAGGTAATTATAGACCCCTTAGGATTAAAGGATTTCTTCCATAATAGATCATACTAGGGAACTCTCTCTCTGTTACCTAGGAGTAATTTACAGCAGGAGCTGTTAGAAACACCCTTTTGGGGTCTACAATCCATATGACACCATCTTTGTGTAATTTAAGGAAAGTGCTGGAGTGTAGAATTAAAGCCTCTGAAGCCTCTTGGATTTTGGGGAATTATGTTGTTCAGCTAAGCAATCTCTCTTCTCTGCACTAATGGACTGAAATCGATCCAATTATCAAACCAAATCCATATATTTTCCCCATTCACTAGTCTATGTTTTAACCAAGGATAAACCCAGTTTCTCATCTTTAGCATATGACCAAAACTCCATGAAACTTTCCTAGTGATAGGCATCTGCCAGAAATTTTGATTTCTAAGATATATTTCATGCACCAATTTGATCTATATGGCATTTTTATTTGAATATAGCCTCCAGATCCTTTTGCAAGTAAAGACGTTTTGCATTAAAAGGATAGAAACAATCCCTAAACCACCCTGTCTTCTTGGAATTGTTAATCTAACTTTAGCCCCTTTTGTGTTTTATGCTTTCCCTGACCATAGAATGCTTTGATTATATGTTTAAGTTCTTTGATTACTCTCCTTGGCAAAATTATATGACCTATCCAATGAACATGCATACTAGTAAGAACAAAAATGATCAATGTTACACTTGTAGCAAGTGAAAAAACCTAATTTAGCATACATTAATTTTAGCCTTGTACTTATCAATATGAGGGATGCAATTTGAATATTTAGGCTTAGCATATGAGACTGGCGCATCAAGGTACTTGAAGGGTAAGGAGTGAACTTGGAGACCTGATATTCTACTAAGTTCTTCTAAATTTTTGACATCTCTTGAACCAAACAAGCAGCTCTTTCCAATATTGATTTTCAGGCTTGACCAATCAGAGAAAATGTTTAGAATGTCCAATAAAATGTTAAAGGATCGCACATCAACTCTACTCAATAAGATGAGATCATTTGTAAACATTAGGGGGTGAGCTTAAGGTTATTGCAATTATGATGTAGCTGATTTTACATTACAACTTGTTAGTTTTGTGAGCATTTTGGATAACGCTTACATTACTAGGGTAAATGAATAAGGGGATAGGGGATCCCCTTGTCTTATTCCCCTAGCACATTTAAAAAGCAATGTAAGAACTTCATTAACAAGAATGCTAAGAGATGAGGACCTGATGCACATCATAATTCTAGCTATAAACTGAGCTAGAAAGTTGAGTGCTTCCAAACATGATTGAATGAAACTCCTCACTATGTCAAAGGCCTTATAGAAATCAATTTTCCAAAGACAACTATTGATACTTTTATCAGAGTTATAATCTTTTAGCATCTCTTGTATAAGGAATACATTCTCATAGTGATCTTCCAGCCGTAAATGCTCCTTGTGCTGGATTGATTACTTCTTTCAATCTGTTTGCAAGTAGTTTAGCAATGACTTTGTAAATTGTATTGCAACAGGAAATTGATTTGAAATCTACCAGAGAGGAAGGGTTCAACTTTTTTGGAATGAGACAAATGTATGTATGATTCAACTGTTTCAACATTTGGATTTTATTCAAATAATCTAGCACTGATTCAGAGAACAAGTTACCTATTAGCTCCCAAGTGCTCTAGAAAAATCAAGCAGTAAATCCATCTGGGCTAGTGACTTTGAGGGATGTAGTTCAAACAGTGTTCCTTTGATGTCCTAGTACGTGAATGGCTCATTCAAAATATCCTTAAGCTCTTGGTTTAGGGGGCCTATCAAAGAATCTTTTCATATTGAGTTTTTGTAACCCTTCCTTCTAGCCAATTATAATAAAGAATTCTAGACTGAAACTATGGTTACCATTTCATCCTGAAGTTTATTGATCTTATTCTGGTTCCTTCTTGCTAGAAGATAAGCATGAAAGACTTTTGAGTTTGAATCCCCCTCTTTAAACTAGTTTATTGGAGACTTTTCTTTTAGGATAGAATTCTGCAACTTCAAAGCCTCTTGGTAACCTTTAAGTCTCTATGTTTCCTATGGTCTCAGTTGATTGGTGTGGGGATGGTTATAACATTCTTGCTGAGGCTCTTGAAGATTGTGCTTGGTCTCTAACAAATTTTTGGTACGAGTATTGACAAAAATCTTAAGGGCTAGTTTCACCTTCCAGAGTTTTTGCATCAGCTGATAAGCTTTGTAACCTTCCACTGTCTGATTCCAACATGTTTGAACTAACTCAAAGAAGCCATGAGTCCATTAAAGAACCTGAAAAGCACTCGATGTATCCTTGTATAGGTAGGGTGTTATATGTGAATATCAGTGTGATTTGAGAGCAAGTTATCTCCAAAATGAGCAATGGATGTAGAGAATTCATCTAGCCAGGCTTGGTTCACCATTACTCGATCCAGTTTTCTTCTGATTAGCATTGCATGCTGTTGGTTGTTTGACTATGTAAATAGTCTACCTGTGTATCTAAGATCAGTAATAAGCACCTGTTGAAACAAGTTGGCAAGCTCTTTACTAGTTGCCAAATGGTACCTCCCCCTTTCTGTTTCTTGATCTATAAGAATGCAGTTAAAGTCTCTAATAGTAAGCCAAGGATTAGACATTACTCCATTGATGGACTGCAGATTCTGCCATAAAATTTCCCTCTGGAACTGAAAATTTGAAGCATACACCAGAGTGACATCAAAAGCTGCATTCATTTCATTCATAAGGCATTTTAGATGCCAGTGTTGATCACTTTCTCAAGCTACCATCGCTGACAATGTATTTGAGTTAAAGAAACACAAAATTCTACCATTATAGTGGGAAGAATAATTAGAAATAACCTGCCATTCAGCCCCAAAAATTTTTGTAACCAGTTGCATTTAAGATGCTTTAATTTTTGTTTTTAATTATCCTACTAACCAAGCTTTCTTTTCCAAGATGATTCCCCTAACCATAGCTTTCTTAAGGCTGTCGTTGAGCTACCCAAACATTCCAAACAAGGATTGTCATTTAGGGGGAAATCCCCTTTAAGTTTATTTTCCCTTTTCCCCTTACAGATTTCCTTTTAAATTCGGTAGCTTGGTCTTTAAATTCCACCTTTTGCTCCTTCCTTGAAAGGGTCTATCAGAATTGAGATTTTCCAAATCATCTACACTAGTTCCTGATATTCCAGATCACTAATAGAAGGTTTCTATGGAGGTTCCATATTCTCAAGGTTATCTTCATATTTATCCTCATCCTCCATTGCTTAACCCCTCTATTGTCAAAAACTCCAAAGCCACATTGTGGAAGTTAACCCAAAGTGGAAAGATTTCAATGTTACCTCGATTACACTCAAAGCTAGGTGTCCACTTCTGAGTGAACATTGACTGACCCCTTATATGCCAAGGGCCAAGCTCAATTATCTCATTCAAACTACTTTCCATAGAGAATTTAAATAAGAATAAGCCATCCTCCATTAGCATGGTTTTCCCCCAAACCTTTTTTGCCCCACCTAGCCAATGCCTAAGCTTGAACTATTGGATATGCTGGCCTCTTATTCTAGAAAAATCCAACTAAAGCTGAGGATCAGACATGGGCAGCAGTTTTGAAAAGTTAAATGGGAGTTGTTAGCACTCCCATCTTTCAACACATTCCGAAAATGCTTCAACTTACCTTTGTGTTATGAAATGCTGGGTCTGTTCTTCCAAGCCCCTTCAAGTTGATTTAGATATTTGGCCAGAGCAATGCTAACATTCACATCAACTTACACTGTAACTGGAGATTCGACTTCCTTGCTCGCTAAGGTTTTTCACGGGATTTGAGGAAAAGCTAGCAAGTTCAAGTGCAATAGAGTGGAGCTGCCTTCCTTCTCAACATTCAAGGCCTTTGAGAGGCCCTCCATCAGGGCTAAACCTCAACTGGAGAAGATGGAGCATTGTACCATTTACAGAAAGATAACCAGAGGTATGAGATAAGTTTCCAAAAAGGGGGAACAGCTAAGGGTAAAAGGGTTAAAATAGGGAGTGAGAGGTCAAAGAAAGTGTGAGGGTAGTGAGAGGCTGCGAATTGGTTCAACTTTGTCTTACAAAATTGCCGACCTAAAAAAAATTACACACAAGGGAATTTAGGAATGGAGATTTCCAAGCATATTGTGACAAAAACCGAAGACATTCTATAAAAGGAGGGGGAAAAAACAAGATTTCTTCTAAATTGGTGTTGTAAATTTACCTACAAAACATCTTGCAAGGCTGCTTCTGCTGAGGCTTGTTTCCTAAAATCAACCAAAATGTTCATCTTACTTCAGTCTCAATAATAAAGGGGTGAAAGTTATTCTCCCAATAAATCTCTAAGCTCTCCTCCTACAACTGCATCATAACTGAGATGGATCCCAAAGTCGTCCATATAGTTACTTTTGAAATCTCTAAAAACACCACTCATGCCCATGTAACTACTATAGATATGCAAAACTATATTGTCCGTAAGATTATATACTATATTTTCCTTTAAGATTATATATGACATTATTATTTTATTAAATAAAAGCTTTCTTTATCTTCGTAAATTTTGTTAATTATCTTTAATGTTTCAATATTAAAGATAAAAATTTTGAAATAATTACTTTGCAATTCAAATTATCATTTTTAATAAATAAAAGCTTTCTTTATCTTTGTAAATTTTGTTAATTAGCTTTAATGTTTTATTATTAAAGATAAAAATTTTGAAATAATTACTTTGCAATTCAAATTATCATGAGATTATAATTATGATATTTAATTTGCATTGACGTATTATTTCTAATTGTAGTTTTACCAAGCCAGGATATTGATGAAATGTTAAAACTAGCACAGTTATATTTCTTTCTTATGAAGAAAGTAATTAATTTTATAAATTAAAATATAAAAATGCTAAAACAAACTTATAAGTATTTATCAAATAATAAGTTTACTAAAATGACTTGATTACGAGGATCCCAAATAGAATATTACTTGTGTGCTTGTAGATTTCCTCATTATAATGGTTATATAGAGATTACGAAAGTATCTTAAGTGGGAATTACTATATTTGGATACTAGTTATGATCTATTTTACTTAGGGTAACTAAGTTGGTAATACTTGGATATATTGTGACCCATATAAATATAGTTGAGTAAAGTCAACAAAAGATCTTTTCGTCATTCGAAAGTAATTAGGGATAATATTTCATTGTTTTTTATTAGTAATAATTTTAAAAATTCTCTGGTCTGAGTAAATTGAGATTTGAAAATGTGCTTTTTAATATTAGTTATAAATCAATTACTAATTAGTAAGGAAAAACGTGATTGGATTTAGAAGAGTAAATACTAATTAAATCTATATTTTCCATATCTAATTGAAATATTAGATAATAAAAAAATTAAGTTATGAATTATAACCATGCATAAACAAGTTGAGTCAAATCATTTTGACATTTTAAATATTTAAGTGATTATGACATGTTGCTAGACATCAATTTTGATATATGATTATAAATTATTTAATTAGATAATTAAAAATAAATCAAAAAGAGTTCCAATTTATCTAATTTTAATTATGAATTAGAATTAGAATTTATAATTATTATCAACATATTAATAACCTAATAGGTCACATATAAAAGAACAATTAAAAAAGAAAAATAATTTAAATTAAGTTAAAGTTAATTGTGAAGTTTAAAAAATTTCAAGAACCAAGTATGAGATATTTAATTTTATTAAAATTATATTATATTTTAATCAGAGTTTGACTTTAATTATAATTAGGAAGTTTAATATTAATAAGAAAGAAACTCATTTGTCTTTTTTATAAATAGGATAAAGGCATAAGGGACCTAGCAATCTTGCTTTTTCCTCTTAAAAATTGAGTTTTTCTCTGTTATTTAGATATTGTTTAAGGTTGGACACGCAAACAGCTTGTAGTTGATACCTTAAAAATTTTATCTTTTTTGCAAAAACTCAAATAAAGGATGATTCAATTACTTATTTATGATTTACATTTTTAAGTTATTCAATTATTGAGAATTAATTGTAAATTTGTAAAAAATTCTTTGCTATGTTTATTTTTAACTTAATTAAAATTATTTGATTTTTATTGATTTGATAAAATTAAGGTTTAAATTTTATTGATGCAAAAGTTGCATGATATATGGATATACCTAATATTAATTATTAATTAGGTTATTTAAGTTTGAAAATTATAAGATGAAATATGTATGACTCCCTATTATTTTATGTTTCAAGAAATTACACATGTACCCTATCTAGTCTTTTTGTTTATCGAAGAATTAGTCATATGCCTCCTTCCCGTGCTTTATAATTGTTTTGGAGAACTTTGCTCTCTCTATTGTTTTAGGGAACACAATAACACAGGCCCTATAGTAGTGATATGAAAAACATCCCTTTCTTATCCCCTTAGATTATGATATAGTTGGATTGATATTTTTGGAAACTTGGAAGTTTATTTGAGATTGTATTTTCTTATACTAGGATTGTTGTGTGAATTAGAGTTGGGAAAGGCTAAAAAGCCTCATCCCAATAACATCATAAGTGGTGCTAGTGACTAGCGCCTATGATGATGTTTCCACTAACGGCGTTTATTGCTACTGGTAAAACAATACTGCCAACTGTAAAAGTGAACAAACACCACTAGTGGGAAGTAAAAGTGAACAAACACCACTAGTGAGAAGCGAGAAGACTAGGGAAGCAACATCTAGAGGAGAAGCAAGCGGCAACAACTAGAAACAATAAAGGACGCAGGGGTGGTGACATTGAAAAACCCTAATTTGGGAAGTCACAAAAGGACATCACATTAACACCTAAAGTATTTACTAAGGTACAGGCTGTAAAAAAAAAGAAGTATGCAGAAGAAAAACAACTGATACATGCTCTTATTGTTTCTATTTTTAAATTTAATTTTAAGCATTCCTTTTAGTTAAATTTGAGATAAAATTAGATTAAACTCCTAATAAATCTAGAAAAGCTTTTGTAATTGATTGAAAATTATTTTCATAAGGCTTAATTTTATTAGGAATATTTTAGAATTTAGTTGAATTTTTCAAAAGTTGAATTACTAAATTAAATTAGTTACTAATAGTGCTGCCCTAGATATTTTCTATGTAGGTTGACGAAGGGGTACTTAAGTCCTTCACCTTTACCATTATTTTCCTGCTCTCTTTAGTTACCATTTAAGGAATAGTTTTCAAATTTCCATTCACACCCTTTTGTCTCTTATCTTTTCTAGCTAAATGTTTAAGCTAAAGCCTATCTAGACCTAGAAATTAGATAACTTTCACCCTCTTACCCTTACCTCCTCTACTAACCATAGCCCCATCACTGATTAACCTTCTAATCTATTAGCCTTAAAATATTGTAACCTTGAACCTAAACCAACCCAATCAACTTTTAGCCTTAATCTTAAGCTAAGTTAGAAACAGGTTGTAGGAGACACTTCCTCCTTTAAGCTCCACTACTATCCTCCGAGAACCAGTAATGGCTCATTTATAATTGCTCCTCCCGTTGGAGCACTTCAAGAAGGAGCAAAAGTTTGGTCAACAATATTGCTTGAGTTTTTTTAAGGAAAAGACTAGCTTACGCTGGGGTTTACACTTAGGTCTCCAAACTTTGGAAGGATGCATGACTAAAACAATTATTGTTGAATTAAGATAATCCATTCTTATTCTCATTTAATACAGAAGCTACTACATAGAGAAATTTGAATAAGGGTCCCTGGATCATCTGAAATGTGCCTATATTCCTTTAGTTTTGGAATTCTAGAATAAACATGGAAAGTATCAAGGAAAACTAGGTATTCATTTAGATTAACCTTCACAATATTCCCCAAAATATTAATATGAAATTGGGTTAATCCATATGACAAGTTTCCTAGGCCTATCTGCATAGATGAGAACACATGATTAAGGAGAAGGGAGGCTATGTAAGAATGTGCATAATTTTTGGATACGAAGCAAGACCTCCAAGATATCCTTCCAATCTTAAGACTAGCAAATGAAAACTCACTAGTTTAAGATACAGTTAAGGTTACCTATCTCTAGAGACCATCTCAAACTCAATAAAAACAACGCTAGTAGCCTACAGGAAAGAGACTCATTAAAGGGGATTATTGGGTGCTAATGGGAACTGAAAACAACAGAAGAAATGATATAGGGAGCAACCCAAATAAGCTACAAAGGATAAGGAATTATCGTACCTTGAGGCCTATAAGGAGAATGAAAAGGATTATGATGATCTCCTAAAGGAGGTTATCTATAGGCCTTACTACAATATAGGATAGTGGAGCCCTGACAAATTTAAAGAGAAGAGCCCCAATATAGTAATAAGCTCCCACCAAATGGCCCTACTAATCATAAAACCTAGAAAGACTAACTCCCCCAAAACTAAGAAACTAACTCCCAATTACTAGAGGAAGATTTTATTAGTGCTAAGAGGAAGAAAACTGTGAGGAAAGGAAGACCTAAAGCCTCAAAGAGCCATATGAACTTATAATATCTCTACTAAATTGGAATTTGAGGGGTATTAACTACCTTGCAAAGTAACAAGCACTAATTGATTAGATTAACTCAATAAAACCAATGTTAGTTAGTGTATTGGAGTCTATAATCAAAGCTAATAAGCTCAAGTAACTGAATTTTGTGATCAAGGATTGGGAAATTTTGTCTAACCACCAATTTCACTATAATGGGAGGATCCTTTCAGCTTTAATTCGAGCAAGGTATATATTTCCCTAAGCATAATATTTGACCATCTCATACATGCAAAGGTAAACTTAAACCAAACTTGTACTAAATTTCATTTGAATTTAATATATGGTGCTAATCTAAACTACTAAAGGAATAGCCTGTGGAAAGCCCTGGGAGCTATTCACTCAAACATGACTATCCCCTAGATAATTATGGGTGACTTCAACAACACCACTCACATTTCTGAAGCAAGGGGTAACTCGAGAGCTTGTAACACTTACCTAAAGGAATGTGTTAAGGATATTGAAGTCATAAATTTGAATGAAGAAGGCAACTTCTTTACCTGGTGTAACAAACAGTAAGGAGACTAGAATATTTGGAAAAAAAATTAGACAAGGTATTTATAAATAAAGATTGGATAATGTCTTTTCCTAATAGTTTTATACTCTTTAATGATCCATTATTCGCAAACCATTGCTCCATCACTATGCAAGAGCTTACTCCTATACCAAAAAAAAACTCCTTTTTGATTCAATAATTTTCTTATAGAACTGATGAATTTGAAGAAGCAATTTTAAGAGGATTGGCACAAGATATCAATAGATTTACATCCTAGATTTGTATAAGAAAGATGGAAATGCTAAAGAAGAAGATGAAATCAATCATCTTCTCTGGATATAAAGACACTCGAAAGAGTATAAAGACACTAAGGCTAAGCTATTATCTATACAATAATAGATTTATTTAAATCTAGGAGAAACTCTACTAATGGAGATTGAAAGAGGAGCCTTAAGATCCTACTATAATGCTTTAGAAGTTCATAACTCACCGCTAATGCAAAGAGCTAGTGTTTTATAAATTAAAAAGGGAGACAATAACACAAGCTTCTTCAATAAAAGCATTAATGCAAGGAAAAATATAAAAAAAATCTCCTTCTTATTAAACTAAGATGGAAAAAAAATTACCCATAAGGAAGAGCTAAGTTAAGAGGTGTACAACTTCTTCAAAAAAACATTAAGATCCTATAGGCCATAAAGTTCTTCTCCAAACCTTCTAAATAGTTTCATTTCTCTCCATTTCTTAAATGCAAAAATTGAACTATTGGGTAAACCAACCTCTAAGATTGAGATAGAGGAAGTAGTATTTAATTTAAAGATAGACAAATTTTCTAGACTTGATAGACTCAATGTCCTTTTTTATAAATTATGGCTTTAGATTAAGAGGCTAGTGACTAAAGCAATTGTGGAGTTTTTTTCAAAAGAAAAGAATGCTCAAAGAAATGAATAACTCCTTCATCACACTAGTACCAAAGAGCCCAAACCCAAAGATAATTATTGATTATAGACCCATATCATATTGCAATAGCCTTTATAAGATTATTGCTAAAATTCTAGCTATAAGACCGACATCTATCACTAGAGATCTCATAAATGAATCTCAAAGGGCATTTGTATAAGGAAGCCTTATAGGAGATAACATACTCCTAGAAGAGGAGTTTTTCAAGGGTTATAGTATCTCCTATAAGGAGAGTTTTTCAAGGGTTATAGTAGGATCAACTCACCCAAGAAATATGTTGTAAAAGCTAATTTTCACAAAGCATTTGACTCCATAAACTGGAGCTTTATGATTCATATGTTAGAAGCATTTGGGTTCCTTAAGAATATCATTAAATGGATCTATCAATGTATGTTTACAATCTCATTCAATGTTCTAGTTAATAGTTTACTAACTAGGGTATTTCAACGAGGTAAACGGTTGAAGGTGACCACTTGTCCCCTTACCTTTTCATCTTATTCATTAAAACCCTCATAAGAATAATGGCTTTTAACTTCAAGAATAATCAAAGCTTTATATTCCATTCAAGATGTAAAAATTTACAACTGTTTAATCTTAGTTTTGTTAATGATCTATTGCTTTTTTGCAAGGCAGATGGGAACTCAATAAGACTACTATTTTCCACTCTTGAATTTTTTAAAGACCTCTCAAGACAAAACCTTAACAAGGACAAAGGTTGTCCAATTATATCTGTAAATTGTAAAGCTTCTTCAAATTGGTTATCAAATATATTAAGACTGCAATGTAGAAACCCTCTTTTCATCTACGTATGAATATCTATTTCCACTAAAGAACTACAATATAGAGATTGTGTACCCCTCGTAGAAAGAATCCAAAAGAAGTTAAACAACTGTTGTAATAAGTCATTGACTATTGCTGGACTTATTCAACTAATCATCTTAGTGCTAAACTCCCTTATACCTTTTGTTCATCACTCATATTCTTATTTAAGGGAATAGTTAAGGACATTGCTAAGATAATTAGGATGACTCTAAAGGGAAAAAGGAAATGTCAAAAGTCAATTAGGATGAGGTATACACTCCTAAACATAATGATGGTGTAGGAATTAAATCCCTAAAAATTATCAAGAAAACCCTTATGAATAAAAGAGTTTGTGAAATCCTAACTAACCTAGAGATGGTATAGATTAAATGAAAAAAAAACACCTAATTCTTGAAATGAAAAACTTGGTGGGAAAAAGAGGTCAGAGTAAATACGTCATAGTTTATGACATAATTGTTGAAAATGAAGGATAATATTCGTGCCAACTTCTAATGCATAATTGCTTCCTTATGGTTTGACAATTATTGTACATTAGGCCTTTTAATTAACTCCTTCATAATACAACCATTGGCTCACCATTTTCCTAAAAATTCAAAAGCTTGATTTGTCATCCAGGATAACACATGAAGGGAGGAATTATTGTAATTTTTAGGAATTGCTTTCCTAATTACTCTCCTAATAATAAAGCACAAGAATCTTAACTATGGTTAGGATATGAATAAGGGAAATCCAATATGAAATCTATCAAATGCCTTTTAAGACCATAAATATACAAACATTTCTGGGTTGAGATTATCTGCAAAAAATGAGATTATCTGGGAAAAAAACTTGTCTTAAAATTTCAACTTTACTATGGACCTATGGCTAATATCTAAGTTGAGACTCCCAAATCCAAATAGGGTTAACTTTCAAGCTCAACTTTCTCAACAGCTCTAGCGATTGCAGACTTTGTAATAAAGCTCTTAAATCCCTCAATCATCTCTTCTTTTCATATAATTTTTCTTAGAGCATATAGGACTACATCTAGATTAAGTGTTTCTAAGAGCATATATGACTACATCTAGATCAAATGTTTCTAGAATGATAAAAACCCAAATTACTAGGAAATATTAGATAGACTAGTTGTGTATCATGCCAAAAATTATCTAAGAGATAGAGCATGTCGAATAAGTACCTTAAGAAGTATGTTATATATTATTTAAAATGAAATAAATAGAAGAATATTATGAGGAATTGAAAGAACAATGATCAAAGTCAAGATATACCTTGAGGTAAAGGTCATGGAGAAATTTATCATATAAGAGATGTGCAACATTATCGACCTATCTTTAGCTAGATCTTGGGGAATTTAAAAGGAATAGTGAACAATTCCAATGACGACAGGAAATTGCTAATTATGTAGTCAATTAACTGAAGCTAAATAAGATAGCACAAGAAGGAAGGTAGTAGACTTACATAAACATAAAAACTAGAGAAAGGAGAAGGAACTCTCAAGCAGGAGACCAAAGCTAGCGTTAGGAACAACACCAAGAGATTCAAACCAAAACTTGAACATATAAAATGTAGCCTAACAAGGAATTGTAAAGATCGCTAAAATACGCAAAAGGAAACTTTTGGAATGAGAAGTTACAGGGATGAGGATGATTTGGTACACTTGTAAAAGAATAAGCAGCTAAGTGATCTATGTGCAAGACATTTGTCCATTAGAAAATACTTAAAGAAGCAAAAACCCTTTTAAGGTCAAAAAGTGGATTAAAACTTAATAGCTCTTTAGGGTATTTAGATGCATGTCTAATGAGACTCACAAATGATCATATGAGTGGTAAGGGTTTCAATTATTCTAGGATTAATATATTTAATTTAATTCTAAAAAATTAGATTAAAAAGGTTTTAATTTTTTTTCTTTCATTATGTTATAAATGATTAATATAATGAGATTATATTAGTTTTAATGAGACCTAAATTTTTGAAATTTTAAATCCCTTAATTAGATATTAAATACACATTAAGAACCTGCTAGTTGCGTTCTATTATTTAAGATTTAAATTAAAGTTCTATTTATTATAAGGTTTGTTTAGAAAACTCAAGGCTCCTTTAACCTTAATATGTTATCTTAAATTAATATGTCCTATTTAACTAAATATATATGATTTGGATAAGTAGATTAATGATTATATGAATTTAGAGATAGGGTTAGAAAATAATATGCACGATATATTTTGGTGAAGTGTTTTGAACTAACAGATCTAAAAGTCATATAAGATGTGATTGATAAAGTTGTTATCTACCTAATTTAAATTTATTTGGTTCATTGAGCAAACTCAAGATCAACTAGATTTGAATGGGATCTTAACCTACTAGGAAATTATTTGATAATTTCTTTATTTAACAATGAGGGCTATTATTTGGAATAAAATAATGAAAACAACTAAATATTTATTTAAGTCCTTATTTTATTTATTTTGCGGCATAAACTAATACCTGCTCTTTTATGTCTTTTGGTTGTTAGACAAAATGAGTATTAATGTATCCCTGAGGAGCATCATGGATGCTAACAAACTTACTGGACCTAATTTCTCAGTTTGATTTCTTAATTTTATAATTATTCTCAGACAAGAAAAATAATTATACGTTCTTGACACTACTATTCCTCCAAAGCCTAGCTTAGATGTAATTGATAATATTTGGTAAAGATATCAATATCATATTGATGATGTTAAATAAGTTATATATATATGATGTAAGCTATTATGTCTCCTAAGCTTCAGAGACAACATAAGAACATAGATGCTCCTAATACAATTTTGCATCTCAAAGAGTTTTTTTGTGCATAAAATAAGGTGAAGATATATTAGATTTCCAAAGCATTACGTCAATATAAGATGGTAGAAGGATCTTAAGTGGAGCAACGTGTACTGAAGATAATTATCTATATTTAAAAAATTAGGCCAATTAGGTTTTGATATAGATCATAAGTTAAGCATTAATCTAATGCTACAATATCTTAGTTTGAGATTTTTTACAGTTCATTATGAGCTTTTGTATGAACTAAAAGCATGTGTCGTTACCTATATTGTTGAAGATGGTTAAGTTTATGGAGGGATGCCTTAAAAAGGAACCTAATTTTGTTCTTGTTGTGGATTCTTACAAAATTTAAAAAAAAAAAAGGCTCTAAGAAGAATAAGAATAGGAAGTAGAAGGCTTATGCAAAAGTAGTAAAGCCAAAAGTTGGTACCAAGAAGAATAATAATGATAAGGGCACATGTTTTCATTATCGAGTAGATGGACATTAGAAATGGAATTACAAAGTTTATCATGCTAGTTTGAAAGACAAGAGGCTTAAGGAAGTTACCTCTCTAGGTATGTTTATGATTGAAATCATCCTTTTTATTTTTGTTACATATTCTTAGGTATTAGATACTGGACGTGTCATTTGTAATAACTTGCAGATTTTAAAATCATTAAGGAAAGGTGAAGTGAACTTGCCAATTTGAAATAGAGCAAGGGTTAATGCATTAGCTATAAAAACTTGTGATTTACCTTTGCCTTCCAGGATTATAATAGGAATAGATAATTGTTATTTTGTTTTAATAGTTATTAGAAACATTATTTCAATTTTTATTTATATTTGAATGGATTTATCTTTATTATTAAAAATAAATTTTAGTTCTTTTTATAGCGGTGATGTTTATTATGAATGTGGATTAATTAAAAATTGTTTGTCTGAATTAGATCTTAAAAGGTCAATCCTTAACATAAATATCAAGGAAAGAATGTTAAGTGACCAAAATCTATCTTATTTATGACATTTAAAGATAGTTTGTATTAAAAAAAATAGAATCATAAAGTTATATAGAGAAGGATATTTGGATCCTTTTGATTATAAATCATGTGATAATTGTGAATCCTATTTATTAGGAAAGATGACCAAACAAACCTTTAATGAAAAGATAGAGCGTGCAAATAAGTTACTAGAGCTTATACATTCAAATGTATATAATCTTATGTCTACTCACACTAAATGTGGATACTCATATTTTATTAGAATTATAGATGATCACTTCAGATATCGTTATGTGTGCTTAATGAAACAAAAGTTTGAATAATTTTAGAAGTTTAAAGGATTTAGACTTGAGGTTGAGACACAAACTAGTAAGAGAATTAAGACATTTAGACTTGATTAAGGTGATGAATACTTAGACCATGAATACTTAAGAACAAGTTGCTTTCATCAAGGAATATTACATTCCTAGAAAGAGAATGAATTTTCGAGGAAAGTAGGAGGCGTGATAAGTTTAGTTTATACTATTAAGTGTTCGTTTGAGTGTTTCTTAGATGATTATCATGTATATAGGTTTAGAATTATGTTATTATTAGTGTTTGTGTCATTTAGAGCATGATTTGGGTCTTAATATTATGTTTTAAGAGGTGTATGTTGTGTGCTTAATTGTATGGAAATAGGAAATTGAAAAAAATAGAAGAATTGGAAGCATGGAAGCAGGTTATGATCGTGATAGAGGGTGCAGACAGCAATTCCAACTTACGCATCTGTTTGTAATTTTAACGTTTTGGGACTATTTTTGGAATCAAATTAAGTGTAGAAACCTTAAAGAGAATCCTAGAAGCCCTAAGAACTATTTAAGAACATAAAACACTCTGAAAAATGAGTCTCCATCTTATCAAATTAGGATTAATGAAGGAAGATCAAGAAGAGCATTAGAGAGTTCCGAGATTTCTAGATTCATTCCAAATCAAGTTTTCTTTTTCTTTCCTTTGTTCATTATATTTAAGATTGATGTATAAACTAGATTTGAATATGCAATATATGTTTATGATGTTCTAATTTTCATATTAAGATTTGTTCTTAAGTTAATTTGTGATTTAACTGTTATTGATTTCAGTAATATTTTGGTGTTGCCATATTTGGGTATGTCAATACTTTGTCAATAAATTGAGAAAGTGAGTCAAAAGTAATCCGATTAGGATGGATAACAAGAGTTGACAACCTAATTAGTCACACAAATATCAAATTGATAATCATACGAAGAGAGATTTTGTGTGAAAACTTAATTGTTTGATAGATCACTTAAGAACTAATTGAAAACGTTATGATGGTTTTGTGAATCAAGAGATTACAAAATATGGACTTTCATAATCAATTAGGGTTAAATGATTAGGTCTTGAGGGAGAATAATCAAACATTTTGGAAATCTAGGACCGACACCTAATGGAATCAATAATGATAAAGGGAGCAAAATAACAGTAGAATGAATCCTAAGCTTTTATCCTTGATCATGCTTTTGTTATTATGGCAACTTAATTGTTAGTTAGTTAAGTGCTCAATTTTATTTAATTATTTTAATTTCTTATTATTCACTTTTGTTTAATTCATATCTTTATGCCTTAGATAAATTGAGGTTCACTTAGTTTTATCCATTTCCTCATAGGATTAACACCTTTAATACTACAAACTTACGATTCATATACTTCATAAGTAAAACTTACCCAATAAGGTTTTTGCGCTGTCGCTGAGGGATTAGTTTAGGACTAGTTAAATTCCTTTATGCTAAGAAAATTTTTGCCTTTCTTGTGATTGTGGTACCCAATCATAAGAAATTGAAACTAAAAAAAAAGGAAGTTTAGACACAAAGTAGAAGACATATCAATTTGGACATCACAAGGAAAGAATAAAGAATCCAAAAAGTTAAACGTCAAGAAGAGATAGAAAGAATGATTATGGATGAAATACATCTCGGAGAACAAAGGACCCTTATGGACTTTATGAGGCCATGCCTATCATCAAGGAATTATACGACCACCATTGCAAATGAACCACGATTTGTTTGAAGAGATGGAGAACAATAGCTATCTTTGGGCATCGGAACGAAGTAGACAGTAGTCAACCTTCCTAAATTCAGAAGGAATGATTATGGTAGATTCCCATCTTTAACTAGGATCTTTAATTTTTAGAGCTCCTTTGAGTCAGTTCAAGTTTGAAAAATTTTATTGTGTTATATGTCAATTTTCCAAAAGCCATATATTGCCTTTTTTTTAATAATGTTTTTGGTTTTTTAGCACCTTTTGTCTTGATTTATTATCATCTTTGGAGATCTACTTCTAATGAAATTATGGGCAATTTTCAATATTATGTAATCTTTAATGATGATTTTTCTACATATATATTTATCTCTTATGTCATAGGTTTTGAATTATTTTCTATATATTCTCACTTTACAAATGTGATTTAGACTCAATTTTCTTACAAAATCAAAATATTTTATACTATTAATGCTATAGAATATAAAGATAAATCTTTGATCCATTTCCTTGGTCTCATTTTATGTTCTTTCACTTTGGATCCATCAACTCCTTTACATAATAATTCTTTATCTGCCCACTCATTAGAACCTCATACTCCTTAATATATTCCTCACCACACTAATAAGTAAGTTACCCTTATTTCTATCTTTAGGATATTCATGTTAAAACCATAATTATCTCTCTGTATAAACCTCATACCCATCGTGAACCAAGCTCTAAACCCTTATGAAAAAAAGTAATGACAGAATAATTACAGGCTGCTAGTACCAATACTTGGAACATAGTTGATTTAATTCTAGATAAGTTTGTTATTGGTTGTAAATGGGTCTATAAAATTAAGACTCAAGATAATAGACTAGTTTAGATTATAAATTCTAACTTATTGTTGAAGGCTTTACCCAGGAGTAAGGTATTGATAAAGGAGGAGGTTAAATGGTCTATAATCTTATTATGATTGCTTCTAACAAGTGTTGACCATTATTTCAATAGATTTCAAGAATGCCTTCTGTAATAGCGATCCTATAGAAGAAGTATAATGATTCACCTAATAGGACTTATTACCTCATAAAGCCTTATATGGATAAAAGTAAGCTCCTCAAGCAAGGTTTTTCAAATTTAACTTCACTATTGACTGATTTGTTTTAAATCCAACTTTCATGACCATGCTTTGTTCCTTAGAAAAAACAAATTAGGGGTACTCTCGTCTTTTCTATATGTTAATGATATGATGATTACTAATAATGTACTCAAATTATCTCTACTATCAAATCATCAATTGTTTAGGATGAATGATTCAGATAATTTCAGTGACTTTTTGGGTTTTGAAATTTCCTTTAACTCCTCTAATTATTATCTAAACAATCAAAATATGTTACTGATGTTATCTCTCATGTTAGTATCACTGATACTAAAATGATTAATACTTTATTAAAACCTACTATTTGTTTTTTTAACTACTAACGAGACTCACCTTAATGATAGTATTCTATATCATTAACTAGTTGCCAACCTATCATCACTCATCCTGATATTGCCCATATTATTCACATTGTGAGCCAATTTATGACTACACCTTGTTTCACTTAGTTTTTGTTGTTTTTCACACACTCAAGTACATCAAAGGTACTTTATTTCATAGTTTTCACTTTTTTAGCTCATCCTCACTAAAATTGAGAGTAGACTTTGATTTTGATTGGATTACAGACCCTAATGAGCTTTGCTCCACTACTGACTATTTTTTCTTTCTTAGTGTATTTCTCTTTTTCTTGGCATAATAAGAAACAACAGTTGTCTCTCGCTCTCGTGTAGAAATAGAATATTAGGCTTTTGTTGACAATACCTTTAAGCTCCTATGATTTTGATCGTTGCTTCAAGATATGGGTATTAACTCCTCCTCTTCAACTCCTACAAATTACTCATAATGGTATCTCTCATGAGCGCACAAATATTAAGATTAATTTTCATTTTATATGGCATCATATACTTCAAGGCTGTCTAACTTGGTCCTATCTCTTTATAATCTCAAATTGCATACATCTTTATCAAATCATACTCTCCTTGTTATTTTCAAAATCTTGTTTTCAAACTTAAGATAACAAATTCCTTACCACATTTAGAAATGTTAATATATATGTAATTAATACGTTGAACTTAAATTGTAAGTATAATTGATATGTTAAAATTCAATAATTAATTAGTATGTAATTATAAGTGATATCTTGATTATCTTTCATATTTTAATAGGCCCTCACTAGTGTAAATACGCTTGCATAATATTTAATGCACAAAAAATAAAGAACATTTTTTCTCAAAGTTGCTTTCTTATCTTTAAGAGGATTAATATATGTGAAGGAAAGTTATGTCATTATCATGAAAATTATGATGTATTACTTATATGTACCCTTGTTTGATCGATAATAATTAGAAAAAAAAGGTTTTATCTCTTTCAACTTGGTATCAGAGTCTTTCATTTTGAAAAAAAACCTAGCCGCCATCTTTAGGCCGACCTATGTGATGGTAGCGTCATCCTTTCAACTTTCACTTGTTCCTCCTTTCTCTCTGTTTACGATCTCTATTGTTGCTAAAGTGATATTCTCCATGTTGGTCATAAAGCACAAAGCAAAGCAAACCAACATTGTGTCTCCATAAGGCTTAACAATTTATAGTATGTTTAAAGTGCAACCATTTAATTGGATAGTTTGCTCCTAGCGAGTTACCGCTAGGACATTTATGGGATATTGAGTAAAACTTGCATATTGGGTAACTCCTTCATTGCATGTTGATTAGTCATGGCTAAAAAGACATTTGTCACGATGGGTACATTAGAGAGGTTGATTAGTCAATTAGCTGAGACTCAATTGGTACTAGTACGAGCAACCCAAAATAGTGGAAACTAAGGCAACCTGAGTTGTGAGAATGTTTCTTTGAATTGTCTCCAAGTTTTGGTAAATATAGATGGTGCTTCCACCTATTTGACTTGGTCAACAAATACCGGGTTGATGATTTGTAGTCAAGGGTTAGAAGGTTATTTTGACAAAACAATATCGAAACTACCAAAAGGGTAGTCCTATGATTAACCGATGGAAGATGGAAAATTCAGTGGTTATAGCATTCTTGTTTAACACCATGGCTCTTAATGTCTTGAAAATGATTCAGTTGCTAAAAATAGCAAAGGATGTTTGGGATACGATTGCTGACATGTATTATAAATATGGTTAAGGAGCACAAGCATATGAGATTCATTGTTAGCTGTGATAATTACAACAAAGGGGCAATCAGTCACATAATACATAGTAGTAGAAATTACTAAGTTGTGGTTCAAGGGAGATCATTTTTGTTCAGCCAATCTGAAATGTCTAGATGGTGAGAAGAAATATCAACAGTTCTTAGATATTCAGCAAATTCAAGATTTTTTGTATGGGAATAATGTAGAGTTTAAGTGATTCGAGTTCACCTTTTATCATGAGATTCTCTTCCTCTACTCAACCAGGTGATTTCAGTTGTAGTTAACGAGGAGATGAGTATCTTCCATGCCAACCTCTTTGAAGCAGTTAACTCTTGTTGTCCAAAAAGAGATGGACACGAGAACATGCTTTTAGTGTAGACAAAAAGGGCACGTTAAGCCCAACTACCCCTTTCCCCCACAGCCTGGATAGATTGGTGGTTGAGGGGGTGCCAGTTGGGGTGATAGTGGTAGTGGCTCCAGGGGACATTGTGAGACCTGTAGTGGTGGTCTAGGCAGTAAACATAGTCGAGGGAAAGCTCAACTAAAGCCAACGTTTCTAAAGAGGTAAAAGAGGTACCTTAGGCTACATCAGATTTATTTTCTCCAAATGATGCTAAGACTTTGAAACAACTATTGGACAAATATCGAGCCTTAGCACATAGAAGTACTACTACCAGTTTGGCTTATCAACCCTTTAATTTTTCTGCCCTTGCTCAATCAAGTATTGCTTATAATATTTCCTATGACCATTTAGCTCCTTGGTGTGTCGACATCGAATCTTCGAAACATATGACTAGAGACTCAAAATTATTTTCTATTTACCATCCTTGTACTCATTCTAAGTCGATTCGTATAACGAACGGTTCACGTACCCTTATTAAAGGAAAAGGAATTGTTCGATGTACACTGAATTTATAATATGTCCTTTATATCCCATCCTTTCCTATTAATTTATTATATGTTAGTACTTTAACCAAAGATCTAAATTGTTTTATGATGTTTTAGTCATTTGTTTCGGGAGCTAAACACTATAGCAACAATTGGGACTAGTAAAGAGCGTAATAGATTTTACTATCTGGACAAAGAAGGAGGAACTGAATGGAAATAAGAGGTGATGACATTGAGAACTGAAAAAGATGGTCACAGTCTTTTATTAGAGCATCTTAGATTAGGTCATATTTCATTTCAAGGTTTGTGTAGGATGTTTCCTAAGTTTTCTCAAGTTTGTAATAAAAGACAACTAGTTTGTGATGAATGTGAGTTTGCTAAACATACTCGGAATTACTATCCGAAAATTGGAAATAAAAGTGCACATCAGTTTGATATGGTTCATTCAGATGTTTGGGGTTTAAGTAAAATAGCTCCAATTGGTGGTTTTTGAAGATTTGTTACATTTATTGATTGTTTCAGTAGATGTACTTGGGTGTATCTCTTATATAGGAAGGATGAGTTTTTTTTATTGTTCTAAGAAGTTTCACAAGATGGTGAAAACTTAGTTTGGGGTTACAATCAAAGTGCTTCAATCAGATAATGAAACAGAGTACACCTGAAAGGATATCTCTAATTACTTGACTAAACAGGGAATAATTCATCAAACCATATGTGTTGATACACCTGCACAAAATGGAGTCATAGAATGTAAGAATTGCCACCTTGTAGAGGTGACACAATCCTTTCTCTTTAAGGTGAAGGTCTAAAAAATTTTATAGGGAGAAGCAGTTCTTACAACTGCATATTTAATTAATAGAATGCCCCTTCATACTCTCTCATACAAGACACCCTTGGAGTTATTTTGATACTGATAGGTAAATTTCCAAAATTTAAATTAAAACCTCTTATCCTGCAAATATATAGATAAGAAATCTCAGTATAGATCAGTATCGTCCCATAGGGATTGGTTAGTCATTGAAATGATTCAAATTTTATTTTGTTCAGGAAACTCAAATAATTGGATTTGAAAGATCCAAAATATAAAAATTAAGATTGATACATACACACTTTAGGGTTGTCACAAAAGTAAGAACACAAATTTAGAAAATGGTGAATCAAAGTATCAATTTAACAACTTAGGATTGTCATTACCTAACTATGTATTCTCTCACTTTGGCAATGTTCATTATATTTAGTTCAAAATTTCCTAATGTCCTGGTTCTTTCACTATCATTACTTGAACCAAATAAGTCATGTTTAATGATGTAAATGAATTATGTAAGCTCTTACTTCCCATTTTTCACTTAATCATATATTAAAAGGATATGAACAAATTTTTGGACATCCACTTTTCCATTCAAGATCTCTCTCCAAATGGCAAGGTAACTTGATATATGGAGTGTTATTGGTGTAATCGCTCTCTTATGACACTTACTAACATATTTCTTAACTCCATATCTCTATGTGAGCTAAGTGTGGACAGCTATATACCATAAACATCAAACAACATCAAACACATCTATAACATTGAATAAAGTGAGGTACTACATAGTTTAGGCAATAACAACCCTAATAACTACTTATAAATCCATCAAAATCTCATCCAAAATGTTCATAATATATCCATGCATCCTTCTCAATCAACAAAATACAACAAAAAAGAAAGAAAAGAAAAGAAGTAAGGCTTATTGTTGAAGAGCAAAGCTGGAATTTTATGGTGGCTGCTTTGTGTCTCCTTGAAATCCTTTGATTCCACCTTGATTTCTCTTAGTTTTTCTCTCAAAAATGTATTCTTCTCTCTCTCTTGGATATCTTGCATGATCTCTTCTTTTCTAGGGTTTAAAATTAACTTTTTATAGCCCATTTAATACTTAAAATGACGTAGGAAGGAGAAAGTTGCCAGCTGGAATTTTCCAGAAAACTCTGTTTTTTGTCTTGAATTCAATTGGTCATATCTTAGTGATTTCTTATCCAAATTGGGATGTTATTTCACCAATTTGAAACTAAATTTCTCCTCTTTTGTTTGGATAAAAAATGAAAAACATCCAATAAGATTTGTATCTTGCGAAAGCTTAACATTGGTGATGAGTCGGCCTAGGAAAATTTCAGCTTTCCTTTGGGTCACATGACTTGCTTTCTCTTTTGTTCTTCTATCATTCCATCCCTCAAAACCACCTTCAAACCTATTGATTGACAACAAAGTTCATTATTTAATCATGCCCAAAACACATGCAATTCATACTAATATAGTGTAAGAAAAAGACGTGCAACAATGTCAAGTAAATTTTATGCAAAACCTAATCTTAAAGACCTAATTCACACACATTCATGCATATTCACATACATGCATACATAATCATGCAATTACATGAAACTATGACAAAACATAAGCTAAACAAGTTAACAACAATCAATTTATCATAATTAACTAACAAATTATCCCAAAAAAAAGTATGTACAAATGTCACCTATCAGATACCAAGTTAAAAGAGATAAAACCTTTTCTAATTATTATTAGTCGAAAAAGACTACACACACACACACACATACACACACACACATATATATATATATATATTAAAAGAGATAAAACCTTTTCTAATTATTATTAGTCAAAAAAGACTACACACACACACACACACACACACACACATATAGTTCCGAATTCAGAAAAAAGACATGGGAGTTAGCGTCTTGAGGGGGAGTGATGGAAAGTTATGTCATTATCATGAAAATTATGATGTATTACTTATTTATTTTATTTGCATTTTTTTTGGTTTGGAACTATATATATAATTACAAAAAGGGTTTTACCTCTTTCAACTATATGAAAATATCTTAGTTAAAGGATTAAAATTATGTTTGTCTTATTGTATTATACTACAAAATCTACGATTAACGCTTATTGTAGCGTTTATACATAAACAAATTTGTCTATTGTCAAATCAATGTGTGTGTTTTGTTCGTGTCTAGTTCATGTTACACCTTATGACAATTAAATAAAGTCTAATAACTTAATTAAAAAATAATGTTAATAAAGAAGTTAATAACTGGATCAATAAAATTTTTCTATTAGCCTTGAGAAAGTTAGAATAATTCATTAAAATCCCCATTCATATATAATCGAATTTGAAATGGAAGAATTGGATGGTCAAAGCATCTGTTGCACTCGTAAGGCAGTAGGAAAGCGAGAATATACACTATGCATGTTAATTCTTGAAGTGTAAATGATAAATGGGGGTGAATCAACACCTCATATGTCCATATTATATCGTAACCGTAAGAGTCACGTTAATGCTTTTGATGTCTTTGTCTTAAGTCATAGATAATGACAAACAATGGAAGGTAACAAATAGTTAAATCATTATCATTAGTTTTGTACTTATCCACCCACATAAGTAACAGCTAAAGAAAGGATGAACAAGGTCTTGTTATGTCACTGAAAAATACCATAATAATAAACAAAACTACCCCGTGACAACTGAAACATTCTGTATTTCCTTTCCCAATGAAAATTCTTATCTAACCATGTAATATGCATTATTATTAAATTTCCATGTGTCCTAAATTTAATTCTTTTTTTGTTCAAGAGGTTAAAGGCAGGGGCTTTACATATATGTAAAGAATGAATGAAAATAAAACAAGCTTGCTAATTAGTTTATATGCCTTTATTTGGGATATCAGTACAGTATTTATGTATAGTGTAACTTCTCCTTTTACATTTTAAACTTGTTGGATTGAGGAGTTAAATACATAAATTAATGAGAAGTTTATTACCAAATTGGCAGTAATTTGTGTAAAACCAAGATTTAGGACGTATCATTGGTGGGGTAGTTGGCTTTCTTTTGGAGTTGTGAAAAGTTGCAGAGGTCATCAAGATATAAAACGAATATAATTATCAAGCAACTGCAAGTCAATCATTAGTCTATGCATGTATCAAATTGAAGTCTAAACCCCTAACTCGTTTACCACAAAAGTTTATTGTTCATTTTCCTCCTAATAACTCATATTTCTCGGTCCATCTCAAAAGAAACTTTTACTCTATATTTCTGTTTATTTCATCTGGTTTTTTGAGAATTTTTCACCAACGCTATGATAGTCTTATTGGAGACTAAACGTTTGTTTAGAATCTTTCTGGAATGGATGGTAGTAGTGTTTTTGTCACTGATTGTTAAGATGAGATGCCTTGAATCGATTTATTTGTAGAGTTGTAATGATATTTTGGTGAATGCGTTTGTTGATGTTTTAGTTATTATGGATAG
>JANSVA010000005.1:36698717-36708752 GCA_025504915.1 Erythroxylum reticulatum | reverse complement strand
AAGGAGAAGATAGATTGCTAAAGGAAAAGATTCAAAAGCAAAGGATTTGGATACAAGAAGAAGGAGAGGATAACATAGTGAGGATTTAAAGCTGTAGCAAAGGAGTCGGTAATACTCTTCATCTTGTTTATGCTTTTATTACCCTTATACCATATCATGTATGGATTGGCATGATGATTTGGATTTGTTGCTTTTTTTGGAAAAATGATTTCTTAAAAGTTTTGAAATCTACCGTTTCTCCAAATATAACATGCTTTCTTTTTCTGATCCAACAGGCGGGTGGTCTGAGCTGTTACAATTGGTATCAGAGCCAGTTTTGCACTTACATCATACTTGACAAAGACCAATAATTTATGTGTTTTGTTGTGTTCTTTGTTTTAATACTTGAAAGTTGTTCATTTAATATATATGGGATTATGTTAAAATTGGTTTCAATGAAACTGAAGCACTTAAATTCATGTTCTTTAAATTCCATACATTACGAAGAGAGTTTTGCATTCTCTCATTTTCGTAATGTTTATATGCTTAAAGCGCCTCCAGTGGTATTAATGATGATGATGTATTGGAAGCATATTTTAACTACAATAAACAAAATACTAATGCCAAGTGCATTATTCTGGCATCAATGAGTTCTGAACTTCAAAGGCAGTATGAAGGTATGAATCCTCCTAGATCATTGAGCATCTTAAGAAGATTTATGTGTTGCAAAGTAGGATTGGTAGGGATCAATGAGTTCTTAAGATGATTGATCTTATACAACAACTTAAGAAGTTAGGGTGTTCACTAGGGAAAGAGTTGTCACAAGATTTGATCTTACAATCTCTTTTAGACTTTTTTCACCGTTTATTGTTAACTTTAACATGAAAAAGATGGAATGTGATCTTCATGAAATGCTCAACTTATTGATCGATTATGAAAATCAAGTAGCATCAACTGAGAAGGTGAAAGTGTTAGGGTTTGTGAACCTGGTGGTAACTCTTTTTAGCGTAAGTGAAAGGGCAAGAAGAAGCCCAAAAAAAATCATCTTACACCCAAGGATGTTTGGAACAAATCCAAGGGTAAGGAGAAGAGAGTTGACCAAAAGGATACTGAATGTAGCTTTAACATCTGCAATATGTTACAGGGTCTAAGGATTAGTAGGAGATTAAAGAAGGGAGAAATTAAGCTACAAGTTGGGAATGGAGCAAGTGTTGCTACCCTAACTGTAGGAACTATTTCTCTTATTATGCTTATGGGAAAAACTTTATTATTAGAAGATTGTTATTATGTTCCTAAGTTTGTTTCGAACATTATTTCCATTTCATCATTAGACAAGTGAGGATTTCATACAATCTTTAAGAATAACCAAAGTAATATATTTAGTGGAAATGAATTATATGTAAGTGGTTATTTACAATATGGTCTTTATGTCTTCCCTGAAATAATTGTTTATCCAATTATGAATGTTTCTGGAGATAAAAAGGAAGAGAGATAATTATATAAATAAAACTTACCTTTGGCATTGTAGACTTGGTCATATTGGTGAGAAAAGAGTAAACAAGTTGCAAAAGGAAGGATGCCTTGGTCAATATGAATATGAATCATATGAAATTTGTGAATCTTGTCTCAAAGGCAAAATGACTAAATATCCTTTTACTAGAACTGGAGAGAAAGCTAGTGAACTTTTAGGACTCATACATACTGATGTATGTGGGCCTATGAAAGTTCAAGCTAAAGGTGGATATTCTTATTTTATCACCTTTATTGATTATATGTCAAGATATAGGTTCGTGTATCTTATGAAGCACAAGTTTGAATAATTTGAAATATTTAAAAGATTTCGTACTGAAGTTGAAAAAAAATTTAGTAAGAATATAACGACACTAAGATGTGACCGTGGCGGTGAGTATCTTAGTGATGATTTTGTTGATTATCTAAGGTAAGATGGAATCTTGTCTCAGTAGACTTCTCCAGGAACAACACAATGGTGTTTTAGAAAGGAGAAATCAAACCTTATTAGATATGGTGAGATCTTTGATGGGGTTTACGGATCTTCCTATCTTCCAATGAGGATATGCTTTAAAAGATTTTGATTATTTATTAAACAAAATTTCTACTAAAGCAGTCACTAAAACTTCGCATGAAATGTGGAAAGGACGTAAGCTTAACCTAAAACATTTGAAAGTTTGGGCTTGTCCAGCTGATGTCATAAGATTGCTGTCAGATAAGCTTAAAGCGACGTCTGCCAAGTGTAGATTTGTTGACTATCCCAAGAAAACTATAGGATACTATTTCCATCACCCTTCTGAACACAAAGTGTTTGTAGCCAGAATTGTAAACTTTTCAGAAAGGGAGTTGATTAATAGAGGAGGTCATGGCGTAGAAAAAGATATAGATGAAATTCAAGATTCTAAAGAATCAACACAAGCTCAAGAGCATCAGATGCATGTTGAGTAGCCTTTACTTGATGTCTTGAAATTAACACATAGGGTACCAACCTCAACTATTGAGGAGAATGGATTGGTTAATGAACCTTTCCAAGAACCAGTTCAATAACAAGATCAAGTAGAGGAAGAACCTATTGAACATTAGTCTCTTAGAAGGTCTACTAGGGATCATCATACACTAGATAGATTAAACTTAATTGTGCAAGGTGATGAGGATAATCATATTAATGATGTCCTTAAGACTTACGAAGAGGCTATGGTAAGTGCAGATCTTTATAAGTGATTTAAGGCCATGAAATCTGAGTTAGAATCTATGAGAATTAATAAAGTATCAACTTTGGTTGATCCCTCAAAGGATATAAAACCCATAGGATGTAAATGGGTATTTAAGAAAAAAAATTAGAGTAGACAGGAAGGTTGAAACTTATAAAGCCCATTTTGTTGCTAAGGGATATAATCAAAAGGAAGGTATTGATTATGAAGAAACTTCTTCCCCTGTGGCAATGTTCAAATCTATATGGCTTCTACTTGCCATACCTGCATGTTATGATTATAAGATATGAAAAATGGATGTGAAAACAACATTTATTAATGGAGAGCTCAAGGAAGATGTCTATATAACTCAACCTGAAGGTTTCACATTGCCATCAGCTCCTAATAAAATATGTCATCTACAAAGATCCATTTATATATTGAAGAGCCATATGTGCATAAGAAGGTTAGTGGGAGCATAGTTATTTTCCTAGTGTTATATGTAGATGACATATTACTATTAGGAAATGATGTACCAGCCAAGCAAAAGACAAATATTTGACTATCTGAACAGTTCTCCATGAATGATTTGGGAGAAGCAGCTTACATTTTAGAATCAAGATCTATAGAGATAGATCAAGGAAGCTATTAGGGCTCTCCTAATCCATGTACATTAATACTATCTTAGAAAGGTATCATATTGAAAATTCAATAAAAGGTTATTTACCAATAGGCATTGGAATTTCTCTTTGTAGGGAGGATTGTCCTAAAACTCTAGAAGGAAAAGAAAACATGAGTAGGGTCCCATATGCTAGCGCAGTGGGAGCTATTATGCATACCATGACATGTATAAGACCTGATGTAGCCTATGTGCCAGGAATGGAGAGCAGGTATCAAGGCAACCCAGGTGAGGAACATTGGAAAGTGGTTAAAACCATCCTTAAGTACTTGAGAACAACTAAGGAACCATTCCTTATATATGGATATTATGAATTAAAGCTAATAGGCTACACTAATGCTAGGTTTGCATCAGATAAAGATGATAGCAAATATACCTCTAGTTATATTTTGACCTTGAATAGAGGAGCACTGAGTTGGAAAATTTCCAAGCAAGCTATTGTAACTGATTTAGTTACTAAAGTAGAATATATAGCTGCATTCAATGTAGCTAAGGAAGCTGTTCGGAAGAAAAAGTTCTTAACTGAACTTGGTATGATTCCTTCGATAAAGGAAGTTGTTCTTTTTTGTGTGAGACAATACTGGTGCTATTGCACAAGCTAAGGAGCCAAGGTCACACAAAAGATGTAAACCTGTTTTGTGGAAGTTTCATCTGATTAGAGAAATTGTTAAGCGTGAGGACGTTAAAATTAAAAAGGTTGAAGGAAAGAAGAATGATGCAGATCCCTTCATGAAGGCACTTGGATCAAAGGAGTTTGATAAGAACAAGTGGAAGATAGGATTGAAGTTCATGACTGATTAGGTTTAGGTCAAGTGGGAGCTTGTTGGAATTTTTCCAATGACCCAATCATTATGGAATTATTCCTATGACCCAGTCATTATGTAATAGATTAAAAACCTTAGTTTTGTGATTATTAATTTGATTAATAACATAGCAAATGATTTTATTATCATATTGTGTTTATTGTTTTTGTTTTAATATGATAAGTCCTTAATTAAATTTATACACTTGCTATCATAATAGAGATTATGATAATGAGAGTCAAGTCTTTAGGGTTTAATCTTAAAGTGTTCTTGACCATAGGATCATCAAATAAGGATTTTAATGGTCCAGTTAGATCAATATGTATGTAATAGTATCTATTGGATGGATATTAGTAGATCTCATTTACTAAGTTACATATATAGATGATGCATATGGAGATATGATCATTGACAATGGTTAATATTACCTAAGAATTGTTAAGTGGGATATGCTCATAAGGATTTAAATGTATATTTTTCCTTTTGACTTGAGATCATCATAGTAATCAATAAGTCACTTATTATGTTTTGATGTCAGACACCTAGTGTGTAAAAATGCTAGTTGAATGATCATTCGATATAATTAAGTACCTATCTGATTAGTGGTGAGTCAAGATGGGATCCATCGACACTAAGTAATGAGTTTGAGCTCTATGTTATCATTGATCTTAATGATTGTTTGAAGACCTTGGCCAGGGAAATTGAATGAATGAGGAAAAGGAATTTTTTTCTATTTCATTCACCAATCATTAATGATAGACATACAACATAGTTGGTTATCTAATAAGGTTTGACAATTAAACCATACTTGAGGGTAATCTGGAGTTGTAATGATAGAAGATAATAATACATTATCATTAATCAGGTTCTGTCTTTGTAATATTGTTACTTCACACTATTCAGTCATTGAAGAGTCTTAATAGATGCCAACCTTGATTAGTAATTAATTAGATTAATTACTATCGGCTTAGTGATGAACCTATGTGGTCACATATTTATGAGTGTAGTATTTTTTGTTTATGATTATTTCATTTATTATGAGATAATTTATTAAATAATCTATATGACATATTATTATATTTTTTTCTAGCACAAAATATATAATTAATATTGGAAATTCTCTTGTACAAAAATAAATGAAAAAATAAAATAGTTTTATTTTGTTTCATTTTATAAATAATAATAATTATTTAAAAAATAAAGAGAGACGTCAGTTGCAATTAGGTGGTTATATTTTGGTTATATATTTAATCAAAACTGAATGGTGTGATTGTTGGGTGTTTTTTAAGTTCTGAAAAACAATAAATGGTAATAACTTAAAAAATGATGGCATCGTGTATACATTGGTTATCTTCATTTTTCGTTTCTAGTATACATACATGAAAATGTAGAGAAGAGTGAGAGATATACATACTCTTTCATCTTTCTTCATTTGTACCTGAAAATAAACAAGAGAGTAAAGAGGAAATTGTTTTCTCCATTTTTAAAGAAAGAGTTTTTCATAATTTAACCATAGCCATATTAAGTATTGAAAACGAGACATATTTTTCAGTGTGGAGTACAAAGAAACTTCATATTTTTGAAGTTCAGTATCGATTAATCCTCACAAATTTCAAGTATTTATTTTTGCCTGTTCTTACTATTAGTATGTTTATGAAACGAAATAGATAAATATAGGATTGCAATTTTTTATTTTCGCTGCATTTGCGATCCTTCAATTGGTATCAAAGCCAGTTCCTGACCCGTTATGCCAGCGAGGATGCTGGGCCCTAAGGGGGTGGATATTGTAAGATCCCACATCAGTTGGAGAGGAGAACTAAGTATGCCTTATGTGGGTATGGATATCTCTTCCCTATAGACACGTTTTTCCAGGGGTGGGAAGAGCAAAACTATGAGGGTCTTGGCTCGAGGGGCAACCCAAAGTAGACAATGTCTGTGGGCGAGTAGTTTGAACTATTTCAATTGGTATCACAACTAGTTTTGCATTTACGTCATACTTGACAAAGACTAATAATTTATGTATTTTGTTGTGTTCTTTGTTCTAATAGTTGAAAGTTGTTCATTTAATATACATGGGTTTACATTGAAATTGGTTTCAATGAAATCGAAACACTTCAATTCATGTTTTTTACATTCTAGGCATTAAGAAGAGAGTTTTGCATTCTTTTATTTTCGTAATGTTTATATGGTTGAAGCACGAGAACCCCTTCACGTCACAGGGATTTTAGTTTCACAGAAAACTCATTAAATGCATGTGTAAGATGTGTACAAATGCATTTAGTTTGTTAAAAGGTTTCACAGAAAACGTTGAAGTTTTGTTTAAAAGTTTTTTGTTTTGAAGATAAATATTCTTTTTCATTTTTCATTTTTGTAAGAAATTAAAAAAGAGAGACACATGCTTTTTTTTATGGAAAAATCATTAAAAGCTTTAGTATAAATGTTGTCGTACAACATGGTTTAATACATACTTTTTTAATTGTTTTTTATTAAAAAACGTGATATGATTACCAATGTTATTAAAATTGTTTTAATAACATGAAATATTGACCTTTAATTATTGAGTTTGTTTTGATATAATATATGATATTTTATCAAAAAGAATTTTCCACCCGAATAGATAATAGTATTTATTTTTGTATATAAGGAATGACCTGATAACCATGTAACTTGTAGTTTAGGAATAAATAATATTTTTATTGCATATGATGCATGTGTGAGGAAAATTTACTTAATTTTATATTTTTGGCCTAGAATACCTAGGGAGTATAATATTAATTAATTCTCTGTCACTTGGATGGATAAATTAAATTATACTAATAGGAACAACCTGACAATTAGGGGACTATATAGTACTGAGCCTACTATAAATTTTATATGATAAAATAGGAAATTTATCACTCTTTAATTATGTATGAGTAACGACTTGACAACTAAGAGACTCATTTATGATTTAAAGATTTTATATCATTTAGATAAAAGTCCATGTTTTAATGATATATAATTATGTTCTTATTTTGTTGTTTTTTATTAGATTTCTTAAAATGTCGACTATATTACTGTGAAGCATTCTTGATGTTAATAAGCTAGTGGGTAACAATTTTGATGATTGGTATTGCAATCTGAGAATTGTTCTCATGCATGAAAAACTTATTGAAGTGATTGATAAACTTATGATGGAAGCGCCTCCTGACTCATTGGATGCATATTTTAAGTATAATGAGCAAAATACTAATGTGAAGTGCATTATTTTGGTATCAATGAGTTCTGAACTTCAAAGGCAGCATGAAGGTATGAATCCTCTAAAAATCATTAAGCATCTTAAGAAGATGTATAGGTCACAATGTAGGACTCCTAGATACCAGTTATCTAACTCCTTATTCAAGTCTCATCTGAAGCCCAAATCTCCTGTGGGATCCCATGTTCTTAAGTTGATTGATCTTATAGAACAACTTAAGAAGTTAGGGTGTTCTCTAGGGAAAGAGTTGTCACAAGATTTCATCTTACAATCTCTTTTTAACAAAATTTCACCATTCATTGTTAACTTTAACATAAAAAAGATAGACTGTGATCTTTATGAAATGCTCAATTTATTGATCGATTATGAAAATCAATTAGCATCATCTGAGAAGGTGAAAATGTCAGAGTCTATGAACCTAGTTGGTAACTCTTCTAAGCATAAGTGGAAGGGAAAGAAGAAGCCCAAGAAAAATCATCTTGCACCCAAGGGTGTTTGGAACAAATCTAAGGGTAAGAAAAAGAGAGTTGACCAAAAGGATGTTGAATGTTTCTTCTGTACAAAGACGGGACAGTGGAAGCGGAATAACCCAGAGTATTTTGCTACTTTGAAAGGAAAGAAACAAGGTGGGAAATTTATGGAAAATGTTTTCATGATTTATTTAACTAGATTATACTAAATGGGTATTAGATAATGGTAGTAGCTTTAACATCTACAATATGTTGCAGGGTCTAAGGATTAGTAGGAGATCAAAGATGGGAGAAATTAAGCTACAAGTTAGGAATGGAGCAAGTGTTGCTGCCCTGACTGTAGGAACTATTTCTCTTATTATGCCTATAGGAAAGACTTTACTATTAGAAGATTGTTATTACTTCCCTAAGTTTGTTTCGAACATTGTTTCCATTTCATCATTAGATAAGCGTGGATTTCATACAATCTTTAAGAATAAACAATGTAATATATTTCATGGAAATGAATTATATGTAAGTGGTTATTTACAATAGGGTCTTCATGTCTTACCTGACATAAATATTTATCCAATTATGAATGTTTCTGGTCAAAAAAGGACAAGAGATAATCATATAATTCAAACTTTCTTTTGGCATTGTAGACTTAGTCATATTGGTGAGAAAAGAGTAAACAAGCTGTATAAGGAAGGATGCCTTGGTCAATATGATTATGAATCATATGAAGCTTGTGAATCTTGACTCAAAGGTAAAATGACCAAATATCCTTTTACTAAAAATGGAGAGAGAGCTAGTGAACTTTTAGGACTTATACATACTGATGTATGTGGGCCTATAAAAGTGCAAGCTAAAGGTGGATATTCTTATTTTATCACCTTCATTAATGATATGTCAAGATATGGATCTATGTATCTTATGAAACACAAGTCTAAATCATTTGAAATATTTAAAAGATTGTATAGTGAAGTTGAAAAACAAATTCGTAAGAATATAAAGGCACTAAGATTTGACAGTGGTGGTGAGTATCTTCTTGATGATTTTGTTCATTATCTAAGGAAAGATGGAATCTTGTCTCAGTGGACTTCTCTAGGAACTCCACAACACAATGGTGTTTTAGAAAGGAGAAATTAAACCTTATTAGATATAGTAAGATCCACGATAGGGTTCACTAATCTTCCTATAGGGATATGCTTTAGAAGTCACCGCCTATTTATTAAACAAAGTTCCTACAAAAGCAGTCACTAAAACTCTATATGAGATGTGGAAAGGACGTAAGCCTAACCTAAAAGATTTGAAAGTTTGGGGTAGTCCAACTTATGATAAGAGATTGCTGTCAGATAAGCTTGAAGCAAGGTCTGACCAGTGTAGATTTGTTGGCTATTCTAAGGAAACTATGAGATACTATTTTTATCACCATTCTAAACATAAAGTGTTTGTGTTTAGAAATGCAATATTTTTAGAAAGGGAATTCCTTAATAGAGGAGGTCATGGTGTAGAAATAAATCTTGATGAAATTCAAGATTCTAAAGAATAAAAACAAGCTTAAGAGTATCAGATGCATATTGAGCAGGCTTTACTTAATGTCTTGAAATTAACACTTAGGGTACCAACCTCAACTATTGAGGAGAATGGACTGGTTAATAAACCTGTCCAAGAACCAGTGAAACAATAGGCACTGGAATTTCTCTTAGTAGGGAGGATTGTCCTAAAAACCTAGAAGAAAGAGAGCATATGAGTAGGGTCTCATATGCCAACGCAGTAGGAGCTATCATGTATGCCATGACATATACAAGATGTGATGTAGCCTTCGCACTAGGAATAGCGAGTAAGTATCAAGGTAACCTAGGTTAGGAACATTAGAAAGTGGTTAAAACCATCCTTGAGTAGTTGAGAACAAGTAAGGATGGATATTAGTAGATCTCATTAACTAAGTTACATATATAGATGATGCATATGGAGATATGATCATTGAACTAACCAAACTAAGAATTCCCAATGGTTAATATTACCTATGAATTGTCAAGTGGGATATTCTCATAAGGATTTAATTGTATATTTTTCCGTTGACCTGAGATCATCATAGTAATCAATAGGTCACTTATTATGTTTTGATGTTAGACACCTAGTGTGTAAAAATGCTAGTTGAATGATCATTGGATATAATTAAGTACCT
>JANSVA010000005.1:36679327-36692123 GCA_025504915.1 Erythroxylum reticulatum | reverse complement strand
TTCATCACAAAACTGAAAATGATATGTCTCATTTAGGTTAATAGTCTTTTCATATAGCCATCTTAAAGACAAATGAGGAGTCTCATTTATTGGCTTCTTTATGATTGATTAAAGAATGAAGTGATGCATTGGATGCAAATCTCTTCTTTCTTTTGATGTTAACTGAAATTGAGAAGAAGTGAGAAGGTGTTCTTACATTTTTTACTCTCTCTCTCCTATCTTACATGATATAGCCGAAAATTGCATGAGAGGCGTCTCATCTTTGGCTTCATTCTTCTAAGGAAAAATCTCTTCAAATGTTTCTTCTCCTTTCCTACCAAAGGATCTTGTTAACCTGGTTGTCCAATGAGAACAAATGATAAATTAGAATGGTCGAGGATATAATAACAAGAAGAGGATACATCAACTTGGAGTGGATACATTGCCGAGGATAGAATAGCACAGCGATGAGTTAAAGCTATAGCGAAGGAGTCGGTAATAATTTTCATTTTGTGTTTATGCAAATGTTTATCCTTAGACCGTATCATATATGGCTATACATGTTGATTTGGTTATATTGCTTCCGCTACAATTTTGATTTCTAAAAAGTTTTCATATCTACCGTTTATCCAAATCGTGCATGCTTTATTTTTCCAATCCAACAATACATGTAACCACTAATTAATGAATTAAATCATCTCTGGGAGGTTAAATTAGAAAATTATGATGTTATTGAAGGTGAAAAATTATATTGCATATAGTTGTTTTGTGGACTATAAATGATTTTCCAGTTTATTAGAATTTGTTTAGATGGAGCACTAAAGGATATGTGGCTTGTCCTGTATGTAACCATCAAACTCATTCAGTAGGGCTACAAAGTAAAATATGTTATACGTGACATCATCGTTACTTAGAACTTGGGCATAGATGGCAAAAAAGAAAATTGTTTAATACCAAAGCAGAATTGGGTGAAGCTCTTTTGCACTTGTCTGGTGATGATGCGGTTTACTAACAATCACATTTGGGTGACATTACACCTAATAAATACCTAAGTAATAGAAAGACAAAGCGAAGTGTTGAAAAGCTTAGTTGGAATAAAAAAAGCATAATTTTCAATTTTCCATATTGGAAGGACTTACTATTGAGGCATAATCTTAATGTGATGCTTATTGAAAAAAATCAAGAATATTTTAGGTACTTTGATGGGAATTGATAAAAAAAATTGAAAGACACAATTAAGGTTATATTACACTTAGAAGACATTAATATAAGAAAAGATTGTCATTTGAAAAGAAAAGATGATGAGTCATACATCATTCCACCTACTTGTTACTATATGTCAAAAAAGGAGATGCAAATTTTTGTTAATTTCCTAAATTAGTCAAGTTTCTTTATGAGTACGCATCTAACATAGTGTTGTGCCCAAAATAAGTTGTAAAAAATACCTGGGCTACTAGGTAGTTGTAGTTGATTACCCAAGGTTCCAAAGAGGTAATTGGTCCACTCAAATTAACCTTGAACAAAAATAAAAACAAATGCAATCTTAAACATTCTGTCTTTATTTGTTAAGTGAAGGACTAAAAGAAAATTACAAAATTAAAATGAGAAGTAAACGGAATTAACTGGGAGAAAAAACAAATAGATTAATCGAAGTGAGAAACTCTTGAGAATTAATTTCACTAATTTTATCTCCTATGCATGACTAACAGGAAATGATTAGGTAGTCGTCTCATTAAAATTAATAGTTGGACCCTAAGATCAACTCGAATAATAAACTAAGTCTAACTTTCCTGTTTGACAAGTTATCATCTGAATGAATTATGGAAACCCGATTACTAATTACTATTTAAGTTAATATATTTTAAAATTTTAATTTAAGCATCTATAGTTTATCGTTCCATATTAAACTTCTTCTCTTAATCCTTCATTTAATACCAAAATGATGCAAAGTTTGATCATGCTTTTACATCCATTCAGTTTAGAAACTATAACATACATATGACAACAACACAATCCCTCAATCATGCATATTTGTCTAAAATAACTACATTAATCCTTAAGAAAAAGAGACCAGCCTATCATGGAAATAAAAAGATTCATCATATTCAAATACTTTTATCTCATCTTTATCAGTATAAGAGAAGTATTAAAACAATAAACCAAGTCAGCATCCGAAATGAACTATCAAAAGCTAATAGAGCATGAGTCTATCAATTAACAAATAGAGGAGTAAGTTTAGTAAAACAACAAAGAAATAATAAATAGAATCAACAAACAAGTGTTCGGATGAAGGAGTTGCGATGACCTCCTACCCCTCTCAAGCTCCCTGTATTGCCTCTCGCCATCTGCTTCTACTTAGTTCTCACCCAGATGCTTGACTGCTCACGTTGATTCCACTTCTCTATTGTTCTTCTCCTTCACCTCACCTAACTGGTCTCTACTTTCTCTCCTCTCTTCTCTGCCTTCTTTCTTTCTCTATTTGTCCACAAATGAGTCAGTGGTGTGTAGAATGATGGAATGCGGAATATGAAATATGGAATCTGGGAATGTATCGCCACCTTTTAGTTCCCTTTATATTTGTAGTATGACTCCAGGTTTAGGGTTTTAAGCCGTAATCCTGGTAGCTACCACGTATCATAATTAACGTAATTGAAAAGGAGTATCCACGAGGTGAATATGTTTGTCACCTCCGTGAGGGTTGGTGATGTAATCACCATAGTTACTTAACTTGTCACGGTGGTGACAAGTTCACTCACTACCTTTCTTTATTTTTTTTCATGTAAAATTTATGTGAATTTACATTTTTCATGCAAAATTCACAAAATAATCCAATAAAAATGCATGCAAAGTAAATAGAAATTAGACACAACAATTCCCCCATACTTAAACTTTGCTTTTCCTTAAGCAAAATAAAGAACACCAGACTATACAAGACCAAACAATGAAAACAACAATTTTCCCAAATAATAGTCAAAGATATCAACGATTATTTCAATAAGCACAACCTAATAACTTAAAACTCGTAGTACTCTATGAACAAGCTATTCTTTGCGTATTTAGCTAAAATCAACCAGTAATTCAATTTAAAGAACCATCAATAAATGTGATAGACACTCACCCCACTCTCTATCCTCTCAAGCATTCAAAGGTAGGATATATTCACTTATAATTCATTTCATGTAAGGCATCTACTATAGGCTTGCTTACTAATCTAATCTACATGACTCATATCAAACACAAAAATCAATCCAATGGTCTTTATTTTGGTTGTAATAGAGTCGAGCTAAAGGTAGAAAAAAGGAAAATCACAGTTTAAAACCATAAAACAAATTGAGCATTTAAAGTAATACAAACAATAAATCATAAAACACTCATTTCTTTCCTTTCATGTTAACAAGATTAGCGTTACCCTTTTTATGTCTCTCCTCTTTCTTTTCATTATCTACTTATCTTCTCTTCCTTCCTTTTCTTTTCTATTTCTTTTTCTTTTTTCTTCTTTCTCTCTTTTTCTACTATTTTTTTCTTTATTTTTTATTTTTTATTTTTTACTATAATTTTCATTTATTTATTTAGAACAAGATCAAGTTTAGAAGAGAAAAAAGTAGAGGAGAGATATAAATTATTATGAGCCTACCTATTCCTAACTTAAAAGCGAACTATATGTTATAATTCCCCCACACTTGTTAAAACAATTATTCTCTAAACCCGATTATACCCATTCAAATGCTCAACTTGCCTTATGGTAGGTACAACAAAAAGTATAAAGAATTAAGGTCAAGGCTCATATTTTGGGTTTAAAGAAAGAAAATGTTTCACGTTAAGCTCAAAGGGGGTTCACTAAGGGTAACATTATGGTGGCTTTTTAATCAAAAGGGGTGAATCCCAATTGACTTCATCATTTCAATGTTTACATAAGATTATTTGATCTCAACTAGTATATGCAAGCAAGTTTTAGTATTCCTAAATCATAAAAGAACGCTTTCAACAAAGAATACTTGAATTTGGTGTTTAATAGTTAAAAAAGGCTCAAATTTTTACCAAATGAAAAGTATCATTCATTTATCACAACAAGTTAATGTCTTTTTAATCGAAGTCTAAGCCAATTATTCTAAGCATCCAAGTATACTCATTCACTCATATTATGTATTCATAATCCCGATGAAGTTTATGTCATGACGATACATCTCTAACTATTAAATGGGCAAACAAGCACACAGCAAACAACACACAACACACAACATACAATTAATAATTTTTTTAAACTAATACTCCCTCTCACACTTAAATATCACATTATTCCTAATGTGATAAAAAAAGTAAAATAGGGATCTAAGACAAAAATAAAATGAATAAGGACAAGCATTAAAAGTAAAAGACGTTAAACTAACAATTAGTAAAAATAATAAAAATAATAAAGCTAGAAATATGATACGAAAGTGTGAGAGGTGGCTGTGTCAATGGGGTGTGAAGCATGGAAATAAGCATGGCATAGTACATTGAGGAGTGGTGAATAGCTACAAGGAAGACAAATAGAAGAGATTGAAAAGTAGGCCTATACATATAAAGTAAACATATTAAGTCGAGTTTCACTAAAAACAAATAACAAATAACTAATTGAAAAACAAAACAAAATTTGTATGGGTTGTCTCTCATTTAACGCTTCATTAATGTCTTTTATCTGGACATCTCAATCGTTATACTCAAGGTGGATCACTCAACATGATTGATTCCACTGTTTTCTTCTCTTCATTGGGATTTTTCTCCAAGAATTTTCCAACCCCTCCCTTAGTTGTATCGACCAGCAAGTGACATCATTCATCACTCTCTTTAACTAAGTCAAACTCCTTTTCTTCTTCTTTTTGTAAAGCAAAATCACAATATGTAGCATTAATTTGATCAACAAAAGAATAGTCTTCAGAAATAGTAGTAGCAGAAATAGGTACAACATTAAAGATTGAAAATTTTAATGTTTCTCCCAAAACAGTCATGCTTAGTTTCTCATTTATCAAGGTATTGGTAATGGCCATAAAAGGCCTCCCTAGGAATATAGTGTGCTCCTTCTCTTGCTCTTTAACCTCCCTCATGTCTAGGACAACAAAGTCTACGGGATCAATCATCCCTCCAACATTCACTAATACATCCTCCATTATTCCTTTTGAATAATGGATTGACCTATCAAGTAATTGCAAACACATGTTTATAGTTCTTAACTATCCTATTTCCAATTTCTTATAAATTGATAGAGGCATAAGGTTTATACTCGCTCCAAGGTCAAGAATACCTTTAACCTCATCACCATTTCCCATTGAAACTTGCACAAGAAAACTCCCTGTGTCTTTCAATTTGGGGGGTAATTGCTGCTAAAGCATTGCACTTGCAACTTCTTAAACTATCACCTTCTTGTTTAGCTCAAACTTCCAATTTTTGGTGCTTAGTTCCTTGAAGAACTTCACATAAGCTGGAATGTCTTGATCACACTGAACAAAGACAGATTAATATTAACTTTGGAAAACATGTTATATAGATCAGAAAATTACTTATCTTGTTTTGAATCCTTAAGATAGCTCGAATATGGGATCAATGGTCTATAAGGATTAGTTGCCTTATGTAGTCTTGGTCCTTCATTGTAATCGGTTGCATTCCCCAGTTTTTACCTTTTTGAACATGAATTGAAAAGTTTTCGTGCCTATTGCTTTCTTCATTCCGCTCATCCTTTTCATTGGTGAGGCTCTCCTCCTATTATTTACCACCAAACATATTAGTAAGGATCTTAACATGATTATCAATCACTTTACCACTTCTCAGAATAGTGACAGTTTAGGCTTGCTCGGGTTGACTGGGAAACTTCCCTTTTTATTGTTATGCATTTGAACAGTGAGTTGCCCTACTTAGAGCTCAATCCTCTTCACAGACACCTCTAGAGAATTGAATCTCTTATTGTTTGTTTCTTGATTTTGAATTGTGACCTAAATAAGCGCATTTAGGCTTCCCGCTAAAGAAGGCTTGCTTGGTGCATTTTGAAGTGAAGATTGCCTTTAGTGGTAATTGGGCCTCTAAAATTTTGGTATTGCAGTTGGGGCTGTACTGGTGGATTTTTGGTCTTCCATAAAAAATTGGGGTGGTTTCTCTAACCAAGGATGTAGGTGTTTAAGTATAGATGATTTCGCTCCCTTGGTTGAAAACCATTGAATGAGTTCACTTCTTCTTCATCATCTACAAAAGGCTCATAAGAATACGAGTAAACATTAGCTCCATGACCATAAGTTCCGCATATACCACATTCCTCTTGATTTGGAACGTTTTGGGGCAGTCTTGTAGTTAGCATCTTTACATGCCTTGTTAACTCAGCTAATTGCATAAACAACTCTTGATTCAAGCTCACTTCATGAACTTTAGCTCTTCTTCCCTTACACTCTTTTGTTGTGAATTGGACTCCAACATTTCAAAGATTTCATACATTCCTTCAGTTGTCTTCCCTCCCACATCTCCTCTTGTTGCATTGTCCACTATGTACTAACACAGTTGCATCAATCCATCATGAAAGAATTGGTTCTTCATGTGGAGTGGAAAGTGATGGTTTGGACACTAAATTATCAGAAGTTCAAAGTGTTCCCACATCTCATGGAATGACTCTCCCTCCATCTAAATGAAGGTAGCTATATTTGTCCGCAACTCATAAGTCTTTTGGTGGGAATAGAACTTTCTCATTAATTTTTTATACACCTCCTACTATGTATTCAATGAATCGAATGGAAGAGTCATTAACCATGCCTTGGCCTAATCCTTAAATGTGTATGGGAAGCACCTCATCCTGAGTTGACCATTTAACAGGAATGTATAGAGAGTGGTATAGAATTCTTGCTTCATTGGGAACCCCATAGAAAGATGGTAGCATGTTGTAGTGGATGCCCTTCAATTCATAGTTTTTGGCTACCTCTCATAGACAATTGCATGAAGTGATAGTATAGATTATAGGTTTGGCATACTCTTTTATTACTAGTTACCTTTCACCCTTCTCTTGATCTTCTAGTTTGGGTCCCTCGAGATTATCTTCCAAGTCCCTTGGAGGTCCTCTTATTTGATGTATGTTATCAATAAAGGGAGCAAGTTCACCTTCCTAAGACCTCCTTTCTTGCATAAATAAAATAAAGACAACACTGAAATAGTAATGAAAATTGACAAAATAACTCAATGACATAACACAAAAAATGTATGCATAAATAGACAAAGCAATTGGTAGAACAATCAGAAATAAATTAATTATAAACATTAAACATCTCCCTAGCATCGATACCAAAAAATTGTTGTGCCTTAAATAAGTTCTAAAAAATACCTAGTCCATCCTACTTACAAGTATATAAGATAGTTATAGTTGATTAACCCAGGGTCATCTCCCGCGGAGGTGTAATTGGTCCACTTAAATGAACCTTGAACAAAAATAAAAACAAATGTAATCCTAAACATTCTATAGCGACTTTATGAGTGAAGGCCTTAAAGAAAATTACAAAATTAAACTGAGAAGTAAACGGAATTAATAGGGAGCAAAAACAAATAAATTAATCAAAGTGAGAAACTCTTCATAATTAATTTCACTAATTTAATCTTCTACGTATAACTAAGGGGATATGATTGGGTAGTCATCTCACTAAAATTAGTAGTTGGGCTTTAAGATCAACTCAAATAATAAACTAAGTCTAACTTTCCTATTTAACAAGTTATCATCGGAATTAATTATGGAAACCTAACTACTAATTACCACTTAAGTTAATATATATCTAATTCTTAACCTAAGCGTCTATAGTTTCTTGTTCCATATTAAACATCTTCTCTCGATCCTTTGTTTAATACCAAAAAGATACAAAGTTTGATCATCCTATTAAATCCATTTAGTTTAGAAACTATAGCAAACATAAGACAACAACATAGTCCCTCAATCATGTATATTTGACTAAAATAACTACATTAATCCTCAAGAAAACGAGACTAGCCTATTATAGAAATAACAAGAATCATCATATTCAAATATTTCAATCCCATCTTTATCAGTATAAGAGAAGTATTAAAGCAATAAACTAAGTCAATAACCAAAATGAACTATCAAAAGCTGATAGAGTACGAGTCTATCAAATAACAAATAGAGGAGTAACTTTAGTCAAACAACAAAGAAATAATAACCAAAATCTGCAAACAAATGTTCAAATGAAGGAGTTGTGGTAATCTCCTGTCCCTCTTAAGCTTCCTGTATTAGCTCTCACGTGCTACTTCTGCTTAGTTCTCACCCAAATGTTTGACTGCTCATGCCGCATCCACATTTCTGCTGTTCTTCTTCTTCACCTCACCTGACTAATCTATACTTTCTCTCCTCCCTTCTTTGCATACTTTCTTTCTCTCTATTTTTGTCCCCAAATGAGTATGTGGTGTGTACAATGATGGACTGTGGAATCTGGGAATGTGCCACCACCTCTCGGTTCCCTTTCTATATGTAGTATGACTCTAGGTTTAGGATTTTGAGTTGTCACCCTTACAGTTGACACGTATCAAAATTAAAGTTAGTGAAAATGAGTATTCACAGGGGTGACTATATTTGTCATCCCAGTGAGGGCTAGTGATGTAGTGACCAACGTGACTTAACTTGTCATGATGCTGACAAGTGTAATCACCATAGTGACCAAACTTGTCACGACGGTGACAAGCTTAGTCACCACCATGATTAACTTATCATAATGGTGACAAGTTCACTCGCCACGTTTCTTTATTTTTTTTCTTTTCATGAAAAATTTATGTGAAATTTCATTTTTCATGCAAAATTCACAAAATAATCCAATTAACATGCATGCAATATTCACACCATTTTCACTTGATTCAACTCTCATTTGGATCAAAACATAAGAATTTTTAACAAAAATCAAGATATGAAAGCAAGTGAAGCCAATAGAAATTAGACTCAACACATAACTTGTTGTGTTAATGTCAAAGAGGGAAAAGTTTCGAGGTTGAAAAGTAATGATTATTATGTACTTCTACAACGATTACTTCCTATTAGAGTACATAGGTGTTTGCCAAAGTATGTGTCTGTAACTTTGAGACAATTGGGTGAGTTTTTTAGGCAATTATGTTGCAAGACACTGAAAATAGAAGATCTTCAAAAGAATGAAAAAAGACATAGATTCGATTCTATGTCAGCTTGAACTAGTATTGCCCTTATCTTTTTTTGATGTTATGGTGAATTTGACAATTCATTACCATACGAGGAAAAACTTTATGGATCGTTTCAATTTCGATGGATATTTCGTATTGAAAGATAATTTATATTAGCTTCTACTTTTTTCTTAAATTATTAGTTACTAACAATTGTTAATATTTTATTTTTTTTAGGTTTTTAGGCTCTCTTAAGCATTATTTGCGTAATAGAGCTCAACTTAAAGGTCTATTGCAAAGGCTTATATAACAAAACAATACTTGACATTGTGTTCGATGTACTTAAATGCTATGGAGACAAGATTTAGTAAAGAAGAACGTAACTTTAATTTTGATCAAGATGGTGGCTTGTTAATTTTCTCCTAAAAAGTAAAGCAACTTGAAATAGGAAAATATGTAGAGCTAACTAAATATGAACTAGAAATTGGCCATTAGTATATTTTGATTAATTGTGAGGAAGTTGATTTACATATGGAGTATGCATATTACTTCTCATTCATTATTTCGTATTTAAATGTAGCTTTCAACCTGTATTTTCTGACATTTATTTACTTTTTAAAATAGATAGCACAAAGATGAGATTCAAAGAAAAAGGATGGTTAATGTTAAAGAAAGACATAAGATTAAAGTTTCCATCATGGTTTAGGACTCAAGTAAGTTAACATTATGAACTTATGGAAATTTGTAGGTCAGATTAACTTCTAATTATATTTTGTCCTATATATGATATGGTTACATAACTGTAAAGTACAAGAGGTGATGATAGCATTATATGTTTTGGCAAGTGAGCTTCATATGTATGATAAAAAATATACAGGTTACATTGTTAATGGATCTAGATTTCACATAAAAGATCAAGATAGTAGACTTAAAAGCCAAAATTGTGGGATTGTTATTGAGGGACAACATGACAACAACTTTATTGAATTCTATGATGTCATCTCAGAAATAATAGAGTTGTATTACATCAAGGATAAACATGTTATCCTATTTATGTGGAAATGGTTTAATCTTTGTGACACAAAAGTGAATGGTAATATTACTAACATCAATTTTAGTAATAATTGGTATGACAATAACCCTTTTGTCCTTGCAACTTAAGTGAAGCAAGTATTCTGCCTTAGCAACACTGTATTGGCCAGCAATTGGAAAATTGTTCAAAAGTTTCATCATTGAAATCTCTTTTATTTTTGTGAAAGGGAAAATGGTATAATGAGTGAAGATGGTGATGAAGTATATCAAGAGATTGAATCGGCGCTAAACAATGGAGCCCTACAAATAGAAGATGAAGATATATCATCATTTCATAGGAGAGATGTTGATGTCAATATACTACAAGAAAATGAATTATAAGCCAATCTTATCATAGGAAGAGTTGAAGACTATATTAAGGATGAATTATATGACAATTATGATACTTTGCCCAAATATAATAGTGATGAAGAGTCAAATCATAAAGTAGTCAATGATGATGATTTTCAAGATCTTGATCATAACCATTGAAGATAATAAAAGTGGTTTTTTTTATATTGGATGAAATGTAATGTTGGTAACATTTATGTTAATGCATATTGTTAATATTTGAGTTATGTTAACGCGAATTGTTGATGATTGAGTTATGCTTATGCGAATTGTTGATGTTTAAGTTATGTTAATGTAGATTGTTGATGATTGAGTAATGTAATGAGGATTATTGATGATTGAGTTATGTTAATGAATATTGTTGATGTTTGAGTTATATTAATGTAGATTGTTGATGTTTAAGTTATGTTAATGTGAATTGTTGATGATTGAATGTATGTTTGTAATAATGATTGGATGTATTGTAATGTTAATAAAATTTATGTTTTATTATAGATATTCAATATAATAACACCTGGTAGAAATAAAGGGAATAAGGTGAAATGTATTGAAATTGTTCCTACCCAACAACAACCTGATCAATCGATTCCTGACCAACAACAGCAATTGACCTCATACTGTTGGCTCCTAATTTTTTTGTGTGAATAAGTATGAGTTACATCAGTTATAAGATCTTATGAAAGTTTTTGGAGTTAATTATTATGTTGATGTTAGAAAGCTTATATGATATGGGTTGATTGAATTAAAGTGTTAAGGTTATAAGAATGTTCAAAGGTGTTTTTGGTAAGGCACTTAAGGATAAAGAACATAAGACATATAAGGAAGGGTAAAGTGGACATTGTGCAATCGTTAAAGGTATAAAAGGGGAGAAGATTTGTTGTCTTGCAATTGAGAACAAGATGGATAAGTGGATGAAAGAAAAAGAGAAAAGAGAGACGCTCGAAAAAGATAAGAGAGAGAAAGAAGAGAAAACAAGCTAGGGTTTCAATTTTATAAGCCTTCAAAAGAGATTTTGAGGTTGTTCAAGAAGGAAAAAAGGTAGAGGAAGAGAAGAGCTTCCATTTGAGCTAAGGATCTCTTCACTTGGTGAAGAATCAAGGAAATCAAGAAAGACAAAAGAACTAAGGGATCAAAAGAGGTAAGAGGAACAATAGAAGAAGTATTTATGAGCAAGTCTATGAGCAAGAAAATCAAGGTGGGTACATTATTATAATAGAGTAAATAAGCCACAACTGTTTTTTTGAAATAAAAAAAGTTTACTGATTTCAATTGCATCCTAAGTGTTGCATCTATTGCTTTTAAATGATTTGTGAAATTGTTATATGTTTGTTACATGAATTATGTTGATATTTGATGAAAAGACTTTGCAAGTGATTTCTGAAAAGATAACATGTTTATGAAACCATGTTTTTGAAATATTCTCATGTTTATGAAAAGCAAGTTTTCAAGAAGTGTCATTTTGGGTAACAAGTTTATAAGTCATGAATTACATGTTATACGGGTTTGTGGTAGTCCCTCAAGAATTTCATATGCACGTTGACTAAGTTATAGGCTTCTCCCACTTGCCCACTAGTGGCACGGAGCTCCTTCATGGACTCCCTCAAGTTTACAACTACACAGGACCATTATGTGGAAATATGTAGTGCGTCATATTTTTGGACCTATCTAAACCATTCTGATGTGCTTATGTGCTCATGTTATGTTAGCAAGTTTGATACATTCATGTTTTGTGACTTATGGATTTTGGCTGAAAGCCTAAGAAACATGTGTTCTATAAACTCAATGAAAGTTTTTCATGACAAGAAAAATGGTTTCAAAAGTTTTGCTTATCTTTTTGTTATAAACTGTTACCCACGAGCTTTCAAGCTCACTCCTTTTTACCCCATCTTCAGGTGATAGCTAAGAGATCAGGTGATCAAGAGCCTAAGGGAAATTCTCCAAACTTGCTCAATTTGTATTTTGAGTTGATTTTAGGAAAGCAACAAGTTTATTTGTTCAAAAACCCTTTTATAATTTGAGACTTTGATATAATGTTGTAATGTGGCTTATAATACCATCACAGACTTGTAAAAACCTTATTATTTGTTGTTAAGGAAATATGAATTGTGTATGAATGATATTGAGATGATTATCATCTTGAACAAATGGTTTGAGCATAAATTGTGGATATATATATATAGATATATATATATATATATACATATACACACGTACACCTAAGTGAGATTCATGGGAAGGCAAGATAGGAATTATGATT
>JANSVA010000005.1:36641980-36666709 GCA_025504915.1 Erythroxylum reticulatum | reverse complement strand
TTTCTTAATTTCAAAAAGTCTAATTAATTAATTTCAATCTAATTGAAAATAATTAATTCTAATTTTAGAAACAACTTATATAATTAATTAATTTCAATATAATTGAAACTAATTAATTCTAATTTTAGAAGCTACTTTTTTAAAATTAATTAAGAATCAATATAAGTATTAATATTAGTCAAATTAAGAAAAATAATTATGATAATTTTAGAATTGATTTGATGATTAATATAATTTAATAATTCAACATCTTGAAAATTTAAATTAACTTCTAAAACGTTCCTAATAAAATTAACTCTTGAAAACAATTAAAAACACCTTTTCAAAATTATTAGTAATTTAAACTTGCTTAACTTCCGTTAAACTCATTTAATTGAAATTAAGTATTTAAATTAAAAACAAACAAAATCTTCTTCTTCTTCTTCTTCACTTCGCATTTTTTATGTTTATGTACTATTTATTGATGGGACAAATTAACAAGTGATTCATATCCACTATTTATCTCTACCTATCTACTTCTTACGTTACTGCTTCCCTTACAACTAATCTAGACCGCCATCCTTTTATCTTACGCTATCTCACTGTTATTACTTCCCTACGTCTTTGATGTTGCTAGTTGCAAATTTCTCACTCACTAGTACCAGCAAACAACACCTAAGTATAGGCTTAACTCCAACTAAATTTTAAATCATGCATAGAGGGTTTTTAGAATAGCGGATTAAGCAACATAAAAAATGACATAAAAAATATAATTAAAAAAGGAAAGCGAGCAACTTTTTTTACTGCAATTGGCTACCGCACTTCACTCAAGATCATTCGGCCAACCACAATTAAACTAATGAATTTTTCAGAATCAACATCTCTTTCAACCTGAGTTTTCTTGGGATGGCACATTCGTCAGTTTTGATCCGCTGAACACAAATGCTGGTCTTCCTGAACTTTTTAAAAATCAGTTGATTGGGTTCAATCAATTAACCTAATTAGCTGATTACTAAACACAATAAGTAACTGTTTAACATAATTAATCAGCTAAACATATTCAATCAGCTCATGTTATTTCTTATTTTGTAAATACCAGAAATTAAAAGAAAAGACCAATTGAGATTAAGATTTAGGATGGTTCAGGGTTTTTTTTTTAACCACGAGATGTATTAAGAGGATCACAATTATAAAAAGATATCTTTAAGCTTTTTACACTTAAACTAATCCCTACTCACTGCAATTGCACGGTATTCCTAACTGCAATACTGATGGTCCTTTTTTTTTTTTTCTCTCTCCTTTTGGAATTTACTAAAAGATAAATGCATAAAGGCAGTAACAAAATCCAGGCGATAAATATATTCAAATGAAGACCGCCGAGCACGCCTAGTATAGATATACTACAATACGTAAATTACTCCCTCATTCTGTTCTTAGGAAAATTAGATCATGATGACAACGAGCTGAAAATGAAAACGCGCTCTAGCGGCTTTTCCTTTAAATGTTATCAAGCACAAAATTTTCTTTTCTTCCTATTCTCTTCGTTGGCTCCTAGAGCTTTATTGGGTCTTTACTGGAATAAGCTCATTTCTTATTCTAATTCTCATATATTATTTTTAATATTTATTATATTCATATCTAGTTATTACTATAGTATTTAATCATTCAAATTGAAATCGGTAATCTACTAAATAATTTTATCCAATATTTTTCTTAATGGTTTCATTTTATATTGTTTCAGTTTTTTTTTTTTTATACATTTGTGACTAAGTTGCCTATTTTTGGTCCATTTCCGTAAATCATAAACGATAATAACAAAAAGAAAAACCTAATGTTCTTGATTATTTTTAAAGCATAGGGCTACATGTTGAAAAGGTAAGCAGTGTCACTTTCTTGCTGTAGCTCTGAGCTAAAGGTTTTGTGATCTTTCAGTTGGATTTCACCATAAACTCCAGATAATGAGCTGTTACTTAGTACAGGGGTTTTTGTATACTATTTTCTGTCATCAGTCCCTTAGTCTCCCAGGAATGTTCAATTCTTAATAAACTCTACAGAATAGATATTATCCGGACCATATCCAAGAGTAACTGATAAGCTTTATATATATATATCCAGCTGTATTCTATAATATATATCTTTAAAATTCAAATGGTTTGGGATTTTTTTTTTTTAATAAAAAAGAGAAGAATAAGAAGAAGGTTATTGATTTCGGAGCAGTACAACTACAGGTTCATCTTGGAATTTCAGTATAAGATTTATTTCCAGCTTCGGCTCTCAGCAAGTCCGATACAGAATCATGGACTAAACACATTTTGAAGTGCTTGTAATTACCAGATAAATATAAATAGGAGAAGTAAATGCATGTGTGGCAAGTATTTCAACATTACATAGTAATTACGCGTGTATTGTAAAATTTGTATTTCAATAATACAAAATAATCAAACTAGCTAACAGAAGACTGAATAATTTACAAGGACTAAATAATATTTGTCTTCATAATAATTCGCAAGTGAAAAATAACATTTAAAAATTATAATTAACATCTAAACATTCAAAATCAAAGTTTAAAATTTAATAACTAACAACAACACAACAAAAAAGCCCTAACAAGTATTGTGATGTATAATTACATAATTAATTTTTTATGTGATTAAAAGAATTTGACGGGTTAAAATTATATGATTTTCATAATCAAAATCAACACTAAAGATATTAGTATGGTGATTTGTCTTTGCATATTTTATTTTTCTTTCATAAAATTTGAGCAAATAATTATGTATCATATTTATAACACCATATTAATTCATACATTTGCTAATGTTAACCCTTATTTGATTCAGTGGTGACATTTGTATTTTTCTATGATCGAGTTTTGTTTTGTTTTTTTTTATATATACACGTCATGTCTACGATTTGAAACATGTCCAACGATTAAGTCCATAATTGATTCATTTGAAATGGAAAAGGTAGATAATATTTCTACTAACAAAATTGTAATTATAAACTAATTCTAAAAAAAGAAAATTAAATTGTATTCAATCATAACTTTAAATTTTATAAATTCAAATACATCCAATGAACCATGGTTAAATTACTCAGCTATAAAAACAATCCTAATAAGGTAAGCGGGAATTACGTTGGTGAAAGTGAAGGTACTTTCTTATTCCATGATATCTATTTTAATTTCAACGTCTGGAAACACGGATAGGGTACCGCTGTCGTTTTGTGGAAACCATGACATTGGTTACTATTCCACCCACGGGGAACTCGAATGGCACACATCTCCTACGCCACCGGGCAGTATGTGAAAGACCTAAACACCCTTTCGATGAATGACCGTTAGGAATGAACTAATTCTTTTTGACTAGTGAGTGGATCCGATTATTATTATGGTCCCGTTTTTCACGTTATAAAACTTCCATCGACAATCATACGTTTTTATTTTACTTAGGTTTATCCTTTAATGTTGTTACCTTTGATTGGATATTTTAAGTTTGTTCTTGCTGGAGGAGGTCTTAACTCTTCATCTTACATTTTGTTAAAGAGTCTCGACTCGCTAATTGATGATCTTACAGGTGTAAACTCGTACATTATTTGCCACCATAATATGAATTTGCATTGTATGATAGACATTATTTGTCTTGAAAAAAATAAAATAAAAAAGTGCATGATTCTGTAATAACCATTTATTTTGAAGTCTGTATTGACTAACATCATGAGAGGAATTCTATGCATAGGTGGTAATGTTCATGTTTGCAAGTGTAGTACATAGATATCCAATAAACATGAAGATGGGGCATATGGTAATGTGAAGGCAACCTTATTATTTATGTTGTGTCCCTCTCTCACGCAAACATAAACCTAACCCTTCACCCTTTCTATTGGCCAAGCTCAGAGGAGACAAGGTCTATTCATATTTCACACACACACAAAATATTTATATCTATCCTTTTCCTCCCAACAGACTGTTTTTCTCTTAAAAATTTTAACCTTGTTCCTTTCCTTGTACGAAGACTTCCTCATCATTTACCTCCATATATACATATATATATATATACACACACACACACACACATACAGATGCAGACCCTTCCTTTTTCATTTCCTCTAAACAGCAGCATCAACCATTTTTCTCTCAACAATCTTTCAATGGAGGGTATGCTTATGAAGAAACAGCCTTGTTTGTCCACTTCAACTTCTCCATCCTCACTACCCATGCATAAAGACTCCAAAACAATATCCAAAGTCAAGCCAAAAATACGCATAATTCACATATTTGCTCCTGAAATCATCAAAACGGATGTTGCCAATTTCCGAGAGTTGGTGCAGCGACTCACAGGGAAACCAACTGGTAACAACTGCAAGAAGAAACCCAGAAAGGGAAGACCCAGAAGAGATCAAGAAACTCATAATCAGCCAAGAATTATTGCCAGTACTACTACCAGCACCAGTACTAGTACTAGTTCATCATGTGAGTGCAGCGCATTAATGGCCAATACGGTGGAGCTAAGAAACGGGCTTGGCAGTTCGGGGTCTAGGGAGAGAATTAAGGAGGAGGAGGAGGAGGAGGAGGAGGGGATGTGGAATGGTGCAAATTCAGGGGGTTTCTTAGGGGGTTTTGCTGATTTAGATGGTTTCATACAAGACCTTGGAGAATTCCCATTGCTGTCTATGGATCCCAACCACATGCATGGCTTTGAAGAGACTCAAATTTCCCAGTAAAACAACGAGTTGGGTCTTTATATATATATATATACATATATATTCTCCTGGAGAATGCCTAAAGGTGGAGTCATTTGTTTTCTTGATGAATTGAGATTTCCTTTTAACCTAATTCCACTGGGTTCTGAGTTGTTTGCCATTCTACTTATGAATCTCTAATTAATCTCTCGAGTCAGTCATCTTCTATATTTCTTGCTGTAAATACAAGGGGGAATAGAAACTGATATTACTTGGAAAGAAGTTTGCAGTAACTGTTGGTTATGTGATAGGAATGACTGAAATTATTTATGACAAAGTTGTTCTTTTTCCTTTCTCAGTGAATTCTGTGTTTAGCTTTCTATACAGAATTTCGGAATAACACTGACTTCGTCTTATCGCTGTCCATTATTTGCCAGAACTTTACATGTATATTATCTACCTAGCTCATGATGGTAAGGAACACTTTTCTTCTTCTCCAGTTATTTTTTCTTGGACTAATCACGTGTTTTGATAATTTCAATTTATGACAAACATCACAGTTTCCTTTCTCGTGATATGGGGCTATTCTTTTCATACATTCAAAACTATATAAGGCTATATCTGAATGTCAAAGCGAGAACCCAATGAGATCTTCACATTTGCTGCTCATTTAATACATTTCTGTTTTGCTCTTGGCTTTGATTAAAAAAGAAGAAGAAGGTTTGTACTAGTTCTCTTCTCAATGAAATTGTGATCATGAGCAAAAGTTCTAATGTTCTCTGGATTCCTCGTTTTCACAATTATTGTTCATTTTCTTGCCTTCGTTGCTTCAAATGAAATCAGAACATATGTTCATGCCGAGGAGAAAGAAATATGGCCTTACTACTAAATGATTTTATAGAAGTGATAACATAACTTAGATTAGTGAAGTAAGAGGTAAATTAATATATATAACCTAAAGAAGTGAATGTTTTGAATAAGAAGAAGCGTAAGTACATACAGCTCTCAACTTGAATCCTTAAAAAGCGTTTCTAACCACGAAAGTCAACAGTTTAGTGGAAATAAATATATAATTTGCAAATTGCTGGGCGGCACGCCAATTGGATTCAGCTTAACCAGCAACGATAATTGGGACAAGTTGATCTTAGACAGTCTGTATACCCTTGAATATTGATCCTGTAACAGAATAAGATGGTATTTGAATCATTGCTGCAATAAAAAAGAAAAACAAAAGACGGTGGTTAAATAGTTTAAGCACAAAATCCATTTCTGTTCTTTAAGCTAGCAGATGAAAAGTTTTTAGGTAATTTGAAAGCAGGAAGCCAGTACTGGCTGAGGCTTCCTTTCAGCCACATTCACATTTCATTCTCACAATACATTTATCGGAAAATTAGAAAGAAATAATTTTACGAAGAGTTAAGACAGAGAAACTAATTTCAACCAAAAACGCTTTTTGATCTCTTTTGGTAAAATTACCTTCGACATCATGCACGCAATATTACACTCTTATAATTTGTGACAATTATTTATTCAAGATCTTAAAGTTATAAATGTCAATTTTAATTTATGTCATAAAAACCATATATGTTTATATGTAGTATTAGGGCATGTTTTTTTAATAAACAATTTATTTACCTATTTTGTTATGATTATTTGATGATGATTGTCAAATATTTTGATGTTTGAAGAGTTTTGTGATTATTCATTATTAATGACTTTATATTAAAAAATCTAAAGATTATTTTGGTCAAGAATATCATCTTAAATATCATGCATATAGGAGGAATGGTATAAGAAATATGATTTTAGACTATACTATAAGTATGTACAAGAAGTATGATTTTAGACTATACTATAAGTATGACTCTACTCTAAATAATGTAAATATTTGGGGGAAAATAAACATAATATTATTGCCAAGATTTAAACTCTAGTTGTTGGTTGAAAGTCAAATAGAAGAACATTAAGCATCCTAAACACTAGAAAATAACTAAATTTCATTATAACTATTATCAACATTCAAATTTCATGTTAGATTTATGCATATTATTATTAAAATTTAAAATTGTGTTGTCAAATTTAGATATAACATCATAAAATGATAATTTTTTAGTTACCAAAGTTACCATATTAATTGAGTTTTAGTCATGTATAAATATTCATTTATTCATACAATATTAATTCCTATTATTGAATTAATTATATGGATAAATGATGTTTCCTTGTTGATAGAATTTATAATTTACCCAAAGGTAAATTAATACTCTATGACTAATAAAGATAATAGAGAAAATCAATATTCACTTGTCAAATATGTTATATATTTAAATATATTGATCGCATTTGATCATTTTTTGTTTGATTACTTTATAAAGTTTATATGACATTAAAATTATGATAATATATTGTTGAGTTTGTGCAAAGGAAATTTCTAGTATATTCTAAATGTTTAATTTTTCGAATCCAATAATTTGTTGAGTATTTATATATTTTTAGCTATTTCTCTTTATTCACATGCTTCCTACGTTACTATGTTTAATGGTTTGAACTTATCTTAATGGTGTGAACAAGTCAATTTTGTTTTTAGGTATTTTGCATGTTTGTTGGAAGAAAAGCCTATTGCCATTGTAAATACGATCAGTAAGGATGAGAAGACATAATATAAAGCATGAGAAAGAGCTAACAGATTATGTCTTAATTTTATGCAAATAACTATTGCCAGTAATATTAAGACCACTATTCCACGAACTAAAAATGCAAAAGAATAATTTTGATGGATCGTAGAGCATGCAGTAACATGTTCTAGAGATGACAAATATTGCAGTAAAATTAAAAACCTTAGGTTTGACACTTGACGACTCCTTTTTAATGCAATTTATTATGAACTCATTACCTCCTGAATATGGATCTTTTCAAATTAACTACAACATTATAAAGGATAAGTGCAATGTTAATGAATTCTTTGTCGAAATAGGAAACTTCTGATTATCTATTCTTGAAGAAACGGACAATTCCTATGATTATTGGTTAGCCAATGAGCTAGCCAGATTCACAAGCAAATGGGTAACAAATTTAAGAAGAAAGCACCTATTAAATCGACACAAGTTACTACTAATGTTGATAAAAAGGAACAAAATACAAATAAGTGTCATTTTTGTAAGAAAGATGGACATTATCAAAAAGATTGTGTGAAATGTAAGACTTAGTTGGAAAAGAAAGGTACATATAACTTTTCAATATTTTCTGAACTAAACTTAATTGAAGTTCCTTCTATTACTTAGTGGCTTAATTATAATGCTACTACTTATGTTTCTAATGTTATGTAGGGATTCTTTACGATCCAAATCATAAATCTAATTGAGAACTTTCTGTTTGTGGGAACTTATAAGAAGGTTTCAATTGAAGGCATAAGAACTTATCGTCTAATATTAGATAATACTAGTTATCATTTGGATCTAATACAAACTCTCTATGAATCTATAATTTTTATAAACTTAATTTATATTTCTAAACTTGATGAAAGCGGGTTTACTTTTAAGTTTGGTGATGGTTATTTTAGTTTATTTAAACATAATTGCATTATTGGTTGTGGAATTCTTATGGATGATTTATATAAATTGAAACTTGATGCTAAATTTTCTGAATCCCCATTTTCTATTTATCATACCATCGAAACCAAGCATAGCATAATGAATAATAATTCAGCTTACTCTTGGCATAAACTATTGGGTCATATATCTAAAGAAAGATTGGTAAATAATCAAATTATTCTGAATTAGCTTACTCTTGGCACAAACTATCGGGGCATATATCCAAAGAAAAATTGAAAAGATTGGTAGATAATAAAATGCTTCTGAATTTATATTTTATCGATCATGATGTATGTGTGGATTGGACTAAGGAAAAACAAAACAAACATAGTAAGAAAGGAGTCATAAGAAATACTCAACTCCTTGGAATTGTACACATCGATATATATAGACCTTGTCACACCCCTTCTTTTATTGGAGAAAAATATTTTATCACCTTTATAGATGATTTTTCACTTATGGACATGTCTATTTGCTTAATAAAAAATCTCAATTTATAAATGGCCTTGAGGTGTTTGTAAAGGAGGTTGAAAGAAAATTAGATAAAAAAGTGAAAAATTGTAAGATTTGATAATGATGGTGAATATTATGAAAAATTGATGAATTAAGATAATGTCCAGATCTATTTGCAAAGTTTCTCAAGAAATAAGGCATATGTGTACAATATATTATATCAGGCAGACCTTGACAAAATGGTGTGATATGAAGGAATAATAAGATATTAATAGATATGATTAGGAGTATGATGAGCAATTCTTTATTACACAAAACCTTATATATAGATGCACTTAAAGCTATTGTGTCTTTACTCAATAAGATTCCTAGTAAAGCAGTATCTAAAACTTCTTTTAAGTTAAGGGCTGTAAGGAAACTTAGTATGAGGCACCATGTTTAGGGTTATCCAGTAGAAGCACGAGTTTATAACCTACAAGATGAGAAATTAGATCTCGAATAGTCAATAGTTACCGTATTACGTGCCTAGAGAAATCTAAAGGTTATATGTTGTTCAAACCATAGCCTAAGAATTGTTGATCAACTAATGCCAAGTTCCCTGAAAATGGTAAAATTAGTTAGAGTGCTGAAAAACGTATTATGAATATTAATGAAATAATGGTTGAATTCCATTACATATAAACATTCTAGTATACATATTTATACCAAATATTGTCCCAGTGTTGAAAGAATAAAATAATTCTAGACAGGATTTGGATAAAACAACACCTTATGAAGAAACTAACTTATAACCAATCAATTTAAATGAACTAGGTACAATAACTTTGAATAAACCTATAAGAATAAGGAGATCAACTATTCTAGATGATTATGTAGTTTATTTGTAAGAATCAAAATTTGATTATGGCATCAATAATGATCATGTTTCATTTTCACAAGCTATAGAAAGTGATAAGTCTAATAAATGGATTGATGCTATAAAAGATGAGTTAAATTCAATGGCATAAATATATCTAAGACCTCATTGATTTGCCAGAAAGATCTAAAGGAGTCAAATGCAAATGAGTCTTTAAGATCAATTGTGGCTCGAATGACAATATTTAATAATATAAATATAGACTTATTGTCAAAGGTTATATTTAAAAGGATGACGTTGATTTTAAAAATAATTTTTCACTTGTGTTAAAGAAAGATTCAATGAGAATAATCATGGCATTAGTGACTCAGTTTGATTTAGAATTACATTAAATGAATCTAAAAACTAGCTTTCTCAACGGTGATCTCAAGGAAGAAGTTTATATGGATCAACCTAAAGGTTTTTTCATAGAAGCAAAATGTCACATGATGTGTAAACTTAATAAATTAATAAATGAACTTAAATAAGCTTCTTGATAAATCACTAGTGTTGTAGTATCTAAAAGAAAGTATGTGATGCTATATGACCGTCATGACCCACATTATGTGGTTTATTATGTTGAAGTAAATTATGAAGATATTAAGAGATTTATTTATGCACTCCTAATGTTTACACTATTAAAATAAAGTTTGAAATGAGAGAATGTTATAATATGACCCAATTAATAACTGCATTGTGTGTGTGTGTGTGTATATATATATATATGTATATGAAGGTATGTATATTAATACAATGGAAGATTTTATTTAGTCTATATTTCCTATTTAATAGTGGAATAAATCTTAATCTTTATTTTAATCACTCAAGCGTACTAGATTAAAAGTTATAGATATATAAATTGGTCGTCTCTCTCCTAATTAAGATAACATATTGTTTTTCATCAAGTTTTTATAACCGCAAGAGAGTTAAGAGAAAGAAACCAATTTTAACCAAGAAAGTGGTGAAGTTTCCGATCTCTTTTTAATAATGACATCTTTCGTATAAGGTAAGTAATATTACACTCCTATGATTTATAACAATTGCTTATTCAAGATCCTAAAGTTATATCATTTTTAATTTATGTTGTAAAGATCATATATTTTTACAGATATAACTTGGGATAACCAATCATAAAGTCTTCAACATTTTAAGAATTTTCTAATTTAGTGTCCAAGTTTTGTAAATTTTCAATTGAATAATCAATCTTTTAAAACTTAATAGTTGAATTTAAAATCTTAGTTCTTTTAGTAATTTGTTAATGTAACTAACGAAACTTTTATTGTTCATGATATGTAAAGTGCTTGTATGAAATTTTTTTCTCTACTTTAGTATACCTGTGGCTACTATTTTTTAGGCAAACATTTACATGTCATGAATAACAACAATTCCTTTAGCTAAATCAACAAATTACTAATGAAAATAACTTTTAAAACTGAATTGTTAAAACTTTAAAAGAATTATTACTCAAGTAAAAATTTTAAAAATTTAGGCACAGATTTAAAAAAGTTTCAAAAAAGTGAACATTTAAAGATTGAGTATCCCATTTAACTTTTATATCAACCGTCATATCTCCATCTTCCTGAAAAATTGATAAGACCCAGAGAAGGACCAATTTTTCATTGCCAGGAAATCCGTCCTGATCCCTCTACTTAAGAGTTCAACTTGGAACGAATTATGAACAAAAATACAGGTCTTAGAACACTGCTTAGAAAACTAAGCTGGCTCCGTTCTTCCATTTCCTATCTTATAGGTCAAAACAATGGCCCCAATTCTCCTGATTGTATCAGATTTCCAGTGCAACCTCACGGTCCATGCCCCCTTCATCTTCTGCTAAAGTCAAAAGAAACACGAACTAGAAAAATATTCTAAGACAACTATTTATGGAAGTAAAATGAAAAAATTGATGCCAAGTTACGCTAATTTAAGGGGTGCCAAAACTCTTAAATCCGTTACAACCAAGCACATCTAAGTCGCACCGTTACAGCAAAGCACATAAACTCAACTGGCACCAGAATATTAAATCATCAACCAAATATTTTTCTCATCAACCATAAAACCGAGGTCATGCATCCCCTGAACTGATGTGAATATATGAATCATATTTTGATGTCAAGGAGATACCCAAGAAAATTAAAACCACTTGACATTACAGATGGTCACCTTAATAACCACAGTCCAATAGTTTCTGAAAAAGCCACCTGATCTAGGTGAAGTATTTTCCTTGTACCTCTCAGCAACGAAGCATTTCTAACTAATCAGTATCTGAGGTATAAATAAGACTAGACAAAAACCACAAAAAAGCTCAAGGGCCCATGTTATTGAGGATGACCAAGAGAAAATGAGGTCTTTACATCGTAATACGGGTCAAAGAGAAAACAAAGAGTCAGTTTCCATATATGCTCTTGTATTCTGCGGGTGGAGATGCTGGTGCATCCAACTTTGTAAGAACTTCAGGAACTCCGGCTGTATCCCTTATTATCTGTGTCAAAAGCCAAAGAAAGAAATAGATTTGATGATAATACTTCTGGTTCCCATCTCTGCATTTCCCTCTGCATAGCCTAAAGCAAGTAAGCCAATTCTTTGATTAAATTTATTCCACAAGTTAATGCATAGGGGAATGTTGTCAAAAGCCATCATGCAAGCATCCTTCTCAAATGAAACCAAGATAGCTAGAAAAGATGAATTGAAAGGAAATAAAACTTTCCCAACTTTTTGACTGCCAAAGGCATCTAAATTTCATTGTCATCACTAAAAAAACTGCTAAAAACTCTAGATTCCTACAAGCTTTCCCACTGTGCCTAACTCATCAACTAAATGTTATTCTGGATGGCTTAACGTTCTGTATTACAGCACCAAAAAGTGCCCCCCAAGATCATTGCAGAAATTACTTTGCACCACAAAATCTGAGCATTTCTATTAAACCTTATCACTGTAAATTTCTAGTTCTCCTAATGATTCCAATCACCAGGTAAAGAATAGGACAGCATATGCTGTTAAATTTTGTAAGATTGGATCAAAATAAACTGAGCACATACAAGCCCAAATAAAGTTCCATCCTAAAACTAATTAGTGATAGGAGGAGTAACTCACTAGGCTTATATGCATGCCTAAAGCCACATAATCTTTCCATGTGGGACAAACTCCCACTTTATATTTCAATACACCCCCGTCAATCTATCATTTTGAGGTCTTAATGACTAACATAAGAGTAATCTGCTCTAATATCATGTTAAATTTTGGAAGATTGGTCCAAAATAAACTGAGCATATACAAGCCCAAATGAGATTCCATCCTAAAATCAATTGGTATTAGGAGTAATTCACTAGACTTATATGCATGTTTCATGTGGACAAACTCCCACTTTATATTACAACATATGCACATTTAAATATTTCTTCCACTGTAAATATGCTGCAACGTGCCTCATGATCATTAATGTATTTTAGATACTTTATATTATGATTTTGTTGATATCCTATAACCAATGGCAATGACATAATTGAAGGATTCTCAGAATCAATTGCTTGTGTAAATAAGTTAATTTTAATAGAAGTGCCAATAGACAGGCATCCAGACAAAGGTTTGTCAAGAGACTCATAACTCTCCTACTGTATTGTGCACTACCACAAACAGATGAAGCACCATTGTGTATTTACATTTTAATCTTTGATTCCTCACATCAAGTTATATAATGACTACCATAGAAATGGTAATTTAACAAGCTTTGAACAAGATTTTTCTTGAAATTCGTAAATGAGATTACATAACTGCATTTATTTACAGGAAATAAACTTGGAAACGTGCTTACAAGTATCTCCTCATCAAGGTAAGAAATCACGAAGAGCCTCTGTAAATTGCCAGCTGCAAGAATATAAAAAGGGAGGGGGAACACAGTACAAAGAATTCAAAATGATAACTCCAGAGAAGTACATGGGAAGAAATGCAAGAAGTTATTGGGAACTCCTCAGAAATTTTAAATTTCTTTCGCAAAACTTTAATGTTCATACTAGGATATTCTTAGGTGGAAACATGTTAAACTAAATCGTTGAGGCCAAACATTTTAATCATAACATAATTGTTGAAAGAGTAAACTTTTTGGAGTATCTGCAACATCTTAAAACGTTAATAGTGGATAACCATCTACATCAGTTACAATAACCACAATACGCCAAGACAATTACTCACAATTAGACATGCATCATAGTCAACTTCAAGACTAGATGTACATGTTTAAGGCCTCTTTTTGATGTTTTATACTCTCTAATTACCCTTCCTGAGATGATCATGTCACACAATATGCAGACACAAAAGGGTAACAAAAAAACTTATGGGGCTTTCCTAGACTTGACTTTTGTTTATGGTAATCTAAATGTGCACATTCTTCATGTTATAGAGTACCAGCATTCGGAACCAAAATCAGAGAAGTATTTGGTAATAACACCTCGAGGTATGTATTGATGTATAGTTTTCCCAATAATCAGAAAAGACTAGCAGCCACAAAATATACCACAGAAATTCAAATGTCAAGATACAACTACAACTAAATGGGTAACCAAAATGGTCCGATGATTAAATACCTAAGCATATAAAACTATCAAGCATTAAAATAGGAAAACTAGGATGACTTTACAATAAGTAATCTTAGTTAACAAAATTTATTCATGCCTAACTACAAAAAACCGTTCAGCTGCAACTCAAACATATAATGAGGGCAGTTTAGGCCTCAAATAAATCGAGTAAGATAGAGATGAATCGACCAACAAACAACAGAAAGCTTACGTAAAGGAACTTTCACCCCACAGGAAATTGCATCCCTTACAGGCACAGGAAGTTGTTGCATCTTGTTAGCAAGCAGAATAAATGCTCCTTTTAGCTGCTCTGGTAAGGTTTCTTTGATAACAGTTGGTGTCTCTAGAACCCCTTCAACATAGTCCTCTTTCATTCGAAGAGGTCCCTCCACAGTTAACCTTGAGGAGAGAACAAATTTGCTTTCTATCTGCATTATGGTAGGAACAATGGCATTCAAAATAAAGCTTTAAAAGCAAATAAAAAAAGCTAAAATGAGCAACATGAACATATTTTGTTGCTAGAAGTTGTGGGCATCATCAAAAACTTAATGCTTGTGGTAATGACAGTTCTGATTGTGAAAATTAGATTCGATCTAGATGAAGAACGATCCTCAATTTTGAGTATGCCCGATAAGCTGAAAATCATGTAAAGTCAATTACAAGCTATTGCCAGCCCCTCTGTTTTTCTACAGATCAATTGTCCAACATTTCACTAATTACCACAACACAGTCAACCCATGAAAGATCTCAAAGGAATGATGATGGTAAAGATAGAAATCACTTAAAACAGATCATTTATGCAGGCATCCCAAAGAAGAGATAAAATGAACGATAGAGACATACGGAGAAGAGTAGCTTCAAATAGGTGGTAACTTTTGCAATACCATCCTTAATGACCACATCCAATTTGGACAAACTAGCCAAGTTTGATGGAAACCCCCTGCAACAATGCAGGTTGCAAGATTAGAAACTAGAAGCAATGATTAAAAGAAAAGGCAGAGAAGCAATTCAAAGAAAGTAGGACTCACTGAAATGTAAATGTGGGAGCAAATAAACCAGAGCCTGCAGAACCAAACCACTGGAAATCCCACCGACCTTCTAGAAACGGTGAGCTGAGAGCAACTAAATAACATTCAGAAATGAGGTATAGGTATGCATTTAGGAGAAATGCAAAGTGAAGAAACAAAAAGCAGCTACGTGGTTGGTCGAGGAGTGGGATTGAGACGCTCAAGACCAATTATCCTTTCATTCACCTCAATCCGCTGTATATCTGTGGTTTGTCCAGTAACTAGAGCTTCGAAACCTCCACTATCTTTGAACTGAACCAAAAAAAAAGTTCATATTACGATGATTCATCGAAGTTTAAAAAAGACAAAAAGTCGAGAGTAAGTGTGGACTTAACAGCGAGAAGCAACGATCTCTTAGCAGAGAGGCGTTGAATCTCCTTGGAGTAAAAGTCGGGTGATCCCGGCTGAAGAGCAATAGACATCATTCTCCGACTACAGGCACTGCCGTCTGACTTCTTCCAGCCGATCTCAGGCAGCATGGAGGCAGAGTTAGAAGCAGCCATTTGGATACATACAAAACAGAATTCAATTGATTGAGTTTTGAGTGTATCATAACTATATAGTAAGTAGAAACCAGGAATAATGAAAACGCAAAAAGTGTGAACGGAGGTGCCAGGAATCGAACCCCGCGCCTCGCGCATGCAAGGCTACCGCTCTACCGTTCAAGCTAGATTCCCTCGTTGAACATTCCTGTTAACAAATTTAATTATAACAAATCAGCCACTTGATTTGCGTGCCTTCTTCTTAGAGGGATTTTGACTGTTTTCTTCTTCTATTTCGCGCTTTTCCCGCCATGGAAGCTATGCAACTCGACTCCCAGAAAACTTTTCATAGGAAGCATTCTACCTACCACTGCTTCGTTAGCTTCTTGCTCCTCCCCATTTTGTTCTTTCGTTTTCTTCTTGAATTTAGTTTGACGTCTTCTCTTTGTTGTGTTCCAATGCAGCTCCTTTTATTCTCTACTTTCTTCTTCTTCTTCTTTCTTTTTTATTAAAAGGAAGTTCTATTCTTTTTGGGATTGATAAAATGGTTAAAAATTAATCAGGATGAGACGTACGAGATTACGAAGGAAATATACGGGGGACAGCAGTACAGCCAAATATACTTTGCTCGTCTTCATATGATGAGAACTCTTCTCTATTCACTTGTTCCCGATTGGAAACCCCATTTTCCTGGTAATTCCTTTCCATCTAGTTTTTTTTGGCATCAATTACAGTTGATTTTTATGTCTTGTATGATTTTCAGTATAATTATGCTTTTTCGAAGCTTTAACTAGACTGGTTTTCCTTTTAAAAGGTTTAATTTTGAGAGTCAATTGAGAATCATTCCGGTCGATTTTTTATGTAGGTCTTTTGGTATTTGCCGGTTGTTTCTTCCATTAGAGGGTTTTTCCATGGTTGCATTTGGCTTTAGGGTTTCAGATTTAACTTCTTTTATCTTTATTCGTAATTTGTAAACCGTTTCTTAAATTTGGCAGTTCAACTCATGTAAGCTCTCAAAATTAGCAACATGGGGTTTCCGGTGAAGTTTGTTTTTAAGATGGCACAGTTTTAACTTGTTAACGCTAATTGTTGGTTACGTGATAAGTACAGTTATTACTGCATTGACAAATGGGTCAGTTACCTCCTTTCCTTTCTTTTGTGAGTGTCAGCATCTAGGTGCTAGGACAGAGAGTTTTTATCGAAGAACTCTTTTTTGTCTAAGGAAGTCTGCCCTATTGTGTGGAACCGACAACAATGAAAGTTGTTTGAAACTAGAGATGGTAATGCTATTTTATGTCTTCTTAGCCAAGTCTGTGACATTTCTAATGATTGAAAGACTTTATGTGGTGGAATGTTTGTTATGCATATAAGTCTCAGCGGAGGTGGTTATTAATTAAGTTCTAAGTTCTATCGAGTGCTTCTGAAATTACTTACCAGCTTCTATTTTGTAGTTTGCACGGTTTTGGGACTCGAAAAAGACAAGGAATGCATCATTGTTGGAACTCTGTACAAGCACATGAAACTTAAACCCTGCATTCTTGATGAGTACTCTAAGGAGGTATTTTGGTCACTAATACTGAACGATTTCTGGCTTCTTATTTCCTTTTATTACATATTTATTGGATTACTGGTGGAAGCTCTCAGTTGTGACAATAATTCATTTATGAAACCTGACTATTGTCTACAGAGATCTGCAATACCACTTGTCAAGCCTCACAATTTTATGCATCCAGATGATCATTTGGTCTTGGAAGATGAGAGTGGAAGAGTCAAGCTTAGCAGTGATGTGCTTTCACCTTCAATATATGTCACAGGTATATGATGATGAACTGACAAAATGTGGTTTTGTTGGTTTTCTTAGTCTTCCTGAACTCTTGGCAAGTACCGGAGGTTTTGAGTTTTTAACAACTTTTAGTCTTGATTCATTGTCATGTTCAGAGTCATTTCGGTTGAAATTTGAAGGATGAATTTTCACACATCTGTTTATTTTGGTGGAGTCTACTTTATGGACCTTCTGTAGGATCCTTCCATTTGAGGGGCTTTTAGTTTTTGACCAAGTGCTTGGGATATCATTGAAATTTATTCTCATTTCCCATAGCCAATTTGAGTAAGCATCCTTGATTGGACGTAAGTTCATTCTTTGGGATACCTTAATAATATTGTTTCTCATGTCTACACTAGGACATCACCATGAATGCTGTTATATGTAATTAACTGTATGTTAATTGTTGTGCTGATGACTAAAATAGTGTCTTCTTTGTTGTTTTTTTGTTTTGGAAATGCGTACCATTTACTTTAAGCATGTTGACTTTCATTGATTCACTATATGTAATAGGTGTTGTCGTTGCTTTGCATGGAAAGGAAACTGATGCAGGGGATTTCCTAGTCCTAGATGTCCTTGAAGCTGGCTTAGCACCTCAAGTAGATGTGCCGCTTAATTCAAGTATGCACTCATTTTTCTTCCTTCTTGATTCATGTTCTCTTTTACCTTGCCATAGAATAAATAGAAAAGTATTCCAAATTGTTCATATACTAATTCTAGAAGGGTACTAATCCATGTAGAAATTGAAAGTTAAATACAATTAACTGGAAGGAAATTATAATCAGAAGCATTGTGGTATCATGAGTCATGTTAGAATGCTGTCATAAAAATGGTGGACAAAATATATGAATGTAATTTCTCTAGATGAAGCATACAAGTCATAGTAGTGAGTGTTGAATAAATGATTATAGGGTTAATTGCTCCTAGCCCCCTTCGATTTGTAAAATTATCTAAAACCCTCTAGTAGTTTAAAAACTATCACTTAACCCTTTAACTTTCACAATATTATCATGTGAGCCCTACCGTGAACTCTCATAACCTTGTCTTGTGTGAAGGCTCAGTGACCTAACCCTTCGCTGTGCGCTGTCATCTCTAAAACAAGATGAGACGATTTTGTACACACTACAATTACAAGTTGCACGACAGCATCTGAACCTCATTGCCCCTGTCTGAACAAAACGGGAGCTTGCCATTGCCACTTTCTAAACGAGCTTCTGTTTTGTTCAGACGTTGGCAATGGTGAGGTCTGATTTTGTTCACATGACATCGTCTCAGCTTGCCTTGAACAGTGTTGGAGACGACATTGTACCCTTGGGATGAGCTAGCAAAAGGCTAGGTTCTTGAGCCTCCATGTAGGATAGGGTTGTGAGAAATGATCTTGTTTATGCTTAAGTGCATCAGATAGCTTAGCAGGAGTTGACAATAGGGGTTAATGTGATAACATTGTGAAAGTTTAATGGGTTAAGTGATAGCTTTTAAACCACACAGATTTTTTTTGTTTTTGATAATTGTCCAAATCATAGAGGGTCTGGAGCAATTAACCCATGATTATATATTGAAATTATCAATCTCAAGTTGAGGTTTCTTTCTTGAGAGGTCTTGATCATGAATTCAAATTCTGCAACTTACCTTTTGTATTACTTCAATGTTTCTACTACTGTTTGATTTTATGTATTTAAAGCCATTTTTGAATATATTTATATGCCACTGAACAGGAGAAGATAAGTATGTTGTTTTTGTTTCTGGGCTTAGTGTCGGCAACAATGCATCTAACCCCCTTCAGTATCAGCTTCTTGTTGATCATATTACTGGCCATCTGGGGGATGAAAAGGTTTGTGCAGTTTCTTTCTCATTATGCAAGCTATTTTGCTTCTTCTGTTGTAGCCATCTATTATATACTGTATTTTACTCATCAACTTCTCAGGAGCAAGGGAGTGCAGCAGAAATTGTTCATGTTGTGGTTGCAGGAAATTCTGTGGAAATTCCTGCTGGACTTCTTAATGGACAGGTGACTACTTAGTACTTGTTATCTCCTTTAATTCATCAGTTCTGAAGAAGTACTTTCTATGAAATTTATTCCTGTTTATGTTTCATATTGTTTCTCAAAGTGCCCAAACTTGGAAAGATTTGTTAGAGAAGTCCTTTCACTTGCTATGTTTTCCAGCTGGCATTGATTATTTTGGTGCAGTGAAATTCTTGGGCTTGCTTGTGAAGATTTTAGTTTTCCATGACCTTTCTTCCTTTATATGAAAGCAAATTTCTTTTTTATTTTCAGAATTTGACTTCAAAGGAGCAAACAAGACTGTCTGAACCAATCATAGAGCTTGACATATTGTTGACTCAGGTTGTTTTGTGGTGTTGATTGGTGTCTTTGAGCCGGCTTCTTTCATATCGTCCAGCTTCTTTTTTTTTTTCAGTTCTTAATTAGAGCCATGTTACTAACATTTCTCTTTAGATCGCTGCAGGTGTGCCTGTAGATATCATGCCAGGTTCTAATGACCCTGCAAATTTTTCTTTGCCTCAGCAGGTTTGCATTTTCTTAGATCTTATTTTTATTTTTCTTTTTTGAGAATATACAAAATTTCATGTTATTTATTCTTCTTTTGTAATCTAAGCTCCTTTCTCTTGCAGCCTTTGAATAGATGCCTGCTCCCTGGATCAGCAACTTATAACACTTTCAGATCTTGTACAAATCCCCATTGTTTTGAGCTTGATAATATCAGGTAAAATATAAATGGAATAGATTGTTTGACAATATGTTTCTATGATACTGAGACATTGACAGCATACGACTTCGAATTTTTCAGGTTTCTTGGAACATCAGGTCAGAATATTGATGATCTTTCAATATATTCTGATGCAGATGATAAGCTTGATTTCATGGAAAGAACACTGAAGTGGAGGCATTTGGCACCAACAGCACCTAATACATTGGGTAATTCTTTAACTAGTTTTGTTGGAGATCTTAGGTAAATACTGTATTATTTAAGAGATGGAACTGTATGTAACTTTGGTTTTGTTTTCTTCAAGTTGTGTTTATGAATGCCCCATTTTTTCAGGTTGTTATCCTTTCATTGATAAAGATCCTTTCCTTATTGAGAGGTGTCCCCATGTTTATTTTGCTGGCAATCAGGATAAATATGGAACACGCCTCATCACTGGTATTGTTATTTAACCTTATAGATATCCGGTTGGTTAAGCTTTTGTCATGATGTTTGCAGTTTGTTTTTGTGTCTTTTTTGCATTGTAAGTTGAAATGAAAAGATTGGTATTCTGAAAGGCATTTATGTTTCTTCATGATGCTGTGTTTTGTTTTCTCTCACGGTACCCTGGGAATGTTTGTTTATGGTAATTTGAAAATGCAGGTTCAGAAGGGCAGGTGGTAAGAACTGTTTCAATTCCTAAATTCTCTGAAACTGGAATTGCTGTTGTGGTGAGTTCTCTACCTTCTGTGTAAGTGTCTGAATTGACTTGGAAATGTTTAAGATAAATGACATCAAATACTTGCAGACCTAAAAACATTTGTGTCCATGACTTTCGCTAATCATGTGAATCATTATTGCATAAGAGTTAAAAAAGTTCTGGATAGGAGACGGCATTTGGTGAACAACATGCTTGCTAACGTTCTACAAAACTATTTTCTTCAAAAATAGGACAAAAGGCACATGATATCTGTTTTAATGTACATGTATAATTAATTTTTCTTTAACTTGCAGTAGTTATTGTGTTATGCAGTGAGATCATTGTCAAAAGAAAGAGAAGTGATAAGAGTATGAAAAACAAGATGTATATCCTTAAAGTTTGTTGCTTTCAGATTTTTCCGACCTTTTAGTTGGGAAACTTAGAAAACATATTTATGATAAAAGATGTTCTTTTCAGATTTCCCTTAATTTTGGCCAGAAAACTTCAGAATTATTATTTCAGCACAAAAATCAAATATATAAATAATATAGTCATTTTGTAGCTTAAAGGCACATCCTGCAAAAAAAAAAAAAAAAGGTTTGAAATATGCTCTCATTGTCAATTTTTTGAAGGAAAGGATCAAGACTTGAATATGTGATGTCACTACATGCTGAAACCAGATGAACCGTTTTGCATGATCTGTTCTTTTGAACCTTTCCTTATTATTCACTAATTGGTTCTCAATTCTACTTTTTTTGTAGCTTAACATGAGGAATCTTGAGTGCCACACTCTCACCTTTGGGACTTCAATCTAGCTCCGGTAATGTTGTTGGTATTTGACATTGTTTACAGCTATGAAACTGCTTCAGTTCTCCATATTAATTGAATCATGGGTTTCCATATGGAGCATTGTATACCTAAACCGATGTGGTAGAAGAACAGTAGTTTTGACCCCTCTGATCAGTTAAATAGGAAGCACATAATAACAGTTTGCACCTCCTATTTCTTCTGTAATTTTTGCTGTTTACTCAAGTCAACTTATTTGGTTTTCTGGGCTTGACAAGTTAACTGAGTCTTTACTGTTTTCAGAAGATATAATTTTATATAAAATGAGATTTGAGCTAACAAATGATTGTATTGCATTAGAATTCCTCGGAAAGTAGAAGGATGTTGGAAAGCAGTAAATGGCAAAGGATTTATTGCAGTAATTCCATGATGTTATTCGGATGTTGGCTGCAACGGAAGACTAGTATCATCCGAAGTTTGTGATGTTAGTTTAATTTTCTGGTGATCTATGTAGGACAAAATGAACGTGAGGAAATTGATTCAGTATTTTTAACTCTCCTGAATTTTGTAAAGTTGTGTATTGACAATTCCATCGGATCATATTGTGCGATTCCGGTTTGAGGAAGCTGGTAATCATTTGACTGCGACCAAATTTTACGAACAGAACTGATATCAGCTGAGTGTGATTTTGTCTGAAGAGTCGTATATGGGACTTTCTTAGATAGGCATGTAATTCAGAAAAGATTTTTGGGTCCTGCTCCTGAGTCCTGAATTTGATATTTGATAGTCATACCTCTACTTGGAGAACAAACAGTGTGCATTAAGATTTCTTAATGCGATTGACTGACTTTTTAGGTATCATAAAGGGAAAGAAGTGAAAAAAAAAAAAAAAAAGAAGAAAGAAAACTACCTCCTCATTTTGGTAGGAAATTGAGAATCACGCTCCACTATAAAGGTGGTGAGAAGCTGCTAAGACGGAAGAGGATGAAATTTGCAGACGAACAATGAAAGGTTGAAAATTTTATAAAAATAAAACACCGTCACCATTTTTCCTTGTTCAAGACAAACTTAAATAGTCTTCCTTTATCAATTCTAAAGGGATTATTATTGTTAGACATCTACGTTTTATGATGTTATTGTCTTTTTTATTTTATTTTATGGACTTAATTAATTCAACAATACACCTGATTACTTGTCTGTAAATCTTGATTCCTTCTTCTTTAGCCACCATTACTCCCATTCTTGGAGTTTTCACTTAGTAGACTATATATTTTCGTAAGTATTGTTCCTTCACCCTTTCTAATTATTATTTGCTTATTATTCATGCATTTACATTCTCACTTCTCTTCTAAAATTGCAATTGATGTTTTTAAGTTTGTTTCTTTTTTTTTTTTCTGGTTAATAAAAAGTTTAGTTAGTAAGGCGAGATAAAGAAAAAGATTTGGACATTTAAACTTTTTACAAGGTCATTGAATCTGTAAAATATATTAGTATAATCCATAACATGTCTCCAAATAATGAAATTTGTTATATAGAATCCTAATAGAACTCTATTAGCTAAGATCACATGTTATCTTTATCGAATTACTTCACACTAACATCCCTATCTAACTAGGACTCTATCTAGGAATAAGTTATACCACAACTAACAAGATAAAAGATTACATCTATTTAGGAATGATCTATCCATATTTACGAAGATCTCTACTATTTTTAGATGATCCTCCACATAGTCTTTATCTCTTGGAGCTAATGTTTATCTTTTGTGATTTTATCCGCCACATCATTCAAGATCTTCTCATGATCTCTATTAGATGATGATGAGTTATCCAAGCCTAAAGTCTATCATCGCACTAGTCTGGTTCAATGCTTTCCTATGTTAAGTCAATTAGTCATGGTCTATTCATTTGAGCATATACTAAGTCTTTAGTCCATTAAGAACCTAGCTTTAGCTAAGTCACTGGTACAGGGTTCGAAACTCTACTAGTACTTGCACCAAACTTGATCTAACTTGCTAAGTCACCTTAGAACTCTCATACGACACAATCATGCTTGGGATCCAACTAACCTTCCACTCAATATCCATCTCAAGCCTTCTTTTGGTCTCACATTTGAATTTTGCATCTTGTCAAAGATTTTTGCCAGTGTGCAGCAATGCATGTCAATGCTTGACATTGCCCTTTTTTCTTGCCTACTCGCAAGTCTTTGCCTTATTCTGTCGTCCCGAGTGTCAAACATTGGTCAACGCTTGCCAATGCCCGCACAATTCTACTATTAGGACTTAGGGGTCTAACAAATCACTTCTATTAGAAAAATTTAGGCGCCCTCGTTGAAATAATATGTGGACACTCCTTCAAATGTGGTTTTTTTTAAAGACTCCTTAGCCATTGCCACATCTCTTACGTACCATATTCCCTCTCTATCGAGTTTATCCTTGCTTTTATTTGAATGCTCCTTCACAAGGTCCATTGCGCCCATCATAGTATAGTTATTGAGGTAAACTTTTTTCGTCGAGTCATCCTCTCCTCTTTAATCCTTTGTAACCATGGAATTTATTTGCTCCTTATCAACCTTCTATTTTGGGCATTCATGAGCAAAGTGTGATCCTTCAAAAATGAAATAAGCAATATCTCAATTTGCTTATTTCTTGGACTTACATTGAGAAGATTCACATACTCCTTGCCTTTCTAAAAGTCATTCCGTGTCCCACCATTCTTCTTGTCCTTATTGCTAGTTCGAATTCGTGGTGGCATCTAGAGATCCACCAAAGCATCCGCAACCACTATTACGTTTGAGAGGTATTTTCATGTTTTGCCTCCGAAGCTCTATTTGTGCCCAACCTTGCAAGTTGTTTATGAAGTTGAATAACTTGTCTTCCTAAAATATGTTTGCACATCCAACATCAAAGATGTGAATTTTCTCATATATTTCTGCACCGAGTCGTCTTGCTTTAATCTCTTCAAAGCTTCCCTCGCAAGCCATAACTTATTGTTGGGGATGAACTA
>JANSVA010000005.1:36616158-36641880 GCA_025504915.1 Erythroxylum reticulatum | reverse complement strand
CACCTCATATTATGTTGCGGGAGTTGTTTTACACCAAAGAAGGAACAAGGTGGCCCAGACTAATCCGTTAACTCCTTCATCTTCTCCTAAGTGTCAATGAGAGGTCTACCTGCACTGATGTCGTTGGAGGTTATCGTTCTCCACCATAATTTTGCATCTTTCACTAAATACATAGTCATGATTGATGCCTTCTCTAAATTAGACTCCTTTACTATTGCAAAGTATTGCTCCATGTCCCATAAGATATTTTCGAGCTCCTTGACACTCTGTTTGCCATAAAAAATTTATGGCTCTCATACTTTCACCAAAGTTTTTTCAATACGTCCAACATCCTATGTTGCAATAGCACGCCTTAAGATCGTGACCTCAAATTTAGAATCCTCATGTGCCTTTATCAACTCTGCTATTTGATGCTGCAATTGTGGGATTTGCGTCTTCAACATCTCGAATCGAGTATTATAAGATATGACCTCTTCCTCCCCTTGAAGAATTAGCCTAATGAGTGTCTTCACTTTGTTTACATGCTCCGTCAAATTATTACCTACCTTCATATTGAAATGTGGCTCTAATACTAATTGTTACAAAGGTTTTCCTTAAATCACCAAACTTATCTACAAGTTGCACTAGCCTTTGTACAACAATCTCATTTAGATCCATTTAAATAAGATTCAGCCTTCCTTTGTGATCGTGATCCAACAACATCTTATTCTTAAACGCCTCATGACTCTTGCAGTGTTTAACTCTCACACTCTTACAAGAAAACTACGAAAGGACTAAATATCAATGGAAACAATAAGCACAAAAGAGATACAACAAGTACTAACCTTTATTACTTTCCTCAAAGTATAAAAAGTATGCTCTCTCAAAATCTATCTCTCGGACTCTCTGACACTAAGAGGAGCAAGACTTCAATGAGCTATTTATAGGCACCTCTAGATGGCCAAGTTAGAATCCTAATAAAACTCTATTAGCTAAGATCACATCTTATCCTATCTTATTCTTATCAGACTATATCATATTAACGAATAGAATGACACCCTCATCCAACTAAGACTCTATATTAACGAATAGAATGACACCCTCATCTAACTAAGACTCTATCTTATAGGATTAGGTTACATCATAACTAATAAGATAAAAGATTACAACTATCTGGGAATGACCTATCCATTTCCATGAAGATATCCATTATCTTTAGATGATCCTCCCACATGGTCTTTATCTTTTATAGATGATGTTTATCATTTGTAATCTCATTCGCCATATCATCCAGGGTCTCTATCTTTTGATGATGAGTAATCCAAGCCTAAAGCCTGTCATAGCACATTTGTCTGATCTAATGCTTCCTTTTGTCAATTCCATTAGCAATGGTTTGTTCATTTGAGTATATACTAAGTCCTTCGTCCATCAAGAACCTAGCCTTAACTAAGTTAACTCATAGAAGATCCGAAACTCTACCAAAACTAGTACCAAGCTTGATCTAACTTGCTAAATCACCTTAAAACTCTCGCATGCCACCGTTATGCATATTTTCCAACTAACCTCCACTCGATGTCCATCTCAAGTCTTCTTTTCGTCTCACATCTGAATTTTGCATCTTGTTCAAGATTTTCGCCAATGTGTATCAATGCATGCCAACACCTATCATTGCCCCCTTTTCTTGCCTACTCGTAAATCTTTGCCTTGTTCGATTATCCCAAGTGTCAAACATTGGTCAAGACTCACCAATGCTCACATAATTATACTATTAGGACTTATATGTCTAACAACATACAATTAACACTCATGAGTAGCTTTTTCATGTACTTAACCCTAAATAGAAAGCTAATGAGCTCCTTTCTTCTAGAGATATGAAGACGATATGTTTAAGGTAAGCATTGGTAGCTACCAAGTATGTATGTTAATTAACTTGCTTCTTTAACATATTTTCTTCTTCTCAAACCAATCGTAAGTCAAGGAAGTAAGAAGTCTCGGGTTGGTTTTGGCTCTAGAGGTTGCATTTTTGTCCAGGTATGGCACCTAGTCAATTCTAAGCCTTGCTTCAATGCTTTCTTCACTAGTACTCTTACTTATAATTCCTATGTTGATGATTGGTATTCTAACAGTGATCAAACACTCATCTATTAGGTACAAACCATTTGACCTAGGAACTTCTTCTTGCATGTTTCATGAGATATTTTGGATAAGGGATATGTAGTAGGAGAGTGCTTCTTAATTAATCTGAGTAAGGGCATAGGATGTATAGGTGCTTAATAATCTTTGCAGAGTTGTTACATAAGAGACAGTTTAAGTTTTTAGCAAATCCCTTCCATTTATCTTTAGTAGTAGCTTACTAAACAAGATGCCACAAAATGAATGAAAGTTTGGTTATAGCCTAAGAGTACTAGACTAGTTTTATCCATGGAACTTTCGGGTTGTTTGTTCTGAGAGCTTCCTTACAAGATTTTTCAGAGAATAAACTAGAGGATTGATGGGCCCATTTTATGGTGTCCTCGGAATTGCCAGAGGTCCATTTAGAAGCATCTAAACTGGTTGTTATATTTAGAGCTTGTGGATCAAGAAAATATGAGTTTCACTATATATCATACATAACTGTGGCATTTATAGGAATAAACTATTTGAGATGAGAGTAGTTGGCATTATCTAGGAGGGGGTTATTAAGAGACCACAAATTTGTCCAAAAAAGGGTCTTTGCACCATCTCCTACATTGGTCTTAAACTAGCCTCAAACTCTATACTTAAGATTTAATGGGGTGTTTGATTTAAGTGTGTGAGTCTAGAATCTTGATTGCCCTATGTGATAGGAGTGTACCCACCTTACCTATAAAGATTCCATATCCATCAACAATTTCCATATTCTTTTGATCAGTAGAGTATTGTTGCTTAATTTTAATGTGTAAAGCAAGCAATCTTGTGAGCCATCTTAGCTATTCCAGCACCCTATGAGGACCCAGATTAAAGAAATATCCTTATGAGTCTCTCTATAGTTTGATAATGGTACAAGGAAGTGCAATGTGGGTTGAAAAATATAGATGTAAAGAATTTAATATATAATTTATGATCGTACTTGACCTGCAAAGGATAAAGATCAATTACACCACTTGTCAATCCTCAATTTGATCCTTTCTATTAGGGGCATAAATTCCATAAAAAAGGGTCTCTTATGAGAAATGGGAATTCTTAGATATAGAAATGGGGTAAGGTGTTGCATGAGTTTTATAATGGAGGAGATACAGGGGGATAAGTAGGAAGCTGATGCAGATAAAAAGAAATGACTCTTGTCTTTATTCATAGTTAGACCAAATTTGCTTCTAAACAACTCTATTGCATTCATTAAAGCTTTAATAGAGTGTAGGTTAGTTGCCAAAAGTAGTAGGAGATCATCAACAAAGGACAAGTTACATATCTTTAACTTTTTCATCGTTATTATATTTCCATTTCCTCTCTAGATTGATTGTGTGTCTAATAGGCCTTAAAAGTACTTCCATAGCAAGTATAGGGCTCCCTATCTCACTCCTTTCCTACCTTTGAATGTTTGGATGGGGATTCCATTAATGAGAATGCTATCTAACACTATCGAGATGCATTACCATATCTAGTTGATAAAAATAGTAAGAAAACCCAATGCCTCTAAGATATGAATGATAAAGCTTCAATTAAGGTTGTCAAAGGCCTTCTGAAAGTCAACTTTGATTGCATAACTCTTAAGAGACCCCTTTCCTTCTATAATTCTTAAATAGATCTTGGACCAAAAGGATATTGTTCTCATTATTCCTTCTTTCAATAAAAGCTTATTGTGATCTATCAATTAGTGGTTTTATGGCCTATTTGAGTCTATTAGCCAACATTTGATAAATGAATTTATATATGAAATTACAACATGAGATATGTTTGAAATCTTTAAAGGAACTAATGTTCTGTTTCTTAATAATAAGAGTCACAAACGTCTTGTTAAACTCCCTTAGGATCTACCCCCTTTTGAAAAAACTTAGGATTACCCTAGTGAATGTATCCTTGACTAGATGCAACATTTTTGGTAGAATAGCCCGTTGAACCCATCAAGGCTGGGAACTTTGTGAAATTTGAGACTGAAAACTACTTTCTCCATACTACTGATGTGAAGGGGACAATTAGATTATTGAAAGTCTCCTAGGAGATTGTATATAATATCAAGAATTTTAGCAGATTGGTTAATGATAGAGACTAGTCTTAAGTGTCTATAAACTCTGAAAAGTGGATAAATTCTGTTTTTAAAAGTTCTTCCTGGTAAGTGACTATAGTTACAACAACTGTTTATATAGAGGAAATTATGTTTTTTTTTATCCAGCATCGATTTATGAAAGAAGGTTGTGTTTCTGTCTCCATCAGTGAGCCATTAAATTCTGGATCTTTGCTTAGTCAGGGAGTAGTGTGCTTAAGAGTCATTGTGTGGTTCTCCAAAGCATATTTCTCATTAGCCTTTAGTGAGTTATTTATAGGATCTAAGTATAAGAGGTTTTGTATTGTATCTAACTTACCTTTTGTTTCCTTGATGGTTGTGTTGAGATTTACGTATCTAACTATATTAAGGCACTTAAGTTCCTTCTTTATACACTTTAACTTCTTATTGCAAACAAAGGAAGGAGAACTCTAACATATGGGTTCAATCCTCTCCTTTATGCTTCCTCAAAATCCTCCTCCAATAAGAAATAATTATTGAATCTAAAGAGATGGTGTAGGGTCTCCATTGATAAGTGACTTCTATTGAATCTTCATACATGTGTGCCTGCTTAATTAGTCTCATTGATGGGGTAAATTTCGGAAGAGATTGTGTAGCTTCTATTAGGACACATATCTTTGTGTAGCTGATTCTCTTGCGTGTGGCAGTTGGCTTATCCATTCTTATCGGTTTTTTGATGAAATTAGAAATATAACTTAGACCCTCAATGGTCCAGTATTCAAGAGGAATGACATGTAGATTTATTCATAATAGCATCCTTCTATTTCTAATATCATGAGATAGTACTCTTGACTACTACTTTTGAAGGAAAATCGGTCTGCTATTAAACTTCCACAACTTATAGTTCGCAACTCTTTATGCATTAACTTTAGAGGAAATTTTGAAAATAAAATTTTCTTCATATGAAATGAGGACATCCACTAATCCAAACATTTTCCATATTTTGAAGGCCCGAGCACAAACTAGAGGAAATGTTAGCCTTTTGTCCATAAAAAATTCGACCAAAGAAGATTTTAAATATGTCATTCCATCTTGAAGGATTTGTATTGGGGGAGCAACAATCTTCTACTCATCTTTGCTTTCGAGTGGGAATAACTAGAGTATAATGGATACTTGAGAGTCGTTCAAGAATTAACACTAGATTTTCTTCAATGATTTAGGGTTTTTGGTTATAGGCATTGCATGACCAACAAGTGGTGTGATATATGTTTTGGGTGTTAGGAGGTCAAATGTTTATGGCAGGATATGGAGATCTTTGTGGATCTAATAGAGAAGGATGAGGAAATAAGTTAAGGCGTGAGGGAAGTGGAGGAAAGGAATCCATTGTTTTGGTTAGAGATAGGGTGGGATTTTACATCATTTTGCCCATAATGAAATTAGTTTTCTATGTCATATTTTTTGTAACCATTGAAATGTTCAAGTTGAATGAGATTTGCATATTATTTACACACACATATACCCAATTTTTTTATGAGTTTTTGAACCTAAGAGCAAAATTTTCAAAGCTCTTGTTATTTTTTCATGTGTGTTATCATTATGTAGTAGAATAATTCTAGAACTTACTTTCACTATATATATTGAGACCATATTTATTGAATTAGAATCATCAATATGATGAAGGCATTTAGAATCAACAAATTGTTTTAGCCTAGTTCTTTGAAAATTAACATGCCTAAAAATTTATCTTTAGGAATAATATAGTTGAGCCTTAGCCATTTTCATTGATTTTACCCACATATTAACCTTATTCCTATTTTTCTTTGAAAATTTGTTTATCATTTTGAATCTTGAAGGTTATTTACATTATTTATTTGTTTATGATTTGAAATTCTTGAAAGGTCCGATAGTTGTTGAATTATGGTACTGAATGGAATATTGAAAAAAAGAAAAGAAAAGAAAACAAGAGAAAAAGAGGGAGAAAAAAATGAACAAATATATAGTACCATTAGTTTTGCAATGAAAAGACCTATCTGTACTTGAAAACAAGTCTTGAAATATATTGTGTAGTAAATTTCCTTCAATTTAACCCTTTTTATTGTCCTATTCATACTATAGCTAAGCTCCATTATAAACTTTACAAAGACCTTTTGATTTTTATTTCTAGTTTGTACATAAGTGGTGGAGATATGATTTTACTACAAGCCTATGGTAAGAATTCTGCTATGCATTGATTAAGAATCTTGTTACTTTTCACCCTAAACACTTGAGCGCATTATGTGAAATCTTGGTGAGGGTGTAAAGAGATATGTTTTTTATTTCAATGCGATTGTTGATGTGATTACTATTAATATTACTTAGGAAGTTAATTTTATGACAGTTTGATTTTGATTTCATGTTGATTTGATTCAAAAGGATACAATGATGTATAATATGAATAGACAAGTTGAGATTGATGATGGATTGATGTTGTAAAATTTATAATTTTGATTATAGTTTGCTTGAGGACAAGCAAAAGGTTAAGTGTGGGGATGTTTAATAGATGAATATTTGACTACATTTTTACACCCATATTTGACTTATTTTGTTTAATATTTAATACTTTTATCTTATACTTGATACTTAATTTTCTCTAAGAGCTTTCATAAGTGATAATTTTCTTTATGGACTTAAAGGAGAAGAATTAGGATAAAAACATCACATAAAGCTTATTTATGTTGAATTGGTAACCTGAACATTAGAGCTTTATATGGACATATCTGAGGCTTATGAAATCCAAATAAGGTGATTCATAAGCTCAGATTCAACCAAAAATCATGGGCATAATTCTTATGTATAACTTGAGGCCCAAAAGTGTTGTTTTAAGGGGCTAAAAATGCTAAGAATGAGATATAAAATTTTTCTACGCCCGGTCTGACCTTCCCTTGGTTTTGGGCCTATAGCTTTAGCTATAAGTATTTGTTTTAAGCAAAAGAGAATCCTTCGGAAAGATGAGAAGTGGAGCTACAATTTATGTGCATAAGTTGAGACATAAATATGAAGATATCGAGGTCAAAAACTGAAGGAATGCAAGCTGAGCATCTGTCCATACACTTCTACACTGTCGTGCACTTTCACAATTTTTAGACAATTTTGGTTATGCATGGTCTGATGCATGGCCTTGAAATAGATTGTACATGTCCCTAGAACCCTGAAATTCATGAAAAAAAGAAATTTCGGGAGCAAGAGAAAAGAAGAGACTTTGGGAGGCGATTTCCAAGTGTGGAGTCGTTCTCTAGGTGCAATTTTGGTTCACAGATGTGAAAAACACGAAGAAATCATCGAGAGATCCATCAGAATTCAAGATCAAGCCTCTAAATCATAAGAACATTTGATAGAAGATAATTAGGGAGATTTAAAATTATGATTACATTGTTTTCGATTCGTTTTTCTTTCAATGTATGCTTGATTTCACATTCAATCATATGTAACTAAATGTCCAGTTAGTATTTAGATTAGATGAACCTTATGTTAATACCTTGATATGATTTGATTCTTTTATTAATACAATTGGTTTATTGATATATTATGATTTGATTATGTGTTTTATTTATTTCTAATAACCTAAGAATATTAGATCATAATATGATTTCATACGTAGAGTTTAAGAAATCCTAGTGTAAATAGATAAACTGTAATTAGAACAAGTTGATTGTAACCATAGAGATAGGATGACATAAATCTTCAGTATTAGGGTCAAACCTAAGAAAGGGACTCATAAATTGGTAACATAATCCTATAACATTTAACCTGAGTAATTCAGTTAGAGACCTTATGATTAGTTATTAGTAGACTCAAGAGTAGCTATTAGCATACCATAGGAGTCTCCATGGTCCAATACATCAACAAAACAATTGCATGAAAAAAATCAATCTGTTAAGAGTTTAAGGGGATTGGAACCTAGATACTAATTTCTGATAACGATAGTTTTCTAAGTATAATTCCACTGTCTTTACATTCATTATCGCTTCCTATTTCTTTAATTGTTTAGTTTATTTTATTTTTATTAAAATTCTAAAATCAATCTTTAGGATAGATAATAGGGGAAGGGTAAGTACTAGTATTCATATTCTTCGTGCTATTAACTTGTACTTGCCAGTACTAGTTACAGCTAAGCTATGCACTTATAGTTTTTATAATATTGACTATCACAAAATAGGTCAATCAGACATATATACAGAATCTCAATTGACATTTATGGCATATTTTGACATTTGTAAGGGTGGTCACCTTAATCATGAATGTCAGACACCAGACTATATATGGGAGTACCCAATTTGCACGTAAAAGTGCCCTCAAAACACCCCATAGAAGAATATTTATATTCAATTATTACAACTTCTTCATCTGTACTTTTATAAAAATAGAAGTAAGAAGAGTATCAACATCTTAAAGATGTTGTTATAAAATTCATTACGATAACCAAGGCTTCTCTCCAAACAACCCACGAGTCACATGTTGTATCTGGATGCACCATTCTAAGTTTGACGAAACATATAAATACAACAACTTTACAAAATGGAGAGGAGCTAGAGGTTAAAGAAAAGGAGGAATTTTTTGTTCAAGAAGAGAAGGCAGGAGAGATGACAGAGAAGATAGAGGAAGAAGACATAGAGGAAGATGATGTTTGAGAAGAGAAGGAAGAAGCGAAGGAAGATGAGATTGAGGAAGATGAAGAGGAGCTAAATAAGGAGGCTATTAATGAATTATTAGTAGTTATCTCCTACTTCCCACAAAGAAAACTGTCATAAATATATTGATAGTTTGTTATTAAAAAGGATGCTTATGGATTCACTCAATTTTATTAGTTTGATACCTTATGTCCTTATTATCTTGCAACATTTAACCTATTTGTAGGATATTGAACCTTTATGTGGGAAAATGGTTGGAAGCAAGCCGTTGATTATAGATTTGGTTTGAAGATAGACTTGCCAAAAAAGAAGAATTTGTTAAAAAGTCCAGATACAAGACTCATAAAGAAGCATTAGTTAGGAGGCACTAACAATTAGGATTTTAAAAATATTTTGATTAAGTATTTTAAATGATTTTCATTAATAGTTTAGTTATTTTTTATTTTAGTTTGATGGTTATAATTTTTTACTTGAGATTTGATGGAGTTCCACAGGTTATAAAGGCAACATCAACCCTTTATTTAGAGTAGAAAAGATTTGTCCAGTATTGGATGGAATTTATCAACATTGGACAAGGGTAAAAATCTTTTACTATCAGGGGAGTACCAGTTATCATTACTCCCTCCTTTATTTCCATATTTTTCATTGTTCTTGCACGCTTTGCAGGACAACGTAAAACTTAAGTATGAGGGAGGGATTTAGCTATCAAGCTTTCAAATTTCATTATAGTTAGCTTAATAATGAATAATTAAGAAATTTTTATAAAGAAGATGTTGACCAAGATAATTCATTATGAGTTTGGTTGTGATTATGATTTAATTGTTTAGGCAAATAAATATGAGTTTTGATCAAAAAGTTGATTTCAATTTAGTTCATTAATTTTAAAAATGGATACTTGATTTGCATAATGATATTTTATATATAATTTGTGCATGCATTAAGTTAAGTATGAATTATTTTTTAGTATTCTCATTACTCGACACATATATAAAAAAAGAAAATAATAAGAAAAAATATAGTAGTATGTGAATAAATGAGTATAAATGATTTTATTCTGCTAGCTTTGTACTAGTAAAAGGGTCCAAATTAAAGATTAGTATTAATAGACATTTGAGATAGTGACCTAGTTAAGTAATCAAAGGGTATTAATGACAAGGTGATTACTCTCACGTCAAAAGTTTAGGTGAATTTTTAAACAAGCTTCTAAATGCTCTTAGTTTGTTTTAAATTTAGTGCTTTGTTTATAATGAGGGGTATGAAAATGTTTAAAGGTTTTAACTTTTGTTTGCTTATTTATGTTCACTTTATTTATTAAGGAATAGTGTGAATTGAGTTGAAATTTTAAGAAATATGAATTGAATTTGATTGATCTACTATTTGATGTGAGTAATTAAGTACTTAACAATTAAATGAACTTTGTAATTGAATGAATAATGAAGAATCTTAATAGATATCTTTAATTTGTTTAATACTTCCTTAGAATTATTTCTTATTAAGCTAAGAATAGTGAAATTTATTTGTCTGAGGACAAATAAAAGCTTAATTTAGAAAAGTTTGATAAATGTTAAATAGACTATATTTCAAATCCTATATTTAGGAAAAATAAAAGCTTATTTCAGAAAAGTTTGATAAATGTTAAATAGACTATATTTCAAATCCTATATTTATTGCATTTTGTTTTTTTTAAGTTTCTTATTAATTTTTATACTTAATTCGTTCATTTTTTTTTTTGGAGTTCTAATTGCCTTTACGGGTCAAAAGGAGTGGAAATTGAATGAAATCAAGGTAAAAAAAGTGAAAAATTGAAAATTTCCTTAAGGGACATAGTCGTGTGGAGGTGTACATGGTCGTGTATGTAACTTTATAGGACTGCATTTTTGTGCAATTTTTAAAGAATTGAAGCAAGATTGAGGGATACGAGTATGCACACAATTGCATAGTTGATCATATCAACTTCAAAAACCCTAATTTCAATCTATAAAAGGCAAAACTATGAGGAACAAAGGGAAGGTACATATAAGGATTAAGGGAGAATGAAGAACAAGCAAAGAAACATATTTTAGAGTAAATTTTCATCAATCCAAAATGGATTTCATGAAAATTAAAAGGTACCTCATCATGGTTAATTTAGATTTATATTTTTCCTTTAGTCTTTATATTATGATTATAAACTAAACTTTTGTTGGTATTTAGATTAGATGAACCCTGAGGTAGACCTTGTAGTAATTTTATTTTAACTTAATTCATTCTTAATTTTATTGTGATTCAATTATGTGTTTTTAATTACTCTTGAATTAATATGTTTGGGATATTATTTTAATGTATGATTTCATGCAACTAAAATTGAGAAATCTTTTATATAAATAGATTTATTGTAATTGAAACGAGCTATATGCAAATCTAGAGATAGGTTGTATAAATCTTCTGGATTAAGGTCAAACTTGATAGTAAAATTCAGGAATCGAGTAATGCAATCATAGGATTTAATAGAAAGAGATTTCAGTTAATCAATTAATGACTGAGTGTTAATAATCTTGAGAAAGATATTAGCATAATTGAGAAATTTTGACAGATCAATGAACCATAGATTAAATTGATTAGTAAAATCATAATTGTGTAAAAAGTCCAAGTACCAATATTTAAATTTAAACTTTCTTCTAGTTTGTCAATTATGTTGTTTTATTTTATTTTGTTGTTTGAATTTTACATTTTCATCACCATAATTTGTTAGACTAGATAATCAAAAGACGGTAAATACTAATAATGGTAGTCCTTAGGGGCTTGACATGTACTTACCAATATTAGCTACGACTATACTATGCATTTGCGATTAAAACATGAAACTAAATTGTCACGCACCTTTAAAAGTTGAGGAACAAAAACATAGAATTGAGTTTATTAGACTAAAAGTTTTTTTTGGATTTTGAATATAAAGATGGATGGACCTAAATGTTTATTGGTTAGGATTTGTGAAATTCATAACTAAATAATGTGCTAATGAGTACTAACTTAAAAGAAATAAAAAATATTTTAAAAACAATTTTAATGAGTTGAGAGCCCATATTTTAATCAAAATTAGAAATTTAATCCTAATAGGCTTAACAACCCAATTAGTTTTTATTTTAATTTAAATAAAAGAGATTGTAGTTTTAATGCTAATGAGTTAATAAGTCCAACTATAATTTTTAATCTCAATTAATAAATGGAAATAAGTTTTTGACAAAAAACAATTAAACTTGTGAGAAAATATTTTTATTAAAATTTATTAAGTTCTCTCTTATCTACCCTTTTTGGATCATGCATTTAAGTAAGCATATATTAAAAATAAGACAAAAAAAGTTAATTTTAGTTTTCATTTTTAAAATTTGGGCCTACAACATGCACTTGGACACCAGGTATAAATTCAAATTAGTTAAAAAGTTCATTTGATCTAAATTCATGAAAACTAATAGTTTTATTTTATTTTAAAATATATTTTCAAAAACTTACCTACCTCCATATGAAAACAAATAGCTTATTACATGTTAGTTCACAAAAATTGGGCCAAGCCGAAGTAAGCCTCTTTTTTTTTTTTTTACTTTACTAAATTTGAAAACGATTTCTTCGACTTGGGCCATTAAATATAACAAATAGTAATTCAAACAATTCCAGCATGCTCCTGAGATAGAGGTTCATCGATTTAGGAATGCTGTAAAAAATGATTTTCAGGAGAAAACAACCGAAAATATGGAAAAAGGAACACGAACATGTTATGATGAACATGAGACAGATTAGCATTTCATATGCTTTTGACCAATGGGGCACATAAATGAACATAGATTTTCACAATAACAGTTGATGAACGTAGAAAGCAGAACACAGATTTTCACAACAGCAACATGGAAACACTAACAGAGTTACAAAAGAAAATAAAATGAAAAAGCGAGCTAAGTAAATTCTTAAAGCTATTCTAATATAATAAAGGACTTGCAATCGTTATCTTACTTTCCCTTAAAAATGTTCCAGATCCTCTATCACCCGTAACTCTTAGCGAACTAGCTGAATGAGCTGGCACGGTGATAGCAGCGACAAGGAGAGGTTAACTTTATGAGATACTAAGATTGAGAGAGGCACACGCAGGAGACAAAGAGGGAAGGGAGATTGACTAGTTCAATGTGAATGACTCGGGGTTGGAAAAAAAAAAAAGGTTAGAACGGAACGGTATCATATTCTAACATCTCATAGTATCTCTAGTCTTTTCAGTGAATGTTATTTTACTTGGTTTTTTTGGTGGCAACTTATTTTTAGGTTAGTTTTAAGGTTTCATTAAATTTGGAGGTCACCTTTGGCCATCTAGGCGCCATAATCTCATTTCTTCATCCAATGGTCCACTATTTTAAAATATTTTCTTTTCTTTTTTCAACTAATTCTAGCCTATTTTTATAGTTTCCTTTTATATATATATATCGCAAAAATTTGTAAAGAATGTTAGGAAATATCTAAATATTGAAAATACCTAATCGTCCCTTTTTTTTTTATTAACCCAAATTCCTTAAAATTTAAAGACAAAGTCATAAATAAACCTAATTGACCAAAAAATAAAATAAAATAAAAGATAAGTAATTATAATAAAAATAAATAAATAAGTATAAACACAATTCTAAACCAATGAACACCTAGATGAGTGCATATTATCCTATTGATCAAACTATAAAAGCATCACAAATTGCATCACCCTCCTATGCGTAGTGTTCAAAAAGGCCCTATTGTAGCACACATAGACCATATGCATATAAATAAAAAGGTGTGGTTACCAAAAGTTTAGAAATGATGATCAAGGACCTACATACTTAAAGCCAAATGAATTGTTCTTGTATTTTTCAAGGGGAAAAAAAGAATCAAATGTCAACCGTGGAAGACACGACATGTGACAAGACAAAAGAATTTTATGCAAATTGAGGAGAGGGCTGAAGGTTGTGTGATAATTGGAGACTGGCAAACATAAAATATTTAGCAGTGAATATAAATTTAACAGCAACTCTTTGATTACAATTGTTGTACAAATAAATGCTCCATGTTTCTAGCTTCGATAAATATACCCTTAACATTATTATGATGTAACACATAACACATTGGAACTTATTTTCCTCTGGTATAAACAAAAATTATTGTTGTCATATTAATTATGTATTTATTACATAAATATGTTAAAGAATAACAGTAAGGTTTAATTCATAAACGTCGCAATGTCAAGGATTTGATTTATTTGAATTTTTATGTACATAGGCACTATTAGTTAATTGTTTCAACCGTAACCTCTTAAGCATTATGTATGTATGTATGTACGTAAGAGAGTTTGTTAAAGTTTTATAATTTTCGTTAAAAATAAATAAGGAAACATTTACATAATTGATTACACCACTGATCTACATAATTGTTAAAGATATGTGGATTTAGTGTTTGGGAATGCTAGCATGAAACTCATCACCAAGTTAGATTGTCAATAAACTACGAAATTCAAAGAGGAAGCTTCGATATTTATGCGGAACTATATTTTTGGTACCTTAAATGCGATAACTTAAATTTGGCGAGTTATTCCAACAATGACTTAACCAACAATTTATTTAATAAGCGAGCGAAACACTTATGGCTAGGAAATGAGGTTTGATGCTCTGTAATCATATTTTTGGTTGACGGCAAATTCTCAAAGAACCTTGATTTAGAGCTTTCATGCTTCGGGACATGGCTTTAAAAGAAAAGGTACTTCCATATTGAAGGTAAATAAGATCTTAAAAATCAACCAGCTGTAAATACATTAGCAGACTGCTGCCTCAAGCCTTTGCATAATAGCGTCAGTAAATCTCATAATCAACTCCCAAGAAACGGCTACGAGAATGCTAATAAAAGAATCCATCGAGCCAGTGCTTACTTACTTGTCAAAAAGCTACAATATGAATGACGCACACCAAAAATCTTCATAACTGTACATTTTTAATGAGTGCTGAAAATTGAGAAAAAATTGCCGGCCAACTCTGAAACAGTTCTTGTCAATGCCCGTCCTCCTCAGCTCCTCCTAAATGCTCACTATCATCATGCAACATGTCTGACATTAGATGCTTGCCCCAATTATTACCATCAGGACCTCCATATACCGAGGTATAACAATTTACAATCCCAAATAAGATGGGTCAAACGCCAACTTGTCAGTTGCCTCAAGAGATGCCACATAGAGATAATCTTTCATGATTGTAAGTGGTAGTCGAGAGTATAGGCACGAATATCTGAAGGGCTTGAACCAGGCCTACAACGTATTCATCACATGAATATAAGCTTCACTACATAGTAAAATAAAAATGGTCAAGAAAAGGTAAATGGTACAAATCAAGTCAGCCTCATTCTACTACCTAATTTCACACTTGACACATGACGAATTCACCCAGTTAAAAAAAAAGTCGTAGAAGTATGTTTCTCATTTGCAAAGCAACTAAGGTGGCAAACTAATAAAAGTGGAAGCATTAGCATGGTGACTCCCATTGTGTCCCAAGTATCAAAACTCTCCCAGCCTCCATCATTATACCTGCCTATAAAATATAGCAATTGTTCTCTGGCTACTTCCTGTCAATTTTATTTTCATCTATATTCAATACAACAGCACAGTACAGGTGTACTTCCTGTCAATTTTATTTTCATCTATACAGAATACATTTTTATCCCTTAAGTATATCAGAGAACTTGTTTTCATCATTCTTCCCTCTTTAAGATCGCAAGACTTCTGTCATAGAGACAGACAGAGTCAAATTACATAGGTTACCTTTTCTTAATGATACCATAGTGGAATTTCACATTTCCAGCTTTAACATCTTCAGCATACTGCAACCACAGGAAAAGATGTTTGTGAGTGGAAATAGACGCCCATAGAGATGAAAACAGTTACTTAGAATAGGTTTACCAGTTTCAAGGTAACCAAAATTGAAGAAAATGCCAAAGAATCAAAAGGTATATCATCCAGTGAGAAAAGCTGACACTCCAGTGATTCTGGGCCTGGTGAAAAATGGGGCTTTTTCAACTTCGCCAAGAAGATTACGTATGTCTGCGTCAAAGAAGGTATGGGAATCTTAATCAAATTAATGGCATCTCAATACCAACCCAGCCATGCAGCTCCATGGCAGAGGAGGTTTCTCCTTCGCTATGGTTCAAGTCTTGGTGGAGCCTCTTTAGGGCAAAGGTCAAGATATAGTTCACTGGCCCATAATGGGTGATTCCATCCAACAAAACCAAAATTAAAAAATATAAAAAGCAAGCTCAATAAATGAGAGAGAAATGATAAATCTACTTGGCCAATAAGAGGAATGTCGAGTTGAGCAAAAGGTGACACCACTTCCACTTCTGCACGTGCCTCCTCCCAAGTTTCCCTCATTGCCCCTTCTGCGGCTGATTCGCCAATTTCCAAGTAACCAGCAGGAAGAGTCCTGTGTTGCACCATAACATTTACCGAAGTTATATACTGAGCACCAGAGCGTTAAAACAAGTAAAATAATGGAGCTGACAAAAGGGAAACTACCCACATAGAGCACATGGAGGATATCCTTTTCTTCCTTTTCAAAGAAGTTAAAAGAAAAGTTTTGAAGAAATTGTCGAAAGGCAAAATGAAACACCATTATGTAATAGGAAATCAAAGCAGTGACTACACGTACCAAAGGCCATATGATGGTTGTATGTTCCTCTTGCAGAGCAGGACTTTATTATCATGCTCAATGAGGCACCCAACAACCTAAGCAAACATATAAATTAGTTTTCCTGCTCATTACTGAACAAAATAAAGAAAAAAAGAGTAAAGGGTAACACTGCGTCATTTCAGAGAAATATGAAAAAAAGAAGAATGTAACAAATCAAAAGAAAGGACTGAAGTGGAGCAGGTAAAAATGTTAAGGTGCAAGAGGAGGAGACAGGCTATTCCTGCTTCTGCCTCCTTGAAGATGAGAAAAAATGAAACATCTACCCCTGTACGTGGTGTTGGCCAATATAGAACTTTTAGCCAATTCATCTCCAAATGGCATTCTTTGACATGGTGTGAACAGAAGGTGCCTTGAAGTTCTATGAAACTTCAGTTTCACCAACATCAGATACATGTTCCCTATGAATCCATCTTTAAGGTTTTGACAAACAAATAAGCTCTTAATGTTTGACATTTACATGTTAATCTTTCACAGTAACATCTGTTCAAATAATACTATTTATTTATATGGAAGTTAATAATCATGTCAACATTACCGTGATAACAATTAAGATTTATTTATAACTCAAGAAAAATTTTAAGGGTTCATTATATTTCTAATTAAATAAAAATGATTCTGTGAATGAATATTAATGCTAAGAGTTAATTTATAAATATTGATATGATAAAGATTTATTTATATTTTCATTAAAAAATTAGAAGAAAATTCATATATTTTTTCCTTTCCTCAAAAGGTTAAGAGAATCAGAAAAACTGGATTACATTCCATTACCCTACGGTAATCAGCCTAACAACTTATGCTCTGTATGTCTTTTAACCTTCTATATTATATAATCATTTATTCAATCCCTTTTCTATGATAAAGAATTTTCTCCAAGGCATTCACCTCTATGTCTAATGTGCAAAGTCTTCTTAGACTGCAGCATGGTTTCATACACCTCAATAGTTAATAAAAAGAGCTTAAGATCAACGTTCTGGACCACTTGTAAAGAAATAATTAGATCCAGAAATTTCATTCATATAGAATGCTTACCGACACTTTTAACAATCAGGATAGTAGAATATAGGCTTCAGTATCTAGCAAAATGCAAATGCAGAGCATCCGCTCAGCTTTTAGGCCAATGCCGGCTCTTGAAGAAAGAGGCAAAAAGCATCACCACAAAATTTAGGTATAGCATACCATTTTTGGGTTTTGGTAAGCAATTCTCCCACAAATTGTGCAAATAGCTCTAATCTTTTCCTCTCCATCAGGAATCTCATGCTTTGTTGGGCCACCACACAACTGACAAAATTTGATATTTTGAACATTTCCCTGCTCACAATGGATAATTTAGAGTTAAAGAAACTACAAGCGTTAAAATCATATCAATTCACAAGAAAGAAAATTCTAGTACAATTAATTGAATGTAAACACAAAGCTAGGGGGAAAAAAAAAAAGGCTTAGTGTATTTAGCCCCATTCGATCAATTTTATCAACTCAATTATGAGTACCAACGCTACTAAGAACCTCTAACCATTATTCAACTTGTATAATTCAAGATTCAATATGTGCAGTTACCAAAGGAAGATAGTACCATTTTCCAACAAAAATTAAAAAAAAAAACAGAAAACGAAATTGATCATTACATTAAGTAATGCATTTTCTTCACAATCACGAACAAATTTGAATAACAAGAAAGAACCCTGAACATAATCCATGAACAAGAAGAACCACAGTGCACTACAGGAAACTCACAGCTGACTGAACTGTTACGGATGACGACGTTGAAGACGGAGAAGTGCCATCCATCTTAGACTCAGATCGAGTAGACTGGAAACGAGTCACCCGTAAAGAGCAAGCTTTTGAAGGTGAAGAGCGAGGCAATAGTTGAGGAGGCTTTGTGGGCGTGGTTTTAGGAGTAGAACAAGACAATGGGTTGATGGAAAATGACATCGAACCATTACAGCCGTGAGGTTTCCATCGATATGCTACGAACCCGGATGATAAACCCAGAAGTTGTATCGCTTTGAGCATTGAAATATTGCAAATTTTTCGAGTTTATCCAAAAGATAGATTGAAACACAGCGAGATGCTGTGAACCGAAAGTGACAGATTTCGTCACAGATACTTTGTCTTGTTTTAGTAGTCCATGTCCAACATTTCATAGTTCCATTGGTTATTACCCACAAAATGGGGGAAAAAAAATCATATACTTGTGCTAGTACGCCTTTTCTCTCGAAAGCTAAAAAAAGCAATTTGAACCAAATATAACAAAAATTTGAGATAACTGTGATTTATAATTATATTTTAATAATAATAATAATACGAAAGTTTCCAACAATTAGACCGTTTGGGACTTTACAATTGGTCCATACGAGCACGTCCTCTGTCACCCCCCATCGCGCTTATGGCTTTACCACAGCGCTCGTTCATCCCTTTGCTTTCTTCAATTCAAACAGAAAATTCCAAATACTAGTTGAAACGGATGTGCAACGAAAATTGTAGCTTGGAGTAGTCCCGATTTGTTTGCCATATCTTTGCTAGGTGTTTATGGAATTATTATAGCAGGTTGGTCTAGTAATTAGGGAGCGGCCGTTCGGTTATGAAGCTCTATTTTTATTAGAGATTTAAATCTGAAATAGAATGAGGAGGGCGAGGTATCCTGACCCTACTTTTTCTGAGTATTACTAATGAGTTTTATCTATCTATATTGTTTTTCGATTGTTTTTCCTTACCAAATTGGAGCCAGGGCAACAAATGTCGAGCATATGACAATGCTGCCCGTTTTCATTTCATGGAAGTACCTAGCGAGTTTAGTCAATTTACGAAGAGTGAATCGATCCCTAAGGAACCCCCGAAAGGGCTGCCGTCTGATGAGTACATGAAAGTGACATCGGGGAAAAGATCTGGACGTCAGTTGGAAAGCTTATATAGTTGACCGGAAAGTGAAGATTTTAGGCAAACTTAGAACCACATTGTGGAGAAGGTGAGATAGCGTTTAGCAGGATGGAATATCAATGAACTTTCACTTGCTTCTTCTCTTTATATTATAGTCCTTCTTTCAGGTAAGAATGTCTGAAGGAGAACTTCTCATGGTTGGACAAGACTCGACTCTAATAAGGAATTTACTAGAGCACTCGCTTGAATGTATTATTATTATTATTATCTTAGCTCTTCTTCACTGAAATGTCAAAGTATAGGTTTTAAGTAAAATATAATTTTAAATCACAGTTATCTCAAAATATATTATTATTATTATTATTATTACTATTATTATTATTATTATTATTATTATTATTAACATAAACTTTGGAAGTTAAACATTAATATATATTTAACCTTTATTTTCTCCTAGGATCACATATATTAAAAATATGTAATTATTTAGTTGATTTACTTCTTTAGTTGGTGTCGTCTAAAGTATATAAATAAATAAATTGATGTACATAACATTAAACATGTAAAAAATATAAAAAGCATTTCGTAATTTTTTCTTTATTCTCTATTTCTACGTAATATTAGAGCCTCCTTTTCAATAAAATGAGTCAAAATTATGAATTCTTCTTTATTCTTTATCACAACATTCTGATTTCATATTCTAGATTTCTATATCTGCTCTATTTTTTTTTTGATATACCCAATTGTTCCTCTTCTTGAGCATATTACAACAACGCAAAAATCATCTCCGAAAGCTTGTCCACGAGCCATCACGCACCGAGAAAATTTGTTGGGCTTCGAAATCCTAGTTGCAGGTGTTTAAAGGAAGAAGATGATCTAAATGACGTCATTTAGTTAAAGAAATGTTAGAAATTTTGGGATACATGTCAGCTGCAATATCATTTGCCGCATCATTTGACATGTAATCCAAAATCTAGTCATCACCCATGTCAACTGCCATGTCATCGACCATGACAATCGCACGTTCTCGTTGCCATCTTAGCAAATATTTACACGTCAGCTATCTATGCGTTGCTACATGATTTATCTAGAGATGACAATAGGCTAGGCTTGGCCTGAGAATTGACCGAGCTACAGCCGCCTAACCCAAACTTGGGTTTGATTGAGCTCGACCTAAATGTTACTTTTTTAAAAAGCAAGACGATGTTGTTTTTTGGCAAAACAATGTCGTTTTGTGCCCGTTGGGTTTCGATTGGGTAAAGAAAACCAGGTCTGAGGCCCAGCTAGTCTACCATCCCTTGATTGATCCATGTTTCTTCTCTTCCTGAGTTCAGTTTAGACTCATCGGTTTGGTTCATTTTAATGTGAGTTGACCAATCCTTTGATCACCTAGTTTAGTATATTTTTATTCAGGTTCTCTGCAAACCAAATCGGTTCTTAAGAATTTTCGATATTTTGAATCTAATTCTAAGGTTAGAATATTCAAATTCCATCTCTATAAATAGGTTTTCTTCTATTTTATTGTCTTCTTTTATTATGGATGCTTCTAAACTTCTCTAATACATTTCTGGTCCTATTAATATCATCTTCGATGATTCTAACTATGATCTTTGGGTTGAGGAAATGTGTAGCTTTCTTAAGGTGAGACTCCTTTGGCATATTGCTATTGGACAAATACAAAAACCCATTTAAAAGAAAGATGAAGATATTGATGATTCATCAAACAAGTGGTGGCGTGGGATAAAATGAACCATCAAATTTAACATAGTTTCGAAATATATATGACAACGTCATCAAACTTGACATTTTACATTTTGAAATTGCCCGAAGGTATGGAATTTTTTGAAAATTGTTATTCTGTATCAGATAATGTCCATTGATTTCAGTTGTATAGGAGATTTCATCGTATGCAACAATAACATGGACAGACAATAAACAATTATGTGTCTGAATTACAAGAACTTTGAGATCAGCTAGATGGTGATCTTGCCTAGCCTAGTTTTAATGCTACTATGATCTACCAATCTTCAAGATCATCAACATATATTGCATTTACTGATGACTCTCAAGGATGAATTTAAGCCTGTTCATAACTCTCTTCTTTATAGAGAGGCTCTACCTAATCTTGACACTGTCATTAAGGAGCTCATCTTAAAAGAAAGTCACCTTAATATGCTCCATATGGAAAAATCTGTTTCATCTATTGATGTTGTCCTTGCAACTTATACCTCCTCTTAAACTTCTCACAACTTAGGAAAGAAGTTATATAAAAGATCTTGCACATATTGCAAAAAGCTTAGACATCACATCTCCAAATGTAGAAAACGACCCAAACAAAACTCTAAATAAGGTAATTCTTCGAAGTATCTTCAACCTACTTCAAATACTGCTGCTACCATTGAGGGGCCAACTGAAAGCATCTCTATTAAATTCTCTTCAATAACTTTAACCAGATTTTGGTACAATCTCCTTTCCTACCCTATTTGTCATATTGGGTACCTCAAATTCATGATATTTAGATTATACCTTTTGTAATCACACGACCTCTTATTCTTCCAATCTTGAATCTTTAACAATACCTTCTATTCCACATGTTTTTCACACTGCTGTTAATTCTACTATACATGTACAACATATAGGTATTGTTCACACATCCTAATTACATTTATCTAAAACCTTTTTGTTCCAAAACTCACATCAAATCTTATTTCTAATGGATAATTATGTGAACTTAGTGTTAACTTATTCTTTTTGAGTCATTGTTGCATTGTGTAGGATCCACATACATGCAAGATCTTTAGAAAAGGGAATAAGGTTAGACGACTATTTAAGTTTACTTGACTAAATCTTCCTTCAAGCTTATCATTGGTACTATCACTTCTCATACATGACACTCTCACTATGGTCATCTTTCTACCTCTAGATCAGGGTCTTTAATCCCTAGCGATACTTTAGGTTATGATAAGATTAAACATTTTTTTATGTCCCTTGTCAACTATTTAAAAGTCATACCTTACCTTTTTCTCTTAATGATTCTATCTTTTAAAAACCTTTTGATCTAATTCATTTTGATATTTGGTCCTGTACCTCATGAAATTATAAGTAGCATGAAATATTATGTGATTGTTGTTGATGATTTTTCTCACCATATATGGGATTATCAAATGCGACATAAATCTGAACTATTCTTTATTTACTTATGTTTTACTAATATGATTCAGACTCAACTCTCTTGCAAGATTAAAGTATTTTGGACTGATAATGCCACGTAATACAAAGATACAAAATTCATCAATTTCCTTAATCGAAAAGGGAACATCATTTAAAGATTATATCTAAACATAATTTAAAGTTGGCCAAATGCAAACATAGACATATTCTTGACATTGTTTAAGCCTTTCTTATATCATCTTCTTATCTTGAAACCTTTTAGGAGAAGTAGCCTTTACTGTTGTTTATACTATCAAGTAACATTCCCTCTCCTATTATAGGTAATATCTATCTCTACGAGCACTTTTAATTATGCTCCTAAGTATTAGTCTCTTAAATTTTGATGTGCATGCTTTGTTTTATTTCAACCTCATAAGCATACCAAATTAAAACCTGGAGCACGTAGGTTGTTTTCTAGGGTATGAAATAAAGCATAAAGGATATAAATGTTGAGAACCATTATCTCAAAGACTTTGAATCTCTCGACATGTCAATTTTTGGGAACATTAAATGTATTCAACAATATCAAAATTCTAAGTTAGCAAACCCTTATAATTTTTTTAATGACTTTACCATACCTTTGTTTCCTAATTTTTTTGGTAGGTTCGTCTTACAGCTCCAACAACTTAATACAAACAAGGCCTAATTTTATTGTATCTTCTTCGACTGCAGATCTTCCACTTTCACCTAATTGCTCTTCATCTTCCATTCATTCACCATAATCCATTGATCATCTTGAGTAAGCCAACCATTTATTCTTCTTAAAGACTTCTATATTTATTCTACTATTGTCTCTTTACATGAACCTCACACCTATTGCGAGGCTAGCTCTAACCCTTTCTGGTAGCAAGCAATGGTGGAAAAATTACAAGCTCTTTCTAACACTAACACTTGGGACTTAGTTGACCTACCTCCAGATAAGTATATTATTACCTGTAAATGGGTCTATAAAATTAAGACTTGAGCTGATGGATCAGTCAAAAGATACAAAGCATAGTTGGTTGCAAAGAGATTTACTCAAGAATATAGGATTGACTATGAGGAGATCTTTGCTCCAGTCACTCACCTAACTTTAGTCTACAATCTTATTGTAGTAATAGCTAGCAAACATTGAAAATTGTTTCAGAGCTCATCCACCTAATAAAGTTTGTGGTCTTTATAAACTCTTATATGGTTTTAAGCAAGCTCTTTAAGTATGGTTTGCTAAATTTAACTCCACCATAAACCATGTGGTGTTTTGTCCATCTTTTATGATCATGCTTTATTTATCCGAAAAGTAGATCAAGGATGCACTTTTCTCCTTCTATATGTTAATGACATGACAATAACTAACGATGACACTCAGGGGATCGCTACTTTCAAATCTTGTCTTCATTAACAATTTGAAATGAAAGATTTATGTCCTCTAATTGGCCTTAATGTATCTTTTGATGATTCAGGCTACTACTTACCTTAAGCCAAGTATGCTACCAATCTTATTTCTCGTTTAAGTCTTATTGACACTAACATTGCTAGCACTTTACTCAATTCTAATGATTATATTTTTGTCACTAATGAAACTCCTCTAAGTGATGGTACACTTTATCGATAACTAGTTAGTAGTCTTATAAATCTTACTATCACCAGTCTAAATATTGCTCGTGTTGTTCACATTATCAATCAGTTCATGTCTACACCTTGTACGACTTACTTTTATATTGTTCTTCATATATTTTAGTATATTTGAGGCACCTTGTTTCATGGGCTTCACTTAAGTTATTCATCTTCATTCAACTTACGTATACATATTCTGATGCCGACTAAGCTGGAGACCTAACTGATCGTTGATCTACTACTGGCTATCGTTTCTTTCTTGGCACATTTCTTATTTCTTAGCATAGCAAGAAGCAAACGATTGTCTATCATTCAAGCACTGAAGCAAAATACTAATCCCTAGCTGACACTACCTTTGAACTTTTATGGTTACAATGGTTACTTCAAGACATCGATATCTCCTTTTCTTTAACAGTTCCGCTCTTTGGTGATAATCATAATGCCATGTAGATTGCTTATAATGATGTCTTTCATAAAAAGACTAAACACATCAAAATCGATTGTCATCTTATACGTTATTATGTGCTTCAAGGAGTCATAACTTGTTTTAATCTCATGACAAGCACAAATTGTCAACCTTTTACCAAATCACAACCACCTTGACATTTTCAAGATCATCTCTCCAAACTCAAGTTGTCATCTTCAATACTACCTTGAGTTTGAGGGGGCATATTAACATAATCTTTGAAAGTCGACATCAATATATATTTAACCTTTATTTTCTCCTATAATCATGTATATTCTTACTAGGTAATTATTTAGTTGATTTGCTTTTATAGTTGGAGTCATCTAAAATGTATAAATAGATAGATGTACATATCATTAAACATAAACAAAAATACATAAAGCATTTCTTCATTTCTTCTTTGTTCTCCATTTCTATAAGTAATAATATAATGTCTTCTAAATATGAATATTGACGAGTTCTCCATTTGATCTCCTACCTTCTAAGCCTATTACATATCAACCCGTTAAAATTAAAAATTAAAGTCGTTTAGTTCCACTTCTATTTTTCTATTCTAGTTTTTAGTTTGTATTTCCTATTTTTTCTTTCTATTTTTGAATAAAAGTAAAAATATGTTTAGTAGTTAATGTCTAATAACTACATATTATGTAAAACTTAAAGATAAATTATTTTTATAAATAAATAAATAAAATTAATTTTATTTTAATCTCTTATATAATGTTTATTAAAAGTTATCAGCAAAATTCACTATATTTTATTGAAATAAATAATTTAATAATTAAAATTTTATTTAATATTTATTTTAGCGTATTTTTAATTATAAAAACATTTTATTTAAAATTTTTAAATTTAGAAGAAATTTTAAATTTAAACTATATTTAAATAATTATTAAATTAAAATTATTTTATTTTAAAAATTTAAAATAATTATAAATTTGATTTATTAACTAATAATTCTTATTAATAATTAATATTAAATAATAAATATATAATACTAAATTGATTTTATTAATAATTAATATTATGTAATTAAAT
>JANSVA010000005.1:36592919-36607816 GCA_025504915.1 Erythroxylum reticulatum | reverse complement strand
AGAATCTTGGTACCTTTTGACCAGATATATAACGCTCACACAAATAAAACCAAACTCTTTTGTTTTATTAATAATAATTATTTTCATTACAAAACTGTAACTGAAGAAGATAAAGTTACATGTAAGTACACTTGCTTTCCAGGGCACTATATTTATATATCTCCAACACCCAAAGCCTCCTCTAATCTTTCCCAAAATCTGGAGGTGAACCTGGGACCTCTATCCGAAACTATAGAGCTTAGAATCTCATGTAGTCTGATTATTTCATCCACATATTTCTTGGATAAAGCATTCAAATAATCTATTGGGTTAATTGATAAAAAATGTGTTGGCTTAGTTAGCCTATCCACAATTACCTATATTGCATCATATTTCCTGTTGGTTCTTGGCAATCCCATCAAGAAATCTATCATAATCTTTTCTCACTTCCATTTTAGAATAGGCAAAAGTTTAAGCTTGCCTAAAGATGCCTGGTGTTCAGCCTTGACTTGCTGACACACTAAGCATCTTTTAGTATACTCTGCAACATCTTTCTTCATTCCTTTCCACCAAAAGTGTTCTTTTAAATCTCTATACATTCTCGTACTCTCTGAGTGCATTGCATAGGGAGCATTGTGCTCCTCATCAAATATCTCATCTTTCAACTCTAATATGTTCGAGACACACAATCTATTACCTACCACCATCAGTCCATCTTCTCTTATCTCTATTTCTAAAGGTTTTCCATTTTTAATCTCCTCTCTGAGTTTGCTTAAATACTTATCTTGTTCCTGCAATTCCTTAATCTTTTCATTCAACACTGACCTTACTCTAAAGTTAGCCAATATACATACAAATTTGTTTTGCTTCAATGTCACTCTAAGTTTGGTCAACTCCTTCAACAAAGGAAAATACACCGTCTCCACATATGCCATAGTAGATTTCCTTCTCAATGCATCCGCTACTAAATTAGATTTTCCTTAGTGATAATCTATCATCAAATCATAATCTTTCAGTGATTCCAACCTCCTTCGATGTCTTAAATTCAACTCTTTTTGGCTTATCAAATACTTAAGACTCTTGTGGTCTGTAAACACCCTAGTGGTGACTCCATACAAGTAGTGTCTCTATATTTTCAATGTAAAGATTATAGTAGGTAACTCCAAGTCATGCGTAGGATAATTCATCTCATAAGATTTCAATTGCCTTGAAGCATAGACAATCACTTTATCTTCTTGCATTAAAACATAGCCCAATCCCTTCCTTAAGGCATTACTATACACTACATATCCATCATTACCCGAAGGCAAAGTCAAAATATGTGTCGTTATTAGCCTATTCTTCAATTCCTCAAACTATTCTGGCACTCCTCTATCCACAAAAATTTCTGATTTTTCCTTTTCAATTTGGGAAGTAGAGCTGTTATCGTAGAAAAGCCCTTCATAAACTTCCTGTAATACCCAGTTAAACTCAAGAAACTTCTCACTTCAGCTACATTCTTAGGTGCTTCCCATTTCACAACCGATTCTATCTTCCTCGTATTCACATGTACTCCTCGGTTTGAAATCACATGTCCAAGAAATGCCACTTCCTTTATCCAAAATTCACATTTGTCAAATTTGGCATACAACTCATTCTTCCTTAGTGTCTCCAATGCAATTCTTAAATGTTCTTTATGCTCCTTATCACTCTTGGAATAAACCAATATATCATCAATAAAGACAATGATAAATTGGTCTAAGAAAGACTTAAAAACTCTATTTATCAAGTCCATAAAAGCTGTAGGGGCATTCGTCAATCCGAAGGGCATAACTAAAACTCAAAATGCTCATACGGTGTTCTAAAAGCAGTTTTTGACACATCCGAATCCTTTATCCTCAACTAGTGATATTCCAATCTCAAGTCTATCTTGGAGAAGACTTTTGCCCCTTGTAATTGATCAAACAAATCATCTATACATAGGAGCGGATATTTTTTCTTAATGGTGACATAGTTAAGCTTCCTATAATCTGCACACATTTTCAATGATCTGTCTTTTTTCTTCACAAAAAAGAACGGAGATCCCTAAGGTGAAGAGCTCGACCTAATATAACCTTTCTTCAACAACTTTTTCAATTGTTCCTTAAGCTCCTTCATTTCCATTGGAGGAGTTCGATAAGGCAGAATTGAGATCGATGCAATACCTGGAAGAAGTTTAATAGGAAACTCAATTTCCTTTGGTGGAGGTTATCCTGGTAATTCCTCTAGAAAGACATCCAAGAATTTCATGACCACGGGAATTTCTTTTAACTTCCCTCCATCTACCTTCATGTCTACCACATATGCCAAAAATGAAACATCCCGCCCCCATATTAAGAGTAAGAAACCAAAAGTATGGTACAAGTGAGATCAATGAGAGATTTGAAAAATGCATTTCATGCTCATGCATGTTATTAGCATACAAACCCATGACTTTGAATTTTTGCATACATTAAAATGGCTGTACATGCATTCATTGACAATTGTCAGGTATAATTGTTTATAAATGTGAGTATATTGAGAAATGTTAGCCCCCAAAATTTTCTTCTTGATGAATAAGTATGATTTAAATTAATTATAAGGTCCTTATGAAATTTTACGGAAATTAATTATTATGTTGATATTAGAAAGATTATATGATATACGTTGATTGGATTAAAGTGTAAAAGTTATAAGAATGTTCAAAGGGTGTTTTTGGCAAGACACTTAAGGTTAAAAAAACATAAGCCTATAAGGAAGGATAAAAGGGCCTTTTGGGGCTCATTAAGGGTGGAAATGGAAGAAAGAAACGTAGTCTTGCTTTTTAAGAAGGGGGAAAACGTGAATTGAAGAGAAAAAGAGAGAGTGTTATGAATAAGAGAGAGAAATACAAAGAGAAGAAGAGAGAGAAGAGAAAAACAAGTTAGGGTTTCAATTTTCATCGCCTTCAAGGGAGATTTTGAGGTTGTTCAAGAAGGGAAAAAGGTAGAGGAAGAGGAGATATTCCATTAGAGCCAACAAACTCTTTATTTGGTGAAGAATCAAGGTAAGATCATTTTGAATCTTTTGGATTTTTGGAAGGGTTTTAGTTCATAGAGTTAGAAAATGCATGAGTTTAAGTATTCTAGAACCAATTTTAGTGATTGTACTTCATGGGATTTTCAATTAAAAGACCTATTAAGTTGAGATTTGAAAGTTTAATGAAGTCAATTTGGTAGCTGAATGGTTATGCTCAGGACATTCCAAGTTTGCACAGTGCAAATTCTCAAGTCTTCCATAGGAGTAAATTTTGTTTTCTTACTTCAAGAGAAAAAATGTATTGATCTAGGCTAAATTAGACAATGTTGTCTTCATAAAAGTTGTAGATGTTGAAGTACTTTTTCAAACCATCAAAGAATGACCTTGATCTGATATCTCTATAGAAAGTTATGCTAATTGTTAAACATCTTCTATGCACTATTCATAAACTTCTTATGGGTACTGTTCATCTTACATCTTCTAGTCAAATTTGACCCTCTAGATGATAGAATCTATCTTCAAGGTCTTCATGAAAGTTGTAGATCTTAAAGTTCTTTCTCAAATCATCAAAGAATGACCTTGATCTAATATCTATAGAGAAAGTTATTCTAATTTTTAAACATCTTCTGTGCACTGTTCATAAACTTCTTCGAGGTACTGTTCATCTTACATCTTCTATTCCAATTTTGAACCTCTAAATTACAGAATATATTTTCAAGGTCTGCATGAAAGTTGTATATTTTTAATTCCTATTTCAAACCATCTAAGAATGACCTTGATCTGATATCTTTAGAGAAAGTTATTCTAATTGTTAAACATCTTCTGTGCACTGTTCGTAAACTTCTTATAGGTACTGTTCATCTTACATCTTCTGGTCCAAGTTTGTCCCTCTAGATGATAGAATCTATCTTCAAGGTATTCATAAAAGTTGTAGCTATTGAAGTCCTCTTTCAATCCGTGTAAGAATAACCTTGATACTATATCTCTAGAGAAAGTTATACTAATTGTTAAACATCTTCTAAGCACTGTTCATAAACTTCTTCTAGGTACTGTCCATCTTACATCTTTAGGTCCAATTTTGGCCCTATAGATGATAGAATCTATCTTCAAGGTCTACATGAAAGTTGCATATCTTGAAGTCCTCTTGGAACCATCTAAGAATGACCTTGATTCTATACCTATAGAGAAAGTTATGTCAATTGTCCCGAAACAGGTTCAATATGATTGAGGACAAAAACTTGTTTGATTCTTTCGGCCATAACTTTGTTATCCGACCTCCAAATGAAGTGATTATTAAGACAATATATTTCTAAGACATTATTATATCTCTTTGGAAAGTGAGGGAATCTGTTGAAATAGTATGAACTAATGTTATTTCACTTAACATACTTTGGTATTTTGAATATATCTTGATCTGTAGGGTTATAAATGAGATTATTTTTAATGTGAATTAAACTAGAGACATAGGCTTACAAATTATATAATGAATTCAAATTCTGATTTAGCCTCTAAGATGTTCAATTTCTAGATGAAAGTTGTGTATAGTATACTATTTTAGAATGAGAACAGTCTGAAAATGTTAAATCTTATAATGTTGGAATCGCATTAGTAAATGAATTGTTGATATCAAAGTACAAAAAGCATGAGTTTAATGGGAATAAAGATATTCATATGATTAAATTTGTGATTCAAGAAGAGAAGTAAAGTGTATCTAGTTAAAGTGATTAAGAAATGGGTTATTATGAGAGCAAAGAATGCTAAAAAAATAAAATGACGAATAATTGAATTATAAACTGAGAATGTGAAATTTGATAATATACCTGGGATTTGTTATTGACCATGCATTGTACATTACATATATGCATATGTGTAAAAGTGAATGTTTATGTGATTGTGTAATTATTAATGTGTGTGCCACGTGCGTATTGTATAATTGTGATGTGTAGGTTAAATGTTCGAATTCAAACGTTTCCAGATTATGGAAGCTAATGCTAATCTGGAGCGTACTGTGAGTCAACCTAGATGGTCTTACTTTATTGTTTGTTTTATATTATAAATTGAATGATTATGCATTGTGAATGTGAATTGAATTGTGTTGATTTCCGGATAGAAAGTTCAATGATTGTGAAATGTGAATGAGATATTGAAGTGCTTATTGAATGTGAATTGGACAGAATAACTGTTTTCTCATCTTAAATGTTGAATGCTGGACTAACGTCTAATGACAATAGAATATGATTGTGTGATATTGAGCACTTTCAATTGAATGAATATATGTGATGCATTTCATTACATGAATGCATAAAAGATAAATACAGTTGTGATCGGAGTAGTACACCGAAAAAGAGCTTAATGCTCAACATGTGAAAAAGAGCCTAGAGCTCAAAAAATATATATAAGAGCCCAAGGCTCACTATATAAAATGAGCCCGGTATCCCCAACGGATACGGTACAATTATCAGTAAGCCCGATATGAGATAGTTATCAAAGAGCTTGATATGGGATAGTTATCAATGAGTCTCGTATCCACAATGGATACGGGACAGTTAAGCAATTGATCATAACAAAGTTATAAATAGAAAGTGAGTCTCATGTGTACTGCATATGCATGATGTGAATAATTGTAATGTGTATTATATATGACTTGATTTGATGATTTGATGAATTGTACGTGTTATATGATTGAGTGAGCCATCGAGGATGGTCACTCATTGAGTTCATTAAAACTCACCCAAAATTTTGCAATATTTTTCAGGCTCAGAAGAGTACCTCGTTAAGAAAACAAGAGTATAAGCACTACATACAAGTGAAACATAAAGGTCATGATCAGTTTACATCTGTATTTGTATTTTCTTATTTTTGTATCGAATTGAGTCTCCTAAAATTGTTGTAACTTGTGTATTTGAGCATTTTTGTTTGTAATAACTTTCTAAGTTGGAAAGGTTTGTAAATGACTTTGAAATGAAATAAAATTATGACTACAAGTATTTTTGTATTTGTAAGGTGCCCAAATGGATATTGAAACTATGATGATTATGTTAATGTGAGTGAAAATATTCAAATAAAAATGGGCCTAATTTGATTATTGATTTCTGTGTATGCATGTGAAAATTGAAACAAATTTGTACAAAATTTTCAATGTTTGACCATTCTAGCATGTCACTCTTGCAGGGCACGGACTCAGATATCACTCAGGGTGTCGGGTTCATGTCTCGAGTGGGTGGGATGTTACAAAAAATTCTTCACACCTTTTCCTCATCATTTTCTCTACTAACAGAGCCGAAACAACTCTAGGTGGGCTTGACTTTCTGTCTCCCATAAATACCACCTTTCTACCGTCATCCAACTCAAACTCTACTATCTTCTGTTTGTAATCCAAATTAGCATTATACTTCTCTAACTTGTCCATACCCAAAATCACTTCTAATCCTCCCATCTTCAATGGCATTAGATTCACCACTAATCGTTCTCCTTTAATACATATCTCACAGTCTCTATAAACTTGAATAATCATAATGTACTAGCCGATTGGAGTACTCACCATCAAAGGAGTATCCAATTGGCTCAGTTCTCTACCATGCACAGTTTTACTTGATGACACAAACGAATGGGTAGAACTCGAATCAATCAAAACAACAATATCATCATGAAATAATTTAATCATACCAATCACAATTTCTAGAGTTGTCTCTGTATCCTCCTGTGTCATTGCAAACACCCTAGTTGGTGTTTGCCTCCTTGGTCTCTTTAGAAGACTCACCCTCTTAGCTGCATCAAAACTGCCCACTTCCATTGCAGTCTTGTGCCCCATAGTCTTAGCTCTCTTTGAAGCTTGCATATGAGTTTTCTCTTTTCTTGCATGCTGAGGGCACTCTCTAACCATGTGCCCCTTTTCCCCACAGTTAAAGCAAGCTCCTGCCAATCGATTGCACACCCCGCTATGGATTTTCCTACAGTGATCACATTTAAGGAGGGATGGCTTATCTCCCTCTCCATTTTTACTGCCTCCAGCCATTGAGGCCTACTGAGAAATGGTTCTCATCTGTCTCGATCTACTTGCACCACTGTTCCTCTCTTCAGATTGTATAGGGAAGGTCCTGACACTCCTCTCAGACATAAGAGTACTAGCTCCCCTCTTGAACTGTTCTCTCCCCTTTCTCTTTTTGTTCACGATGCTCTTTATGTTCTCAATATTTTTAACCCTCAGTGTCGCTTCAACCAACTATTGAAAATCATAAAAATTATGTACCACCACCTTCTCTCTGATAGCTAGATGCAACCATGATTCAAACCTACGACACTTAGCCACCTCACTTATCATCATCTCTGCTGCATATCGGGATAGTTGTGTAAATTGGCGCTCATACTCACTCATCATCATTTCCCTCTAGATGAGACTCAAAAACTCTCTTTGCTTCAATTGAATATACACTTCAGATAGGTACTTCTTCTTATAAGCAGTTAAGAAGTCCTTCCATACCAACACTAGCAGTCTTATCTAACTATTTAGTACACTCTCCTATTAATGCAGAGCATCTCCCTATAGCAAGTTTGCAGCGTACACATCCTTCTCATCATCCTCACAATCCATCTGATCCAGTCTCCTCTCTGTATTTCTCAATCAAGTCTCGACTTCTTCTGGATTTGTTGTCCTATAGAAATCCACTGCCCTATACTTCTTGAGCTTATCAAACTGTTTCCCCTTCTTAGCTGGGGCAAAAGCAGAAGATTGCGGCTTCTAGCCTATGGCCTGAGCAAAGGCCTATAACATTCTTAGATCTATTGGAGGCACTTGCTCCTGTGGAACAGGTGACTCTTGCATTGGTGATTGAACTAGCTCATTACCTTGCCCTATAGAAGCCTCAACATTTCTTGAGGCTACAGACTCATCAGTATCTCCTCTTTTGTTGGAGAGTTAGGTGTAACTGATCCTTGCAGAACTCCTCGTGTCCTTTTATGAGGTGGCATCTTACTCCAATTGAAAAACTAATGATTAGCTTACACTTCATTTTGATCTTAATTCCTACATGTATACATGATATGTATGTCAATTAATGCAGTTAATCAATTCTTGATGTAACAATAAATCACATAACATAACAATTAATATTACTATGCATCCTAAGCCTAGGAAAAACCTAGGCTCTGATACCAAAAGATGTTGGGCCCTATTTTTAGAGCCCAACTATCGTTTTTGATACCAAAAGTTGTTTGACTCAAGTCTCGAGATGAATTTCGAGGTGACTATTTGGGGTGGTTGCGTGAGGGTGATGTGAACAAAAAGTGGAAAGCATTAGATTTATAAGAAATCTTAGTGTGGCAGTAAAGGGGAGTTCACTGCGGCGAGCTCATGGAGTTATCTTCATGGACCCTTCAAGAAAAGTTCATCGTGACGAACTCCTGAGTTTCAACAAGATAACCCTTCGAAAGGAGTTCACCGCGGCAAAAGTCGGGCCTTACTGTGGTGAAGTCATAAAATTTTGTCTATGAATGCCCTTTTGGGTGGTTCATCGTAATGAACATTTAACTTTGCGATGGTGAAACCTACAAATCCAATCCTCGAAAATAACACCAACTCAAAATTTTGAAACATATTCAACAACCAATACCAATATTCTAATCACACATACACTCAATTCTAACCATCCAAACTTGCCCACAAGATAAATCTAAACATACTAAAAAGAAACTTCAGTTCTTCATTTCATTAATAAATCCAAAAGAGTTCATACAAGCTCCACTTACATATCATCATACATATCAAATTTTAAAACAAAATACATAAGATGCTCAATGTTGATATAAATATAAAGCTAACCAAAATAGTCACTAACTTAGTACAAAAGTCTCTAACTATCTTAGAGTTTCCAATGCCTTGTAAGGATCGCCAACCTTCTCGTTTTGCACCTAAGGAGTGAATAGTGGGGTGAGCTATACATCTCAGTGGCTAATATATTTATACTCATCGGTAATTAGCCACACATTCAAGCATATGTACATATATATCCAGCAATTCATTACTCAACAATTTAATCTCATAGCTCATAGTTAACAAGATTTCTTTACCTAGAACATATCATGTAATTATTCATCACAACATCACACTCAATTATACATCATGCTTAACAAATCAACAATGAAATGCACAACAAATGGCTCGAGAGTTCCGTGGAACGAAACGGATAAACCAAAGTTTATACCATGAACAAAACAAGTCCGATTTCTCAGGATATCGTGGCCTCAAGCGGGCAGCCGAGAGAAGGCTATAGGTCTGCTTGCACATGATTAACGAAATGTTCCTCTCTTGCCCAAACACAATTAAATTTCAATGCTTAACTTATTTCACAAACATTCATACTTTTCATGCTCATCATGCATTTTTCTCTTTTCATTTATACAAAATGCCATGACATTTTTCAAGGCATAACATGATCATAATCACAATGAATTTTCAACAATTACCATAATTCAAAACAAGCAATTTAACACACAATATACAAGAATGACAATTTGCCCATATTACACAATAACTATAAATATATTACCCACCTAATTTCGCTTGACAATCCAATTTCAATATTGTCTTTCCGTTTGCTTTTGGATAGGGTTCGCTTGGATTCCTATAAAAAACCAAGTTCTCATTTAAACAACATTTAAAGGAAATTCATAAGGCTTCAATAATAAAAAATGCTAAATTTTAACTATATCCCTTTCAAAATCCATACTTTTGGGTCAATTTTCCATGACCATTCTTATCAATTAAATGAAGAAATTTGGTAACACCTCCTTCTATAGAAATTTTTATCATTGTTTTAAGTTTCTAATGACACCAAAATCATTCAATTTGGTTCAGAAATCTGATAGTTGTACCCCAAACATGTTGGGATTATTCTTATGCTGAAACAACATTCTATACTCAACTTCCATCCAAACATTGAGGTTCTTAAAGACTAAATTAAAATTATATTGCTTCACACAATTTGTATCCATGTCTTTAGTTTACTTCAAATTAAAAATCACTCCATTTGGATAACTACAAAGAAAGATATTGTCAAAATATTAAAACATGTTCGTGTAGGAAGTTGACTTCACCGCGATGAACTTTCACAGAAACCTACTTCGAGAACATGTTTTGCCACATTTTTCATCTTTTTACTTCCCACATTTCACATATAACCCATATTAAACCTAATCCATCTCTTATACTTCATTTCAACCCAATGTATTTGAGCATTAACCCTAAAAGAGAACATTTTCCTATATCATTCGTTAGCAACTTTCTACACACATTCAACTTCATTTGAGTTTCATTTAACCAAACCTATGAAATTTAAAGCATAACTTACTTGTCAAAGCTTCAAATTCTTCAAACTCTTCAAGATATCCAAAAAGCCTAGTCTCTATTTAATCCCCTTTTTGTATCTAAGCAAGAAGAAAGATGATAACTTACCTCTAACAAGTTGATTTCTCTTATTTTTCTTCTTCTTTCTTCTTTCTTTTTCCTTCCAAGCATCTCATGATTTTCCTCCTTCTTCCCTAGCTTCTTTGATTTTTCTTCTCTTCTTTTCCTTTCTCACACATTTTTCTCTTCTCTTCTTTCTCTAAGCCAAAAACACATTTTTTTCTTATTTTCCCATTTTGCCTTTCACTCACTTAGTTCTTCCAATTCTACCCCCTTTTTTTGTCTTTTATGTCTCTAACTCTTTTAATCCACTTAAGACCATATAAATTCCATGCCAATTCTAATTTTTCCATCAAATTATAATATCTATTCATGCTTACTAAATTTAATGACCTAATTCTAAAATAATAAATAAACAAACAGATAAAACATAAATAAATAATTAATTAAACAAACAAATTGATAATAATTGAAAACAATTCATGGTCCAACATTTCTCCCCTCCTAAAAGAATTTCGTCCTCGAAATTCTTACCTAAGTCCACAAAGAGGTGTGGATACTTCTCCTTCATTGCTTCTAAAGGCTCTCATGTAGCCTCCTCCGTCGAATGGTTATTCCATAAGGCTTTAACCAGCTTCACAACCTTATTTCTCAAAACCTTCTCCTTCGAATCTAGGATCTCGACTGGTTGCTCCTCATAAATTAAATCCTCCTTTAATTGGACCTCTGAAGGTTAGACTATGTGCGAAGGATTAGATAGATACCTCCTTAACATCAATACATGGAAGACATTGTGAATCTTAGATAATTCTGGTGGCAAAGCTAACTTATAAGCTAAAGGCCCAATCTTCTCAATGACCTCATTAGGGTCTATATATCTCGAACTAAGCTTGCCTTTTTTACCAAACCTCAAAAGTCCTTTCCATGGAGAAGCTCTAAGAAACACTTTCTCTCCAACTTCAAATTCCATCTCTTTTCTATGTGCATCCACATAGCTTTTCGTTTTGTCTTGAGCTACTTTAATTCTCTGTTTCAAAATTTTAATCTTATCAATTGTGACTTATACCAACTTAGGTCCTACAAGTCTCCTTTCACCTTCCTTATCCCAAAAAATAGGAGTTTTGCACCTCCTACCATATAAAACTTCATAAAGTGCCATCTAAATTCCCGAGTGATAGGAATTATTGTAAGCAAATTCGATTAAAGGCAACTGATCATCCTATGAGCCTTTGAAATCCATGACAAGTCCATATTGTCTTCTTTAATTGTCAATCAGTCTGGGGATAGAAAGCTATGCTAAAGTGCAACTTAGTTCCCAAAGTCTCCTGTAAGCTTTCCTGAAATCTGGAGGTGAACCTGGGATCTCTATCCAAAATTATAGAACTTGGAATCCCATATAATCTGATTATTTCATCCATATATTTCTTGGCTAAATCATTTAAAGAATCTGTCTGCTTAATTGGTGAGAAATGTGCTAACTTGGTTAACTTATCCACAATCACCCATATTACATCATGTTTCCTATTGGTTCTTGGCAATCCCATCAAGAAATCCATCGTAATCTTTTGCCACTTTCATTCCGAAATAGGCAAAGTTTTAAGCCTGTCTGAAGGTGGCTGGTGTTCAGCCTTAACTTGTTGACACACTAAACATCTTTTAATATACTCTGCAACATCCTTCTTTATTCCTTTCCACCAAAAGTTCTCTTTTAAATCTCCATACATTCTCATTGTACCAGCCCACTCCCGCAGGACCCGTAACTGACATCCTGAGTGGCATTAAAGTCTGAATCCTGCAAGGGTGGCATGCTAAAATAGTAAACGGACAAAACTCATTGCAAATTTTTCTTACACAATATACGCATATATGAAAAATTAATAATCAATTTTGGCCTGATTGATTTATAAATAATTTCAGTCACAAAAGTTACAAAGATTATTGAACACATCATAAATTCAGTAATCACTTGGGCCCATTACAGAACAAAATACTTGTATTCATAATGTCCTTACATTTTAAAAACCATTTTCATATACATTGCACAACACTTAAAACTAACCTTATCAATACAACATATCGAAATACATATGCAGACGCAAACTGATCCTAACCTGAAACTCTTACTCGGAGCCTTTCTGGAGACCTTTAAAAAACTTGAAAAGCCACGTTGCAATTTTTATGAGTTTTGGGAACTCGATGAGTGAACCATCATTAATGATTTCACCAGATCATATACACACATCACATATAAGCAAATATTCATTCTAAACATCATAACTCACACAACATGGCACAACATAAGATCACTCAATGTAGGTTTGCAAATCATTCATGGATTTTAGTCTTATATGAATGTTATATGCATGAGACTCGCATTCATTCTTATTGTTGTGACTGAGTGCCTATCACAAACTTATACAGATACTGGCCCAAAGGGCTCAGTTAAACAGAATCACGGAGCATAGCTCTACGTGCAGAATCAAAAATCACGGAGCAAAGCTCTACATGGAAGCACTTCAAACTGGATACTCGAGTCACAACGCCTTTATCTAAGCATGCATTTTATGAAATACATCAAATACTGGATATGTCATATATCACAATCTTATGCAAATGCTCAGACAAAGTTTTCACATTCATCGAACCTAAGTCCGACATTTAGCTTTTGTTGAGAATCAAAGTCATTCAGGAATTCATATCAAATCAAAACACTTCCAATACATACCCAAATAACAAACTCCTCGGACTTCAAGTCTGGAATTCAGAACAATTCGCAAACAGTGCAGTAATTTCTTTTCTTTTTTTAAAAAAATTTAACAAATCAAATAAATTCAAAACAAATCAATCCTAGGAAATCATCTAGGTTAAGTCACAGTACGCTCCAATATGCTATTACCTGGATGGATCAGCAATGTTTGACTGGCGTCCACTTGGCTCCTCTATAACATACAAAACACATTTACATATATCACATTTTTGCATAAATATATAAGTATTCATTAATGCACATCTACTTATATGAAATATGCACAATTCATGTTTAAGGACAATTCGAGGGTACTTTATTGATATCCTTATGATCAATTCATTCAAATATCAAAGCCCTCATTAACATGGGTACTTATAATTTGGACCAATAAAAAGCAATTTTATAACTTCATTGACCACTTCAGATTTTTCTTCTAATACACATATGGGTCAACTTTGCATACTAAATCTGATAAGGTAAATGGAAAAATTAGGCAACACTTGCTTCTAAAAATTTATTCTCCAATGTCTTAAGTTTCCATTGACAGCAAAATCACTCAATTTGGTTCATTAATTTGGAAGATAAGTTACAAAAATTTTTAGTCTGTTCGTATTCAAAAACAGTATACTATACACTACTTCCATCTAGAAATTAAATATCTTAGAGACTGAATCACACTTCGACTTCTTCATATGATTTGTATCCTTATGTCTCTAGTTTATGCCAAATCAACAATAATCTCATTTGTAATCCTATAAATCAATATATAATTAAAACACCGAAGTACATTTAGTAATACAACGCCAGTTCATATCATTTCAATAGATTCTCTCACTTTCATTCAATCAATCTTTTTCAAATAAATTCATAATGCTACCAATTTTTTTGAAGAGGTATAAAAATTTCTTAATAATCCAATGGTTCAAGAATCAAGTCATTTGGAGGTCTAGAGAAGAAGTTATGATTAAAAGAAGCAAGACTTTTTAGTAGAAGCGAAAATCCCAAATGCACGATCGTGCTAAAGCACGAGGGTGCAAATTCACTATACCCCAAAGTCACCATCATGCTTTTGCATGACGGAGCTTTTTGCCTAAGTTCTTAAAAGTCACCGTTGCCATCGTGCTTTTACACGACGGTGACTTTTAAGACCTTAGGCTGCGCGATGGTGCAATTCCACTTCTTCTTCTCCACCGACATCTCAACTTTAAAACTCCATAACTTTCGAGACAAAACTCTAAATTTTGCAAACTTTATATCAATGGAAAGCTAAAAGAAAGATTTACATTTAATTATACAATTTTATCAAAATTTGCCTAGATCAACACAGAAAATTCATGAAAATTCAGATCGAAAATTTCCACTCTCACTGTTCATTCCTAGAATTTTCAGACAACTTCCACTTTTCAAAAAACATCACCTCAATTTTTAATCTACTCCACTTCACTAAACTCATTCATCATAATTTACAATACCTCTAAAATGCAATTTTAACCAAGTTCCATCAAGAAAAACAAATATCAATAGTTAACTCTTCATGCTCTTCCACACACCATTCACTGTATTTTCAACTTTTTATCACATTCATCGATCTCTAAAGCATTCACTTGCCCACGTAAAAACATACTCACATACATATATGCACAGTGAAGAAACAAAAAAATAGAGCATACCACCTTTACGTTCTTTAATTTCCTACACTCATCTTATACACCATTTTATTGCTATTTCAAACTTCAAAAATCATTTCCACAT
>JANSVA010000005.1:36574286-36592819 GCA_025504915.1 Erythroxylum reticulatum | reverse complement strand
TTGCCTATGTGTGTGTATGTGGTTTTGCTTAAAATTGATATGCATGAAATTGAAATAATTGTGAATACTTGGAAATGTATGATGCATTGTGGTTATGTTATACCTTTAAAAAGGTTATAACATTTGAAATTGAATGAAAAGAAGAAAAAGCATGTAAATATAAGAATATGATGAAATGAAAGAAGCATGAGAGTGCAATTGTGATTGACTAAATTGAGCATAAATTTGATTGTATTTGGGCGAGAGAGGAACTGTTTCATAGTTACGTGCACGTCGATGTAAAGCCTTCTCCTAACTACCCGCTTATGGCATACGAAATTCGAAAAGTGGATTCATTTTGTTCACGTAGTAAACTTCGTTTTCTCTGTTTTATTCACAGAACCCTTGAGCCAATTATTGTGCATTGCATCTTTAGATGTTCAAGTATGGTGCATAATAAAGTCTTACATTTAATGGCTGAAGTTTATGCTATGTATTAAGTTTGAGTTATATTGATCAATGTTTAAATTGCTTGAATAAAGTACTATGCTAGAATTGCTAAACATACATATACATACGCTTGAATATGTGGTCAATTGCCAATGCCTATATATATATTAGCCACTAAGCCGTGTAGCTCACCCTATTATTCCCTCCTCAGGTGCAGATCAAGAAGATAAGTGATCCTTGTATGGCATTTGGGCAAATTCTAAGATAGTAGCTTTTGTCACTAAGTTAGTTTATTCACTTTTAGGATATCTTCTTAAGCATGTAAACATCGAACATCCTATATATGTTGTATTTTGGGGTTAAGCCTTTGTTCAAAGTGTATTGATATAATTAAGTGATGTATGAGTTTTTGTTGCTTGGGCAAATGAGTTAAACAAAAACTGAAAGTCCCCAGGTGTATGTGCATGTTTCTCTGGTAGATGTATAGTTCTTGACCTAAGCCTTTCATAGGTGTAGAAGTTGTGTGCTGACTTCTAGGGGAAACTAGACTAATTGAGGCTAAATTAGTTAAAGTTGTTCTCTGAAAAGTTGTAATTTAATTATCCATCTTTCCATTGACATATAGTATAGAAACTTTAGACTTTGGAGTCGAAAGTTATGGTCTTTATAAGGAAGGAGATGTATTGTCTGCAAAAGACGTATTATCTGTAATGACATCATATCATTTGTGATGATGTCATTTCGTCTGTAAGGATGCATCGTCTATAAAGACGTATCGTCGGTGATGACGTCATATCGTATGTAATGACATTATTCATCATAAGAGATGCATCTTCTATAAAGACGTATCATTTTTGATGATGTCACATCGTCTGCGATGACGTCATTGTGTCTGTAAGGATGTATCGTCTGTAAAGATGTATCGTCTGTGATGACTTCATATCATCTATAGAGTTGTATAGTTTGTAAAGACGCTTCGTCTTAAGAGTTACATTGTCTTAAGTTGACTTTGCTTCGTCTTAAGTTGACTCCGTATCGTCTTAAGACTTTGCTTCATCTTAAGTTGACCCCGTATCGTCTTAAGACTTTGCTTCGTCTTAAGTTGACCCTGCATCGTCTTAAGTTGACCCGCATCGTCTTAAGACTTTGTTTCATCTTAAGTTGACCCTGCTTTATCTTAAAACTTTTGCTTCGTCTATCTTTCATTTCGTTTGTTCTTTTGTTTTGTCTGCCCTCTTTGCTTTGTCTGTTCTTTTGTTTCGTCTGCCCTCTTCGCTTCGTCTGCTTTCTGCTTTTATGACCGAGACTTCTTCCTTTGTTTACTATTCATCTAATACCATCGTTTGGTCCATTTTTGACTCTTTAAACGATAGATTTTGTCTTCAAGGTCTTTATGAAAGTGGTAAATCTTGAAGTCCTCTTTTAAGCTACCTAAAGAACACCCAAATCCAATACCCATAATGAGGTTTATTCAAATGTCCCCAAAGCAGGTTTAGTATAGTTGAGGGCAAGTACTGTTTTCTGTCAAATGTCTCTGAATGTTTGGTTTCCGAAAATGGGATCCAACATACTTCTCCTGTCTAGGTTAAGCATATGACTCCAGATACTCCTCTAGTTTCACCATTGAATGACACAATGCTAGTCTTGCTCTTGCTCAGAAACCTGAGTCCTATGGGAATATTGATACTGAGGACCATGCTCCTATTGTCTTTCCTGCAGTTGCGCAGTTGCCTGCAATTGATACTATTGCACTAGCTCAACAACCTGATCTTTTTGGACATTTCGAGGTTGAGGTTGTTCAGACCTCACATGGCACTCCAGATAATTTATCTGTTGTGGTAGATTCCCCTTAAAAGGACATTATTTCATCAACTGATCCCTCTTCAGCAAGTTTGTTACGAGAAGTCAATACTGCTAACTCTTCTCCTAGTACTATTGTAGATGAGAACAGTGGGAAACTCTCTCTCCATCTCCACAAGAAAATCCAAACGGCATAAGGGTAAAAGCCTCAAAACCACCTCTTCTTAATATGACTATTTTGGTTTGGACTGTCCAAGGTCTTAATCTTCCTTTTAAAGTACAAGCTCTAAAAGATTTTGTGATCCGAGAACAACCTATTTTGCTTGGTTTACTTGAAATGAAAATCAGGTTGGTTAATATGAATAAACTGCATATTTTGGGTCCTCAATGGTGCTGGTTATTTAATCACAATCATTATGCCTATGATAGGATCATTGTATGCTTTAATGCAAATGGGATGAAGGTTGACATAATTGAGGCTACAGATCAGGTTATGCATCTTCGAATATTGATTTTGCAGGGTAATCTTGACTTCTTTGTCTCCTTTGTGTATGCTAGCAATTTTGATTTTCAAAGAAGGGATTTATGGAATACCATACGCCATGTTAGTAGCACTATTTCTAAACTATGGCTCCTATGTGGGGATTTCAACACCACACTCTATTCTTTTGAGGATTAGGGCAATATAAGTTTGCGTAACTACTTTATTGATATGCTGGACTGTGTGGAGTAGGTTGGGTTATCCGATCTAAATTCTGTTGGCCATTTCTTCACGTGGTCTAATAAACAAAGAGATACATGGTTTATTCGTAAGAAACTAGATAGAGCCCTTGTAAATGACCTATGACTTCAATCTTTTCCTAGCAATATGGCTCGTTTTTTGGACTCTTTATTTTCAGACCATACCGCCATTCGTATCTCTCACTTGTCTCCACCCGTGGCTGCTCATCATCCCTTTCGATTCAATAATTACTTAGCTAAAGTTCCTGGTTTTGGGGACGCTTGCATGCGAGGAACTATGCACGGATGCAGGGGCACCAAACAGTTTGTCTGCCTTCAGAAGCTGAAAGTTATTAAACATAAACTCAAGATTCTAAAGTCTACTCAGGGTTCAACTGTTGAAAGAATCAATCGCACTCGATTGGAGCTAACTAGAGTGCAGAATCTCTTATTATCTACCCTTGCAAGTCAACTTCTTCTTGACCAGGAAAAGCTAGCCCTCACTAATTATCTTCAAGCTATCAGTAATCATTCCTCACTTTTGCAGTAAAGAGCTAGGATCAATTGGCTCCAAGACTGCGATAGCTACACTCAATTCTTCTTCCATTTGATTCTATCCCGACGGAACCGAAACAAGACGACTATTAGGGAAGTAGCTTTCGATTTTTTCAGATCCTTACTTGGTACTGCTGAACAAACTCATGGAACTTCTCTGGATTTTTAGCGTCTTAACCTTAAACAAGTTTCAACTTCTATTTTGACTCTCTTAACTAAACCAGTGAAGGATAACAAAATAGAGGCTTGTGTTTTTAGAATGAATGGAAAGAAAGCTCCTGGGCTTGATGGTTTTAATGGATACTTTTATCAACAATCTTGTCTTACAATTGGCGGTTTTGTCAAGGAAATGATCCATGAGTTCTTTAGAAATGGGATATTGCTAAAAGAGATTAACTAAACATTCTTATGCCTGATTCCGAAAGGAGCGACTCCATCCACCTTTGCTGACTTTCTTGTACCAATTTTCTATACAAATTAATATCTAAGATACTTGCTATTAGATTGAAGAAAGCTATGGCTCCTTTAATTAGTGATAACCAAAGTGCCTTCTTGTCGAATCGCTACATTGGTGACAACTTTCTTATTGTTCAAGGGCTTTTGAAAGGCTATTCTACTTTTACGAGCCCACCGAATTGTACCTTGAAGATTGATTTCCATAAGGCTTTTGATAGTATCAATTGGAGTTTCTTGCAATCTATGTTAGAGGTGTTTGGTTTTTCGACTCAATTTACCTGATGGGTCATGGAATGCATTACCTCAGCTTCATTATCGGTATTGATTAATGGTTCCCCTATTCAGTATTTCAAAGCTGCTAGGGGTATTAGATAGGGTGAACCCTTTTCCCCATATATTTTTCTCCTAGTCATGGAAATCCTTAATGCGATTATCAAAACTGCAACTTTTTCTAACCCTAACTTCAAGTATCATTCGAAGTGCAAGATACTTGGCCTTACTAACCTATGCTTTGAAAATGACCTTCTTTTATTTTGCAGGGTAGATTTGGAGTTTATACGAACATTTATTCATGGTCTCAGTATCTTCAAACTTCACTCTTGGCTGTAAATAAATCTGCTTAAAAGCCATTTTCTTTTGTCTAAAGGTGCTGCTACATTGGCAACCTCTGTTTTTGAAGCAATGGGTATGATGTCGCGAGATCCCACACTAATTTACCTTGGGCTACCAGTATCTACTAAAAGGCTCTCCTATGTTGATTGTCGCCCCCTCTTAGAAAGGATACAGAAAATAATTAAATCTTGGGTGAAAAAATCTCTGTCTTATACGGGTAAGCTTTAACTTATTAAATCCATACTTCTTTGCACATATATTGGAGCTCCCATATTTTTTTATCTCAAAGCATCATCAAAGAAATTGAAAGGCTTCTCAGAACCTTCTTATGGAGCCATTCGAATGGCAACTGTGGCGCCTTAAAAGTGAAATGGGCTGATATCTGCTATCCCAAGGAGGAAGGAGGTTTGAATATTCTTTCCATTAAAACTTCTAATCGTTCTTTGATTCTCAAAAGATTTTGGTGGATACTAGAGGATAAGCAAACCTTGTGGATCCAATGGTTACATGCTTATTTTCTTAAAGGAAAAAAAAATGGGCTCTTCAACCGAAAGCTACATATTCTTTTTTCTCAATCAACCACTGAAGTTAAGGGACAATATTCACTTGGAGACCTCCTGTGTTATTAAAGATGGACATTTGGTCTCTTTATGGTATGATAATTGGTCTAGTCGCGGTTCCTTAATCCTACAGGTGAATCCTTTAAGAGCTTCCCCTTTGTTCCCTCTAAAAACACGTATGATAACTTTTATTAATGGGAACTCGTGGAAATTTCCTAGAAGTCTATGCCATCTTTAACCTAACTATTCCCCAACTCCTCAAGAATATGACACCTTCTTTTGGAAGGGGTATCCATTGAATAAACTGACTAATCGTCTCATTTGCGATAACTTGTGTCAATATAGACTCACTGTTCCTTGGTCAACCACGGTGTGGAGTAGACGTTTAACGCCACGAATCTCTTTCATTTTCTTGGTAGCTATTCAGAATAAACTATCCACAGCTGATTGAATACCTTATGTGCACATGGATCTTTCTTGCCCAGTGTGTTCCCTATAGCTGGAATCTTGTCCTCACCTTTTCTTTGTATGCTCCTTCAACTACTCAATTTGGCGAACCATCTGTGCCTTATGTTCCTGGACTGATCCAGGGTCGAGGATTATGGATATCACAAGTTATCTTTCTTCACGGGTAGATTCCAACAAACCATTAAAGATTATTGTCTTAGGCGTTTGTCTATACTCATTTTGGAGAGAAAAGAACCTTTGACGCTACCAAAACAAATCTTCTACAAAAGAAAGTTTGATTTCCTTGATCATGTCTAACATTCGGGCGATTTTTTTGACAAAGAATGTAACTTGTAGCTCTACTGTTTGCCCTGCCTTACGTCTATAGAAGATAGATGAAAGTGATTGTACTTTTCGACAGTTGTGGAAGACTTACCATGGGTCTGTTGACGTTAAGCTTTCCAAGTTCCCTTCTACTTGTACGTTGTCATAGGTTTCTTATTACTGAACAAGATGACCCCTTGTTCTTTTCGGCTCTTTTCTTTATCTTGTCTGTTAAGGGTGTTCCCTTGTTAATGACTTTGTAATTTTTCCCTTTCTTCAATTATTCAATTTTTCATTTTAAAAAAATTAAAATAGATCAACATAATTAACTAATTAGAACATAAATTAAAACTAAGAAAAAAACAATGTTACGGAGATTTCGAATCCCATTAGGACTTCTTGTGTAATCATGATTTCACTAATCAATTTAACCTTTAGTTCATTAAACCATGAAAATTCCTATCTTATGTTGATATCTTTCTCGAATTTATTAACAACTAATCATTGGTTGATTAATTAAAACCTTTTTCTAGTTAAAACTATTAATATTGTATCAATTAATTCGTTAATTTCACTATTAGGTTTGACCATAAACTAGAGGATTTATATCAATATATCCTTAGTTTTGCATGCAACTTTTTCTAATTATGGTAGATCTATTCATACAAAAGGATTTCTCAATTTTAATTGCATGAATTCACATATAAGATATTATGCTAGCAATATTAATATAAGAATAATTAAGAACACATAATTGAATCTTAATGAAACTAAAGAATGAAATAAGTTAAAATGAAATCATTATAGGGTTGATCCTAAGGTCCATCTAATCCAAGTACTAACAAAAGTTTATCTCCTAATCATAACATCAATACTAAAGGAAAAACATAAATCTAAAAGAACCATGATGAGATCCCTTTTTATCTTCATGAAAATCACTTTAAATTGATGATAATCGACCCCAAATATGTTTCCTTGTTTTTTGTTCTCTTTATCATTGTAGGTCATCAATTTATGTTTTCCCAAGCCTCCTAAGAACCCCCTTTTGACTTCCCTCCTTTTCTCTTCGTTTTATCCACTTATAGCTCAAATTTAGGGTTTTTAGAGTAGACGAGGTCATTCACACACTCATGTGCATGACTATATCCCTCAATCTTCCTTCAATATTAAAAAATCAAAAAGAAATATGATCCTAGAGAGCTACACCGACACCCATATAACTATGTAGACTTGCACGAGCACTCACACGACCATGTAGACTTATACAAACAACCAATAAAATTGCTTCAATTCTTTTGTTTTCTGTATTGATTTCACACTAATTCTTTTCCTTTTTATCCATGAAGGGAAATAAGACCTAAAAACATAATAAAAACAAGACAAGTACAAAAATAATAAGAAACTCTCAAATAAACAAGCAAAATGTATTAAATATGAGATTGGAAATATAATACATTTAGCATATATCAAACTCCCCCACACTTAAGTATTTTTCTTATCCTTAAGCAAATCAATTTCATTACTCTCAACTTAATAAGAAACAACTCCGGAAAAGAATTAAACAAAAAAGATATCCATCAAGATTCTCTATTATTTATTCAATTTCAATGTTCATTGAAATGTTAAGCATTTAGTTACTTGTATCAAATTATAAAAGGGTTGCCCCAATGCATAAGGCTCCCCGCTTTGTGAGGGTTGGGGAGAGTCATCAATTATACGTAGCCTTCTCTTTGTATTTTACAAAGAGGTTGTTTCCATAACTCGAACACGTTATATCAAATTATAAAATCAATCTAATTCAATCCATAATCCTTTAAATTTCTGTTTAATTCATGTCATTCCACTTGATTCATAAAGTGAACATATATAAGAAAAATGTGAAAACCTTTAAACACTTTCATACTCCTTTATTAAAAACAAATCTAACTTTAAACACATGAGCATTTAGAAGCTAGTTTAAAAATTCAACTAGTCTTTTGATGCGAGAGTAAACATCTTTTCATGAATACCTTGGTTACTTAACTAGGTCACTATCTCAAATGGCTACTAGTAATACATTTTAACTTTGACCTTTTTATAGTACAAAGCCAACGAAGTGAAACTATTTATATTCATTTATTCACATGCTATTGATTTTTTATCTTCTTTTTTATATATGGGGTAATAAAAATGCTCAAAAAGAATTCACATTAACTTAATGCATATACAAATATACATAAAGTATTATAATGCAAATTAAGTATCCATTCTCAAAATTAATAAACTAAATTGAAATAAACTTGATCATAAAAAATAATAACTATTTGCCTAAATAAATCAAACCATAGTCATATCTAAACTCATAATGAATCATCTTGATCAACATCCTCTTTTAAAAAAATTTCCTAAATTATTCTTTATCAAGTTAATTATAACAAGATTGCCAAGCTTGACTATCAAGTCCTTCCCCTACATTTAAGTTTTACATAATCCTTAATGTACAATACATGCAAGAACAATGAAAATTTTGAATAATGAAAGGGTGAGGATAACTGACATTAACCCTAATAGAAAAAGATTTCTAATCTTATCCAATGTTTCAGCATCTATCCCCTACTGGTGAAATCTTTCCTACTCTAAAACAAAGGTTGATGTTGCCTTCATAACTTGTGGAACTCCATCAAATATTAAGTAACCAAATTAGGACCATCAAATTAAAATGATGAAAATAACTAAATAACTAATGAGAATCCTATAAACTACTCAATCAAGACAAAACCCTAATTATGGGGTTGCCTCCCAACTAGAGCTTCTTTATGAGTCTTGTAACTTGACTTCTCAGCATGCCCTTTTTTAACTTGGATCAATAATTAACGGCCTGTTTCCACCTATTTTACCATATAAAAGTTCATTAGCCTATAAATGGGCCATATGTTGCAAGATAATAAAGACATAAGGTATCCAATTAATAAAACCAATTAACTTCATTAATGTCCTTTTTAGTAACAAACTATCAATATAAAAAAGAATAACAAAGCCCTTAGATCTTTAATTGACTCTGACAATTTAATTTGTGAGAAGTAGGAGCTTTCTGTACTTAAGATGGCTGTCAATAATTCCTTGATAGCCTTTTTATTTAACTCCTCTTTATCTTCCTCTTCCTCTTCTTCCTTCTCTTCTCTTTTTGAATAACAACTTCCTCTTGTATATTCTCTATTGAATCTTCTTCCTTCTTCTCTTGTCGTAGCTTCCTCTATATATTCAACCTCTCTAACACAATCTTATTCTTATTGCTTCTATTATTATAGAAAACTAGATAAAGTATAATCATTTCATACATAGTCATAATAGCTACTTAACTCTTGATTATAAGTATTCCCATATGAGGTATCTTAATACCAATTCTCGATGTAATGTAGATGCTCCCATATATAGTTTGATGTCTCACATTCATGTTAGGGTGATCGCCCCTACAAATGTCACATTACACTACGAATATTGGTTGAGCTTCTAAATACATGTCACTATCCCTCTTATTCCAAGCTTCTAATGTTGCCGTAAGTGATGTCATACCATAGTCCCCTAATAATACTATCCTCTCTATTCTTTCATTATGTCTAGTGGCTATAACGATAACTACCCAAATCTTAAAATATGAAACAAACATAAGATTAAGAAAAAATTTATAAGGAAAAGAAATCAATATAAAAGAAAAGAAATAAAAACTATCAAAAAAGAAAAACGAATATATTAATAAAAATAAGGTTATTCTAATATTCTATCCCTTCGCAGCGGTGCCAAAAACTTGATATGTAATTTTATGTTTTAAATTGCAAGTGCATAGTGTAGCTTTAGCTAGCATTAACAAGTACATGTTGATCCCACAAGGATTAGAATTACTATTATTTACCATCTTTCTATTATCTAGCCTAACAAATTAAGGTGTCTAAGTTATATCAAATGTAAAATTAAAATACTAAACTAAAATAGATCAACACAATTAATTAACCATAACGAAGATTGCACTAACAAACAATAAGGGAAAATAATTGTACCTGGATTTTGAATCCCCTAGGACTTCTCGTACAATCATGATTTCACTAATTTATTTAATATTTAGTTCATTAGACCATAGAAATTCCTATCTTATTTATTATCTTTCTCAAGACTATTAACAACTAATACTTAGTTGATTAACCAAAACCTCTTTCCAGTTAAAACTATAAGATTCAATTAATGAAATTCACTATTAGGTTTAACCATAATCTAGAGAATTTATATCAACCTATTTCTAGGTTTATATGCAACTCCTTTCTATTATGGTATATCTATTCATATAAAAGGATATCTAAATCTCAATTGTATGAAATCATATACGAAATAATATGCTAGCAATATTAATTCAAGAATTATTAAGAACACATAATTGAATCTTAATGAAAACTAAAGAAAGAATTAATTTAAAATAAAATCACTATCATTTTAGGCCATCAAATTGTGTTTTCTCAAACCTCCTATGAACCTTTTTTAACTTGCTTGTTTTCTCTTTGTTTTATCCATATATAGCTCAAATTTAAGGTTTTTAGAGTGGACGTGATCACTCACATAGTCATGTGCATGATCGTGTCCATTTGTATTCCTTTAATCTTTGAAAATTGTGAAGAAACATAATCCTAGAGAGCTACAGGGACATTCATACATGTAGACTTACACGAGCACTTATATGTCCTTGTAGACTTAGATGGGCTAGCACCAAAATAACTTCAATTCTTTTTTTTTTGTCTTGATTTTACCTTATATTTTTTTCCTTTTTATTCATAAAGGCAAATAAGACCTAAAACACAATAAAAATATGATAAGTACTAAAAACAATAAGAAACTCTCAATAAACAAGTAAAATGTATTAAATATGGGATTACAAATATAGTTTATTTAGCATTTATCAGTATTTAAAGTTAATTTTATTAATAAAAGAGGTATTAAATGACATTAAAAATTACTTGTGGTTTCTTACCTGATCTTTAACTTGTATTAATGAATAACTTATCTTATTTAGAGTTTATTAAATCTAAGTTTATTATACTTTTGGGTTTGATGTATTTCTCAATTTATTGTGTTTTACAATCAATGGGTACTAGTATTATCCTTGATATTAACATAAAGATAATAAAAATACATAAACATACTAGTAAATTTCTTAAATATTAGTTATTTCATAATAATTTGTGAAAGCAATTAGAGTTATATGATCCATAATTATACATCTACAATCGTTAAAGACTAATAGCAGTATTCTATCATGAATTAAAGAATCGTAAATATTTTTATAATGACGAATACCTATTGTCAAGGTATTAAAATCTAAATTAGATAAAGATATTCTTATGGCTAGTGAGTGAGACTCCTTTTTGTCACTAACCTGATTATTCTCCTATGGTTAACCCAACAATTTTGACATGATTTTTAGTAAGGAATTAGAATATAGGGCCAATAAGGACTAATGTTTAGGAGCATACTTGGACCTACAAGATTCAATGTTTGAATCAAATTTTAAGGTTTCATAATTTAAATACAAAGAAAGACAAAAAAAAAGGAGAGAGCATTTAGGAGGACAAGAAATTAGTTACAAGGTATAGGAAACTCAAGAGTGCATCCAAAAGCAATATTGCTGGAGAAAAGAAATATTGTATCAAGATCAGTCAAGAAGCATCAAGTTCAAGTTTCAAGAAATATGAGATCTCAATCTTATTTCTTGTTTTTTATTATTCTTTGTTGGTTTTTCTTACTTTTTCATAAACTAAACGGGGATATAGATTTAGATGGAATGAAACATAGAATGATGTTTTGAATTTATTTCTTTGGTTTAATGAAAGACTAGTTTCTTTAGAATTGTTTATGTTTATATATTATTTTGAATTGAATAGACTAATGTAGAAGATTCAACATCAAATCTATGTAAGAATGAAGTAGCAAATATAGAAGATCTTATATATAATTAGGTTGTAACATGAATAGTAAGGGTTGAGTGTGTTTCTAGAGATAAAACTATATTATCCTTTTGAGTTAAGTCAAATTTATCATAGGAGTTCATAGAATGAATTAATGCATTCTTAGTAGTTTTGAATTTAGGGGACTTTTGGTCAAAATACTTAAGATTAGGGACTTTATGTCTTCTTTATGAGAGTATAATTGTAAATTTTGAATTTTTATTGATCTAAGAAACGATGTATTATATTAGGATAAATTCAGCACAAGAAAACTTCTATGAGAATTCTTTATATAAATATATTCTATCTACTTATTGTTTACTTAAATCTATCATCTTAACTAATTAACTCTTATTGGTTACTTTAATTTTGTTTATTTTCCTTTTGTAATATAATAACTCGTTATGTTATATTTAATAATAGAAAGAATTTTACTATTAGTAGTTATAGTCCCTGTGAGATTGAAACTTGACTTACCTAAGCCACATAATAAAAAATCATTGGTGCATTTACCATAGTGATTTTCTTTAGTATTGTTTTATGTTTTGTTTTATTTTCATCATATTAAGTTTTTGACACCGATTAAGTAGTAGGTGGTACTAACGTTCTCTAATTCTTGGTTTATCCTACTAGTTCTCTTTTAGATAAGCTAAGTTTTTAGTTTAGGTACTTATGTATCAAAGTTTCTCTATAATTGGTTAATTCATTTTTAAATTTAAAAAATGTTTTTGTGTTATTTTTAGGTACTGTAATATTAGGAAATCCTTATTTTATTAATCTAATAACTTTTTCCTATTTATTATTTATTTATACAATTTCTTTTTCTTTTTTTTACATTAATCACTTTTTAAGATCTTTTTTTAATCTTGTATTTGTAGCTTATTTTCAAGATTTAGGTATTTATTACTATAGCCATCAAACGATAGGTTATCATTTATGGCAATATTAGAAGCTTGGAATGCGTGTGGTTAGCAATAGGTTTAGCCAAACTGAGCTTGTTGCTAGCCTGAGCTGCATGTTCATGCCATGTGGTCTAAGCTAGGCTTAAGCCTAAGTGGGCCACCCAAAATGATGTTTAGGTATGTTTCGCAAAATGACATCGTTTCGGGAAGTTTACCCAAAAAATATTATTTTAGATAAGCAACTAGTATGTTTGGATTATTTTGGTCAGAACCTTAGTTTTTCCTTGAGGCTTAAACTTGAATCAAAGCTTAATCAAATAAAGCTTGACTCGATGACTTTAGCCTAGGTAAGGCTAGGTTGTGCTTAATTACCAAGCCAAAGAGTGAGATGTATGGTAATATGTATATAGAAGCTCAACTAGTATTTATGATACACTATGAAATATGTGCTGACCTTAATCATTAATATCAAGTGCCTTACAATGTGTAAACTATACAAACAACTAAAGTTTATAGGGAACTAACCTTAGGGCATCCCCTATAGTGATACTTATAATTTAGATTGAAGAGACTATCCCAATTTTGCTTAGAACAATCAAGCTCCACCTAAGTTTCTTTAATAATAAAAAAGGGGAATCTAAGTGAGCTTGAGATGAAAAACATTACCATAATCGAGGATCAAGTCCAAAAGACTAAAGCCTCCATCCATAAACTAAAACAATCATATTAGATAACCTGTTAAGCTTGTTTTGAAGAGCAGGAAGGTGATTTGCTAGCTACATCAAAATCTTAACGTTAAAGTGGATGCTATAAAGGAGCTATAGGTTGAAAAGAAGGAGGATGAAAAAAAGAGCAAGAAAAGGTAGTTATTCAAGAAAAGAAGGATCATAAAATGGAAGAGAAAGAGGAGGAGAAAAAAAACAAAATTATTGAGGAACTATCGATAATCATATTAAGTAAGAAGGGCTCCTACATCCTATAAAATAAAATACCATAGATAATTGAATATCCAAAGAGTTTTATTTTTCCTTGTTATTTTGATATTTTATTAATTAAAAGACATTAGAAGATTTAAGTTGGTATTTTAGTATATTTTGTGCATTAAGGACAATGTGTAACTTAAGTATGGTGGATGTACTTAATAGTTACGCTACATGCTTTTTTTTAAAGAAAGAAAGCATGCATTAATATAATAAGGAAAAAGTTGACAAAACTTCATACAAAACTATACAATGAAAGACTAAACTATTATTACATTTGTGATTAGAAATCACAAATGGCTAAATTTTGGAATTAAGAAGCTATTTGGTTCTCTAAACGAGTTAACATTAAGAACTGAAGTAACAATTATTCTTGTAAACCAAAATATGCACTATGATTAAAGAAGTTTCTTTGGTATTGAGAGAATGAAAAAATATCTTTTTTTTTATTTCTTCCCATATGCCAGGAACTAGGTAGCTAAACGAAACTATAAACACTTATAAATCCCCTTCACATTTCATCTGAACCTTACTACAACATTAAATAATGTCTAATCAAGAATCTAGTGGATTGGCTAGGTGATATAACTAAATGATTGCAGTCTATATGTATTGACTGTTTTAGTGGATGACGTGTATAGAATGCACCAGTTTTGTAAATTAGAGAAGTGTACTATTTAATTGATTATAGGAAGTTTGTTTTTGATAGCTATCAATAAGTGATTGAGGCACGAAGCGAGTTACACTTATAGGGGATAGTGTAATAGGTGTTCCTTAAGACGGACCAATATGATGCATTAAAGAAAGTTCTAGAAGGAGTGTGCATCCGCTAAATTGATTCTTCTTTATAATTATTGAGGACAAATGCAGATGATTATACCATTATTTGCTATATATTTATAAGTGTCTCTAATAATGATCCTTAATTTAAGCAAGGAATTAATAAGTGATAAGGTATTGAATGGAGTTTTGGCATTCTGTAAGTTCTAGCACTTTATACAATATGAATATACCCATTTAACCTATAAAGATTGTTTAGCTGATAGTAATATCCCAAAGCCTATTTGTAAGAAGGATAAAATTGAGCATTTTGATTGGATGAACATCTAATCAACCAAGTTCTTTAGTAAACACACCTTAGACTACTTGAATTTGCAGCTGCCTCTACCATTTGTGTTCTAGAGAAAGTTTTTGAAATGTTTCTTTATCGCTTTAGTCACTGCTTTAGGAAATACAATTTATGAAGCCAAATAGTTGGTAAGTGAAGAGAGCATAAAGTTTATCAATTGACATTTGCCTACTAGGGAGAGAGTTTTAGAGCTCTAGTTCTATATTATGTTCTTAATTTTGTCTATGAGAAGCTTAAAATAAGAGAAAATAGGTTTGATAAAGGAAATATGAACTCCAAGATATTTGACAAGGAGATGGGTCTCCTTAAAGCTTGTGATGGAGAAGTTATATTTTCCATTGTTGATAACGAGAAAAGAAATCTTTTTGAAGATTTTGTATGCTTTTGATATTGTTAAGATTGATTTGATACTTGTTTTAGAAAATATTAAAACGTCATCAATAAAGCTAAGGCTAATAATGTTAAATTTCTTTTATTTGGAATGAAATTTGGAGTTTAAATTCCTGATGCTAGTTCTTTTAAGATGTCTTGTGAGAACTTAGATACTAAAGAGAACAAATAAGAGGAAATTAGATCCCCATGCTCAATGCCTCTAGCTATAAGAATATGTCTGGTAGGTTGTCCATTAACTAGAATTATATAGGAAATTGAAGTGATACACTGAGACACCCATTTAGTGAAGATATTAAGGAAGCCAAATGTCCTTAAGGTGTTCAGGATGAAACTAAAATTGACATTTCATAAGTTTTTCAAAATCAGTTTTAAAAACATAATTTTTATAACTATTTATCTTATTGTATTTTTTAACAGCTCTTATGTTATGGCTATATTATCTTTATATGTCTCTTAGGAATATATGCATATTGTGTGGGATCAATCAAACTAAGAAGAATCGAAGTAATATATGCATAACTTTAAATATAAATTTAGATTGAGTATGAAGCATAGATCCATCTAATTCCAGTGTTATTATTTTGTTAGAAGCCTTCCTTTTTACCACAAATTTACGAAATAATAAGGTGTTTTTATCTCTATCTTGTCACTGTTTGATTCTAGATCCCTACTTCCAGAGTGAGTGATTAAAGTCAACAGCTTGAATGAAATTGCTCAATTATGGTTTTTTTGACTTCTTGGATAGTTCGGTTGGACCAGTTGAGGTATAGTTCATTCTGAGCTTTTTCATGAATTAATTTTGCAATGTTTAGGAGATGATGTAGATTCCCAACATTAGCTTTATGGAATGACTTGATTTCCACATGAATACAACTTAGTTTTTCTTAACCATTGAAATTGCTTAGTGCTATTAGAGTAAGAATTGAACCCTCTCTTAACAACTTCTTTAAAACTTGGAATTTTCGTTAAGAAGCTATTAAAACAAAGCTGATGTTTAATATGAGATTGTATTGAATCAAAATATACAATTACTGGAGAATGGTAAAAAAATGATAGGATTAGGGAAGAAAGCATTTGAATTAGGAAATTGTTACAACCATGAGACGTTAGAGAGGTCTCTATCCAATTTCTTTCTTAAGAAGGTATAGTCCTTGTACTTATTACTCCAAGAAAAGAAGTTTCCCCCACTAGGTAAGTTAGTTACCTTAATGTTTTTCAAGTAATAGATCATCATATAAAAGCTTACTAGAATAATAGCCATCTGCCTTATTAGGGTATATTGTGGAATTGAAATCTCCTAGCAATAGCTCTGGAATGCTAAGGAATTGACAAATATTAGAGAGTTTCTTTCATAAAGACATTCTTTGAAAGCTATAATTAAGATCATAGATGATGGAAATGTTAAAATGTATGTTTAAGCTTCTAACTTTCACTTTTAAATGAATTAACTGATGACAAATAATATAATTGATCACCTCCTTTTTTGTATAGGACTAAAATTCTCCCATTTGAGTGAGATGCATAATTGGAAATGTCTTTCCAACATATAAGTGACATAGGGAGGATACTCTAATGATTCTTTTTCAATATAGTTTCCAAATTCCTAGCTAAATGAGTTTATTCTCATCAATAAAGTTTTTAACTATTTGTTGCTTAGATGGGGAATCAAACACTTTATATTCAGGTGGACATTATCATGGTTTTAAATCAGAAGAAGATTGGTTCTTCTTTTTTCCTAATGTCCTTCTGACGATAGGTCAGAAATTCTTTGGCTTTAACTTTACTAATATGACTATTGTCCTCTTTACTACAAGAGTCATCCTTACCAAATATGACATTTAGTTTTGGAGTAGGAGTTGAAGTATTAGGACATTGATCTTAATCTAGTTTGCTAGGATTGCAATTCACAGAATTACCAAAAGTGAGGTTTAGTGGTGGAGTATTAATTATGTTAGCTGTATCATCAACAAGATTACAACTCAATAGAGTGATCTTAAAGTTATGCTTTAAAGTAGGAATATCCACACTTTTTAAAGTTAGATTTGCTTCCAAAATGGTTGAATTGGAGTTTTAGGGTATAAGATGGGCTACTTCTTCCTTTTACTCCTTCCTTTTCCATAAGTTCCCAGTAAATAAATGCTTTGGACACTTTTCTTGTTGGGCGCCAATTCTCTTTGGGCTTCAAGTTATGTGGTTTCCAAGCATATATTATTTTAACCTTATCCTTAACAAGTTCTAGGTTGTATTGAATTTTATAATTGAGACTTCTTCAGGTAAGTCTACTAATGCATCATTAGCAACACAAATCCTGTCAAAGTTTATTCTTCTAGTTTCAGTTGTTACTTGAACAAGGCATAGAGGTCTGCTAATGGAGCTTGTCAATTAACTCAGGTCTTCAATTACCTATTATTTAAGAGGAATGTCATGAATACAAAAACATATAGGGATGTTAGTTAGCTTGACTTCCTCAAATTTAACTTCAAGTTTAGGGGATTGTTTCTACAGAGCTTGCTAACGTGCCAAGGTCTTACTTTGATTATTTCTAACACAGATTTAGGGGAGTTAAACTTAAAGAAAAATATGTCATCATTGTTTGGATTTATATCAAGGAGGCCAAACTACTTCCAATTGTTAACATCCCAAGTTTTCATAACTGGGAAAGGCATTCTTTTGTTAAGGACGAAGCCAACAATGGTGGATTTCTAATTTTGAATTCTAGGAGGTTCTAAGGAAGCAAAAGGCTTTGAGGTGGCAGGAGGAGTTAAAGTACTAGGAGGAGGGTGAAGAGCGATGGATAGCTTGAATGATGAGAGGGAGGATTGACCTAGATGTGGGAAAAGTTCTAACATATAGACATAAAGAATAATTGATGGATAAATACAAGGGCTGATATGTAAAGTAAGCAGAAAGGGAGGTACACTAAGTAAGTTATATTGGAGAAAGATGGTAACAAGAGGAAGGATATATCTATTTAGGTAATAAGGGTAATGAAATGAAGAAGCAGGAAAATTTGTTAAGATTTAATAAAACTCAACAAATCTCCATTTAAAAGATTAACAACAACAAACCTCAAGCAAAGCAAGTTTACAAAATGGATTTAGACTTATATTACCTAAGTTTTGTACTACCATTTTCTGCTTCAATCATGTGTGTTTCTTTATTCTATGATAGCTGTAGTTTACATGTAACACCCCATTACCCTAGGGTATGCACCGGGACGCCCGTAGGTCATTCCGATACATATCCTAAGATAAGGGAGT
>JANSVA010000005.1:36519784-36574186 GCA_025504915.1 Erythroxylum reticulatum | reverse complement strand
ATATGAATGCATGAATATATCTGAAACACTTTCAATGATTCTAACCCATTCAAAATGACCAAAATACCCTTTCCAATAGGTGAGGGGATGTTACATTACATTATGTTTTAGTGTATTTTTAGGTGTTAATTAGATGATTTATGCATGTCTAGGTTTATAATTGTGTCAATGTGATTATATGTTTATGTTTTTTTAGTGTTATTTAGTTCAGAGCATGTTATTGGACTTAAATTCTATACTCTTGAGGTATCTTGATGTGTTTGTTAGTGTTGAGATTAGACGAAGAATATCGAAAGAAGTTAGAGAAAGCTTGAAAAAGAATAGGGGTTATGATTGTGACATCCCTATCATGGTCATGATACAAGCGATCCTTCTAGGGTCACAATCATAACACTCTTGCCATGATCATGAAAAAAGGGAACAATATTGGGTCCTAATTATGACACCTTTGCCACGATCATGATAGAAGCCAAGGTGCGCAGTAGATGTAGGGATCTCCTTCTGTTTTCATTTTTGTAGGGGTTTTTTTTGGACTTTTTGGCTTAGATAAACCTAGTTTTTACCCTAAATGGCCCCAGGACTATATAAGATCATTAAATGACCCTAATCAAGGGAGTCTCCATTTGTCACTTTAGGAGAGAAGAAAAGGAAGAGAGAAGAAGGAGTTACAGTAAATGACCCTAATCAAAGGACTCTCCATTTGCCACTTTAGGAGAGAAAACAAGGAAAGAGAGAAGAGAAGAAGGAGTTGTAGGAGCTGCTACTGTCCAGCCACTCCCGCTGTCCATTCCAAGTTATTTCTACATTCATCTTGTTATTTAGTTCATCTAAGGTATGCTTTGGACATCAGGATGTTGAATATATTGTTAAGGACGTTTTATCTTCATTTAGGGATTGATTCTTAAATCATTTTGTGATCTATTTGGTTTTGATGTTAATGAAATTGTTAGGTGTTGTGACATTTATGGCTTTTGCATACTTCGATAACCAATTAAGAGATTGAATCGATAGTAACATGATTAGGTTGGGTAATGAGAATTAACAACCTAATAGATCACATGAGCATCAAATCGATAATTATGCGAAGAGAGATCTTGTGTGAGGTCCCGATTGTCTTTTAGATTGCTTAAGAACTAATTTGAGACATAAGCTATTTTTGTTAATTAAGAAATTGGAAATTTTAATTTCAGATTTGATTAGGGGTTATTATGAAAATGATTAGATCTTGAGAAAGAATAATCAATCCTTCAGAGATCTAAGATCGATACCAATTACATCAAAAGTGATTAGGGTAGCAAAATGACGATAGATAAATCCCATCTTCTCATAATCATTTGATCTTGTCTTGTTGTGATATGTCAATTGTTAAGTGGTTGTGCTCCATTTTGATTTACTTGTGTTACTTTCGAAATTCTAATTTCAATTAACTCATACTCAATTGCTTATTTTTCTTTTTAGTTTTATTTTCATTTTAATTTACTTTTTTTGCAACCTTAGACAAAGTTATGATTCAATTAGTTTTAGGTAATTCCTCGTGGGATTGACATCTTAATGACCACTTTATAATCCATGCACTTGTGGAACATTGAGGGTTTTATATAAGAAAAACTCGCTCAACATAATAGAACTATATCATTTATGTTATCTACTCTGTTATGATTAGCTTAATAGTGAAAAGTTCTAGGAAAATTTTAAATTGGAAAAGATGTTAATTAAGATGATTCATTATGAGTTTGGTTGTTATTATGAAATAGTAATTAAATAAATAATGAAAAATCTTGATTGATGTTTGATTGGTGTTAAACGCTTTTCAAGAGTTATTTCTTTTTTAACTTAAGAGAGATAAAATTAATTTTCTTAAGGACAAGCAAATGTTTAAGGATAGAGGAATTTTATATATGATAATTTCATTATATTTTTGGCATAATTTTGAAAGAATTTAACATATATTCAACTTTTTACTTAATTTTGATTATATTTTATTTATAGATCATATTTTAGCTCTCTAACGAAGAGGGAATAAATTCAACCAAGTTTGAGTTGAGTTGGACTAAATTTGATAATGATAGATTCACTTGTATTAATGATTTTTTAATCATTTTTGTTATATTTTATTTTCATCACATTATGAGACTTAATATGATTAGATAGATTATAGTCAATGATGCTCTATTGAATGTAGATATGAATTGGACATTGATAATAAATGCACTGCTATCATCCCTACCATCATTAAAAGACATTTTTTAGTTGATGTATGATACTAAAGAGATTTGAACATAGTTCTTTTAATTGTATAATAGTGAAAGTGTTTTTCCTTTCAAAAAACTCAAATGCGACAACCTCATATACATAATTAGGTGATGTGGGTCAAAAAATAATTTCAAGTGTTTAGACAAATTAGATGACACATCTATTTCATGTGGTCTATTAATTTTAGACCTTAATTAATTCTCAAATACCACTATTAACTCTCCAAGAACGCCTAGATTAAAGCCAAGAGTAATAGAATTAGTCTAATTAATTAAGGTCATTATGTCAAAGACGTGACATTGCTACTTTAGCTAGTAAAGTGAGATAATTTTTATATAAGAGCACATCCTCTTTCTATACCTCCCTACTTCTAAATAGTTGTAAAGGTGACCATTGGTGAGTTTTATAAAGCTATGTGCTTTAATGTGTGAATGCTAACAAAGTTTTTCCTATTGTAAATCTATCGCTCAATAACTAAGCAAGTCGTAAGCAATATAACTGTAAGTAGAAGTTGAATCCTATGAAGAAGAAATATGGGTTATAAAACCTATCACTATTGACTCATTGAGGATAATAAGTTGAATAATGAAATATAAAGTAAAACTAAACCTAAAACTAGAAAATAGCTAATTAAATAGATGATAAAATAATTTATGAAAAGCAAATGCAATTAAATAGCTATATCTTTATATAATTACTTCTCCTTTTTTACTTTTGATTTCATGATTTAATTAACCTAGATTGGATGCATTCTTTATACTGTTAGGATTCCTTAGAAATTTAAGCTTTATTATCTCAAGCTACAGTCATCTACTCTCTTGTTGCTTATCTTATATCTCTACCATCACTAAAATCCCTTTGAATGCATTAAGCTTTGTGAAGTCACATGAAAGGTTTCAAATTAACATCAAGAAGGTAACATAGGTCTTCCTTTAGCACCATACTTAAACCATCTATTTAAGACACTATTTAATCACAAGTATACCCTCTTAAGTTACCTATAGGTGAATTAAGATCAAATTTAAATGATGGAATAAATACACAGTACTAAGAACAATCAAAGATAGCTTTTAGAAATATATCACATATTATTAATTAAATCAAATCAATCCACACAAAAAAAAACAATTGGTTTTTACCTATCTAAATATAGAAAATATGTTTAGAAATAAAACATGTTCAAAATATCAAAGTCAAAAGAAAAATAGAGAAGTCATAGTAAAAATAAATATAGAAGAACTTCTAATTACCATTAATTGAATGACTTATTGAGAGGGCATCAAGATATAAATTCTCTAGTGAAGAGTTACCTTAAAATTGATTAAAAAAGTTTTAAAGAAGTCTCATTATGGATAACCTAACTTTTTGAGAGAAAAAAGATGTGCCTAATATATATTTTCTCTAAAAGAAAGCTAAAGTCTTATAAAAATTTGGCTAATAGATATGACCTCTTGTATGCTCTTGTCTCCAAGCTATGAATCTTCTTATTTCTTTAAGAATGATACATAGCCTTTGGAGCAGTTGTATCTTAATTGTGTAACTTTTTGTTTTTCCTTTAAATTGCACATTGTCTCTTACGTGATCATAGTTTAGGTCATGTCACTTATTGCACTTCATTGTTCTAGGACATAGGTTAGCTAGCATGACCACATTTTATTCCACTAAAAAGTGTGAATTTCTTTATGTTTTTGCTTCAAATAACCTCTAATTATTGAATAATATCATATCAATATCCAATATGTACAATTACTTAAAAGGGTATAAAATAAGTAAAATAAGGTAATTTAGCATTAAAATGAGGCAATGTTCTTGAAGAGATATATGAATTTTTCATACACTTGAAATGTCCTTATATTTAGGCTTTTTCTTGTCTTTAGAAAAATCAATTCAATCAATCTTAACATAAAAAGTAGTAATTCCAAGAAAGAATTTAACAAATCAATCGAAGTAATCAAGACTAATTATCATTCATTCAATTGCATTGTATATAAATTAGTTAGGAATTTAGACACTTGTATTGATTCATAAATCAAATTAACTTAACCCAATAATCCTTAAATATTAGCTTAATATACATAAAACAACTTAATTAAAAAATTAGACATACATGAGAAAGATGCTTAAACTTCCAAATATAACCTAAATTAACGAAAAAATAAAACATTAAATTTGAATTTATGAAAGACCATTTACAGACTTTTTTTTTTTTGAAAACTCACCTAATCTTTTAACACAAAAACAAACACTTTGTCCTGAATATTCCCAATTACATGGTTAGGTTACTACCTCAAATGAAAACTAGCTTTAATCTTTAACTTAAGCCTTTCCACTTACGTTAAAGTTAGTGGAGTGAATTTATTTATACTAACTTATTCACGTATTTATACTATTTACTTATGTATTTATCATTTTTAGTGGGATACAAAAATTCCTTAAAGAACCCACTTATAAGTTAAAAATAGGCCTAAATTATTAAAAACATATCATAATACAAATTAAGTATATGTTGTCAAGATTATTGGAGTAAATTATAATTAAATTAATTATCAATACTCATAAATATTGGCCTAAATGAAATGAATTATAGAACAACCAAACTTATAATGTGTCACCTTAATAAACCTTTTTTTGTTGATAAACATTTTTCTATCATTAATCCATTTTAAGTTATTTATAACAAAATTAATAATAAAAGGGCATATAAATGGATCATTCTCTCCTCAATTTAGGAAATGTAAAGAATGTAAGTAAAATTTAAGGAGAAGAAATATAAAGTAAGGTAAATAACAAGGAATAAGAAACTTCTTTAATCAATGTTTTTCATCAATTTTCTAAGTTGACATCTAGAAATTATCTAAAGAAAACTCAAAAACAGTAAAATACAAAAGGAACTTAACGTTAAACAAAAACAAATTAAAGTATTAGATAATAGCAAAAGATAAAATAAGAATAATAACAAAACTTGTGGTTTATAAATACAAAGGAAAAATAAATTGTAAAGATGTACATACTAAAACAAAAAGAAAAGAAAGCAAATGTTTAATCTATAGTAGGCCCATCGTTATGATCTCTATCATCTTTTAGCATCATCGAGAGCTATAGAAGCTAATTAAATTACTTTTCCTACTTCTTCAAATCTGCGACATCCTCTGTAGTCTAATTTTTTTTTACTGCTTATTCTTGAGATCAATAACAACTTCCAAGTTGCTCCCATAATAGTTGATATGTTGTGAGGTAAATATCTCTATGCTTCTGTATTGTCTCCTCTTCTTGAGGTGTCTCCTCTATTATTTCCCATAATAACTAATGTGATATGAGTTATTGTGATGTGCGTTAGACCTCTCGATGCTCCTTTTTACTTGCCAACTTTATCCTCTCTCTATCTCTCTCTCCCTTACAAAAATGAAGGCTTTATATACCTCCTTAACTAACTAACCTCATATAACTTAAAATCTTTAAATAAAAAATATACAAAAACCTATGAGCATCCTTAGAAGAGTGTAAAAATACGTATGTTCTTTGTCGAACTAGTCAAGTAAGTACTAATATAGAGGACTCCTTTCTTCCTAACTACCATCTATTATAAGTGTTTAGAAAAATAATAACCTCAATTACACAATCATTGTTGTACAATACACCATAAATAAATCATATTAGTTACTTTCCTTTCTTTTAGCAACTATGTACGAAATAGCCATGTGTAGATATCTAAGGGTAGGGGACAGGACATGTGTGTTCTTATTTTTTTTTGATATATCATATATGCTTATTTTGCTAAGATTGATCTTTAAAATTCTTAAGGAATATGGTTGCTGAGCTTAATGGAGAGTTTAAATAACACACCTTTTATACACCTTTGACTCTACATACTCAATATATAAAACCACCATTATACCCTAAGTCATTAAATGATAACTCCACTTGATCCCCTTTTGTCAAATTTCTTTTATCCAATATAAAATTTCAATTTAACCTAAATGTTGTAAAACTCTTAAAGGTGAGCTCCCTATAGGAAAATTTTGCAATGCAAAAAATTGATGGAGAATTTAAATAACACATCTTATACATCTTTGACTCTACATACTTGATAAATAAAACCAAAATTATACCCTAAAGTCATTAAATTAAAACTTCATCTAATTCCCACCTAGACAAAACTTTATCAAATTTATTTTAATATAAAATTTCAATTTAACCTAAATGTTGTAAAAATCCTAAGGGTGAGCTCCCCATAGGAATATTTTTCAACGTATAAAAACATACTTTATAAAGGTTGATACGTTTTCTATCAACCTTTTCATCTCTGAAGCTAATTCTACCATCTTTAATAAATATAAGATAAGAATATATTTTACAAAAATGTGGTTCTTCGAAGGTAATCACTTGATGCTCATTTAAGGCATTTTCCTCGATTGAGTTAGACTATTTAATACACCATAAATGGCTTTAGCCTTCACCCTCTTTCATTTTTATGTTTATGAACTCATCTATATGGTTGAAGTTAGTGTTTAGAGTGAAAAAAAAGCAACAAATAGGTTTAAAATACACAAATCCATAAGAATGAGTTTGGAGCCTTAATTTTTGAGAAATCTAAGATTTATGAGTGAAAAAGTGAGTGAATCTTGATAAAAATGATGAAAAATAGAAAAATCTAGTGAAAATTAATTTAGAACATAATTCAAGTAGTAGGTATTTAAATAAATTGAAATAATTTGAGAGAAAATTGGAGAGATTATCGAAAGTAGGGACTTTGGTGTAACCTTTAGGTTTGTAAAATTTTAGCAGTATGATATGAATTATGAACATTGTACAGAACGTTATACTTATGGGTATTAAAGAATTAAGACATGATTTGGAGTATGGGCATAGACTTAGGCATTCTAAGTATATAATCAGGGGAATAAGTATGTCTATAGGCTATTAATCCATGTACTTTTATTTTTCAAAGACAGTCTCAGGCATAGGCATGACCCAGGTTGTGTGTCCTCTTAGAAAAACTTATAAATCAATATGTTTTAAGACATGAGCATATCATAAGTCATTTTTTATAACATAATTCAACATGTTCTTAATTTGTAAGCTTTCTATTAGCTTGTTATGTAGATGTTTCGTCTCCAATACTCTACAAAGTTTCTCTTTAAGTTCATATATACCTTTCTTTACATTCAAAAATATGAAAACATAAACAAATAAACACAAAATACTAAACACAAATAACAAAAATAGGAAATAAACTTATTCATCAATCTACTAAAAATAAATCCATATCAAATACTAAATAAAAATGTAAATTACTGGTTAATACCAAAAGATACAAATAAACTTAAATGTAATTTAAATTTATAGTTGGATTGCCTCCTAATAAGAGCTTACTTATTACTCTTTTAGTTAGACTCTTCCCTTAAACTTTGTTAAAGTAATGTGAATATTCTCTTCATCGTCATCATAAATTATGGTATGTAGAGGGTCATCATTTCTCATTTGGAACTTCTTCTTTACTTTCCTTTATCTTTACTTGTCTTGGCCCCTTGACTTCTTCCTTGATGATCCATTGTAAGAAATTAGAACAATTTGCTTGGCCTAATCATTTAACAAGTATAAATAACATCTCATCATTAAGAACATATGTTCTCATTTCTAAACCTAGGTATCAATTCACTTTCCATAACATTAACTATTTTACTTATTGTGGTTAGGATAGGTTTACCTAGTATTAGTGGCTTTTCCTCTAACTCATCAATATGTAGGATATAGAAATTTGTTAGAATTATGAGTCTATTAGGTTTCACCATTACATTCTCCTTAACACCTTTGGGAATTTTTGTTGAGTTGCAAGTAAAATAGGTTAACCTAATCCTAATATTTTCTAATATAAAATAATATGTTAGATTAATATTTGATCATAAATCCATTAATTTCTTCTTAATGTAAATACCTAATTATGAATTAAATGATAAAACTCCCTAGATCACCTAGCTTCATAGTATGATGTCTTGAAGGTACTTCAATGTTGCCTTCATTTGATTTTGACTTTGCAATTTACTCCTTAGTTCTTTCAAATCTTCTTCATGCTTATCTTGATTACTAATCTCTTCCTTCTTAATTATCTAAAATAATATAATAGGGTAAGGTATTCTTAATTTATACTCTCTTAATGATATCCTTACATTACTCTCTAGTGTCAGCCAACTCCTCACCCTTTAGGCAACCTTTTCTGCATGTTCCCTAGAGTAGGTGTTATATCACTAGACAAGGTGCCTTATGGCCTCTCTTTTATTGCCTTAGTCAATTGATATGTTTAAACTTTAAGATTCCTTATTAAATCTTCATGATTATGAAATTAAGAAGTAGTTTCATACGTAAAATCTCTCAATAAATCTTCAAAATTTATCTACATTTTGACATATAATACTAAAAATATGAAAAGGGTTGTATTTTATTTTAATGATTGTCTAAAAGAAATTTAGGTAATTTCTCTACCTAGAGTTATACCTCATATTATAAGGATTTCTTCTAGAAACTTCCTATGGAATCATTTTCTTCATAGATTTCACCATAAGACTCCTTACTTGGTACTTTATTCCTTAATTTCCTCCCATAGAATTCACAACTCATATATTGAACTATTCTTGATAGAAAGAATAAGTTATCTAATTTTATTCGTATCACATCTATAAAAGTAATTATAGTTATGGCGTCTATAATATGGATCCCAACATGCCTATTATCTCTTAGGCTTCCTAATTTCCACTATCATTTATTCATTTCCATATCTTCTATTTCTTGGTGAAATCAATAGAACCTTTGTTACTTTGATTACTAAAGGAGGTGAATGTAAGATTTTAATGTTTTTCCCTATTGCATGTTTTAATTCTATTTATAAAATAATATCAAAGTCCTTAACTAACAAATTGAAGAAAATCTTACTTAATCATATTTACTCAGGGGGCATACATTACTAAGAGAATAATGGGAGATAACATCCTAGTAATGTAAGAATTTTTAAAGAACTACTCTAGCAAGAAGGGGGTAAAAATTGTTAACTCAAAGTAGACCTAAGGAAGGCCTACAAAAATTTGGATTGGTCCTTTGTACTAAATATCATGAGAGCAATCAAGGTGGATTTATCCAAATCTTTTGACATGTTGGATTGGAATTCCCTACTTAGTAGTCTGGAATGGTTTCATTTCCTAATAAGATTCATTCACTAGATCAAAGTCTACCTTTCTACTTCCTCTTATAGAGTATTCGTTAATGGTATCCTAAGTAGCAGTTTTAATGGTTCCAAAAGGATAAGATAAGGAGACCCACATTCAACTACAAATGTAAGGACTTCTAACTCAATAATGTCAGTATTTCAAACGACTTTATGATGTTCTATATGGCTTATCACATTCCATTTATATTCTAGATGAACTTCTTCTAGAATTCTATAAAACGTCTCGCCTTATTGTCAACTTGATGAAAAGGAGATTTATTTCTCCTCCGATGTTACTAATGTTGTAAGGTTAAAAAATATATTTGGATTGAGTGTAAATAACTTGCCTTTAAAATATCATGGAGTCCTTATTTCTTCAAACAAGCTTAAGTTCTCTTATTGTTAGGCCCCGGGCGGGTTTGCCGTGCTAAACTGAGAGTTTTGCTGTGGTGAAACGATGGGAGCACTCGCAAGGATCCTTCAGGAAAAATACGTTGTGGTGAAAGTTTGTCCTTTTCCACGGTGAAGTTTTCATAGACAAGCGATATTCGCTCTTAGGAAGGCTCACCACGGAAAATTATGGCTTCACTGCGGCGAAACCTCTGGAATCACAACCCAAACCCCAACATCAAACAATGTAAAAATACATATATACTTACAGCCTTAACACCCCTTAACCTACAACTTCCAATATCCAAAAAGTTCATATTCTATATCGTTGAAAGTCATGGGTAAATTCACTCTAAATTGTCCCAAATTCACTTCCTCTAATGTAACATCATTTCATAACAATTCAACTATCAACATTATTTCATTAAACTCTCTAATCTCTACTCATTTGATTAATTACTTATCACTAATTCTCATCCTTCACAAATTCCTAATTTTCTTTTCCATAACACATAAACATGATATCATAAACATAACATCTTTTCAAAAACCATTTGCACATTCTTTTCATAAATTTTCAACACAATTCACATCCTAAACATGTAGCAATTTCTCAATTCATTCAAGAAACAATAAATTTGCATTTATAAAGTAGTTGAAAACATTGAATTTCCACTTATTTGAAAGAAACATTAATGGCTTATTTACTTAATTATAAACATGAAACCCACCTTGAATTCCTTACTTAGAAAAAAAGAAACATTAATGGCTTACTTACTCATTATGAACATGAAACCCACCTTGAATTCTTGGCTTTAAAACTTACTCAAATATGCGTCTCTTCTTGCTCCTCTTGCCCTTCTTGATTTCCTTCAACAATGGCAAAATCCCATTCAATAGGAATTCAAATTAAGAACCCAATCATAGCATATTCACTAAAATTGATTCTAGAATATTAAACCCACGTATTTCCTAAGCTTCATGAACCAAAACCCTTATATAAATCTAGACCTTTGGGTCAATTTTCCAATGATCATTTTGATAAGATAAATGAAAATTTTAATAACACTTTCTTCTAGAAAAATGTTTCCCATTGTCTTAAGTTTCTAATGACACCAAAATCCTTCCATTTGGTTTAGTAAATTGAAAGTTATATCCCAAACATTTTTGGACTATTCTTATATTGAATTAATATTCTGTGCTCAATTTCCATCCAGAAATTGAAATTCTTAGAGAGTGAATTAAACTCAATTTCTACAGACAATTTGTAGCCCTATGTCTTTTGTTTACTTCAAATAAAAAATCACTCCATTTGGATAACTACAGGACAATGTATCATCAAAATACCAAAGCCTATTTGCTGGAGTTTGCCGTGGCGAACTTTCACACAAGCATACGCAATATCCAGCTCTCTCATCCCATTTTCCAGATTTTTCACATCCAACATCTTACACCTAACACATATTATACAACAATCATCCTTTCTAATTCATGTACTCTTCATTCTCTACTCCATTTCAAATCAATAACATTCACAAACCAATTCATGATCTATATTTGATCATTAACCAAAAACAGAACATCAAACCTGTTCATTCATTCATCAATTTAATTCACTCATCCAAACACATTATATGGATCATCCAACTTTCAAAACATCTTTATAATAATTTATGAATCATTACTCATCATGCATATAGAAAAACAAGACATTTACTTAAAATTTTCATCACCCACGACATATACATAAGCATTGCATAATCAAGTCATCAAATCTCAATTTACTCTTCATTCTTGCTTCATTTAACCATCCCCATGACATTTAAAACATAACTTACTTGGTTTAGCTTTAAATTATTCAAATTATTCAAACTCTTCAACATCTCACTCAACCCTAGCTTCCCTCCCTTACATGTGCATCATCATTTTGGGGTGGTAGGGTTGGGTGTTTAGTGAGAAATGGAGAGGGCAATAATTTTTGAAGAAGCAAAGTCAAAAAGTTAGACAAAGATCAACATGATGAGGGTGAGAGCGAGGTGTAGTGAGTAAGGAAGAGAACACATGACGAAGATGAAGAAAAGAAAGAAAAAGGTGGAGAAATGAAGCATGTCTCTTAAAACACAAGTGAAAGACCATAAATATGGGGTCTTTCACTTGATGAATTTCATGGCTTAAAACAAGTGGTGTGGTAAGTGACACTTGTCAGTTGCCATATGCCACTCTCTCAAGATCTCTTCTAGGTTTTTTAATCTACTAGTCCATTTGTTTCCAATTTTCAATTCAATTTTTTTCTCCCAATTTTCAATGACTCTTGTCATTTAAATCTTAATGTCATATATAAAATTTTTCCACTGCCATCCTTATTTCTACTACTATTTATCAATTGTTCTACCACTTGGCATTTTTCCTCGTCCAAAATATCCTTAAATTCCAGAAATTCCCAAATTTTTAGATATTTGCCGAAAATTCATAAAAATTCTAATACAACTATTAATACTTCTCCCATTCGATTTTCAATACAAATAATTCAAATTTCTCAATTTAAGCACATTTATAATCAATTATACCCAGAATGTCAGTGAATGCCCATACTGTCATTTTAATATATGTTATAATCAAATTCACGTATGCGTATGCTAACATCATGCATGAGCATGAGATGCATTTTCCTAATCTATCATTGCTATTTTCTCAATTTCAGGAATCTAGGCTTCTAACCATTAGTGTGGGAACGGGATGTTAGATTTCTTCCCCCTAACAAATTTCATCCTGGAAATTCTTATCTGATTGATCAAGAGGCAGGGTTATGTCTCCTTATATGCTCCTCAAGTAGTTTCCTTGAATTAACTATAGTCAAAGGAATCAACCAATCTTTCAATCACTTATTTAGATATCACACTATCTTAACTGTTTCCCCAATATAATTTAGATTACTCAAAATTTTCTCTTTGTGTGTCGAAAACACATCTTTGTCAGATCATATTAATATTTCTTAGCATACTCACATATCACACATTATGAATCTGAGACATCTTTGTTGATAATATGACTCATAAGTTACTAGTCACATGCTCTCAATAACTTCATGTGGATCAATATAATTCAAGATTAGTTTATCCTTTTTTCCTAATCTGAGCACACCTTACCAAGGTGGTACTCTCAGAAACAATTCATCTTTCCTTGCATTAGCACACCTTTTAACATCAATTCTACTAATATCTTCTTACGGTGGATCATAACTCTTGTCGCATTAATCAAACAACCACTTCGGTTTCAATTTCCTCTTCTTAAGATCATAATCAAGTTATGTTTTCATTACATTCTACTTGTACACTCTAATCTCATCATTTACGCTTATATCCCTATATTCCTCAAACAATCTAGGACAATACATTCACATTTATATCACATTCGGGAATATATCACCACAGTGCAATATTGATGTCATATTCAATAATGCATCCCCCAACACAAATATGTTGAATCATTATCTGTCACATTTACCCATATACTATTTCTTATTTCTATTTATCCACAAATTTCGCTTTCTCATATCATGAAAGAGCATCATTTTTGTCACTAATTCTATCAGCTCAAACTCTTAACAATTGTTTATGTATGTGACTCATACATATGCGACTCAAACTAGGGATCAGTTGCTACTGTCTGCTACGACATAACTAAAATGCATGTAACTTGACACATATTTCGAAAAATACCTATGTAAGATACTAATTCTAGCACTCTGATACCATAAATGTTGGGCCTCAGGCGGGCTTGCCATGACAAACTGAGAGTTTCACTGCGGCAAAATGACGGGAGCACTCGTAAGGATCTTTTAGGAAAAATACGTTGCGGTGAAAGTTTGTCCTTTTCCATGGCAAAGTTTCCAGGGATAAGTGAGAGTTGCTCTCGGGAAAGGTTCTCCGTGGTTAATTATGGCTTCGCTGTGGTGAAACCCCTGGAACCATAACCCAGACCCCAACATCAAACAATGCAAAAAATACATATATGCTTACAACCTTAACACCCCATAACCTACAACTTTCAATATTGAAAAAATTCATCTTCTATATCGTTGAAACTCATGGACAAATTCACTCTAAATTGTTCCAAATTCACGTCCTCTAATGCAACATCATTTCATAACAATTCAACTACCAACATTATTTCGTTAAACTCTCTAATCTCTACTCATTTGATTCATTACTTACCACTAATTCTCATCCTTCACAAATTCCGATTTTTCTTTTCCATAACACATCTCACCTATATGTAACAACAATATGTATTTAAAATTTATCATCTCAAATTGATAACTTGCTCAAGTATACGTAATTTCAACTCAACCTCATCCATACATAAATTCATATTTCATTAACCTCAAAAGGAAAGAGTTTTACAAAGCTTTAATGGGCTTTTTAAGCCACAATACATCAATGTCTCAAAATCTCAAGATACAAAAGATACTTGAACTAATAATACTTGAAATGCGACTAAAGCCTTATGTTTACAAAATCTAGCTTAAAATACAAAAATATGCATAATCGGAGTGATGTCTTGACTCTTTTTTACTCAATCTCTTGCTCATCACTTGGAGATGGGAAGGAATGGGGGTGAGCTTAAAGCTCATGGGTAACAAGTTTAAAATTTATAACAAGCAAAACCATTGTAAATGGTCAATGTCATAATAATTTTGCATCAAATCCATAAAACACATATTTCCCAAATTCTTAACTTGATAAACAATTCATAAAAACATAATTCATAAATGCGTCACACTAGTCGACCAATCATACACACATAAGCAAATTAGAATGGTTTAGGTGCTTCTGTAAATAGCACGTACTAGCACATTCCCACATAATGGTCTTGTGTAGTCGTAAATAGAACGTACTATCGCAATTCCATATAATGGTTTTGCGTAGTCGTAAACATGAGGGAGTCCACGAAGGAACTCTGTGCCACTAGCGGGCAAGCGGGAAAAGCCTTTCCACTTCATTTACTCTTCATTCTCTACTCCATTTCAACTCAATAGCATTCACAAACCAATTCATGATCTATATTTGATTATTAACCAAAAACAGAAAATCAAACATGTTCATTCATTCATCAATTTAATTCACTCATCGAAAAACAGTATATGGATCATCCAACTTTCAAAACATCTTTATAATAATTTATGAATTGTTACTCATCATACATATCCAAAAACAAGACATTTAAATTTTCATCACCCACGACACATACATAAGCATTGCATAATCAAGTCATCAAATCTCAATTTACTCATCATTCTTGCTTCATTTATCCATACCCATGACATTTAAAGCATAACTTACTTAGTTTAGCTTCAAATTCCTCAAACTATTCAACATCTCACTTAACCCTATCTTCCCTCCCTTACACGTTCATCATCATTTTATGGTGGTAGGGTTGGGTGTTTAGTAAGAAATGAAGAGGACAATAATTCTTGAAGATGCAAAGTGAAAAAGTTAGACAAAATTCAACATGATGAGGGTGAGATTGAGGTGTCATGAGTGAGGAAGAGAACACATGAAGAAGATGAAGAAAAGAAAGAAGAAGATGGAGAAATGAAGCATGTCTCATAAAAAAACAAGTGAAAGACCCATAAAAGACCATAAATATGGGTCTTTCACTTGATGAATTTTGTCGCTTAAAACTAGTGGTGTAGCAAGTGACACTTGTCACTTGCCACATGTCACTCTCTCAAGGTCTCTTCTTAATCTTTTAATCTACCAGTCCATTTGTCTCCACATGTCACTCTCTCAAGGTCTCTTCTTAATCTTTTAATCTACTAGTCCATTTGTCTCCAATTTTTAATTTAATTTTTTCTCCCAATTTTCAATGAAACTTTTCATTTTAATCTTAATGTCACATACAAAATTTTTCCACTACCATTTGACTCTTATTTCTACTACTATTTGTCAATTGTTCTACCATTTGGCATTTTTTCTAGTCCAAAATATCCTTAAATTTCAAAATTCCCAAATTTTCAGATATTTTCCTAAAATTCACCAAAATTCTAATCCAACTATTGATGCTTCTCCCATTTGATGTTCAGTACAAATAATTCAAATTTCTCAATTTAAGAACATTTATAATCAATTATACCTGAAATGTCAATGAATGCACTTACTTTCATCTTAATTTTGTGCTATAATCACATTCACGTGTGCGTATGCTAACATCATGCATGAGCATGAGATGCATTTTCCTAATCTCTCATTGCTGTTTTCTTGATTTGAGGAATCTAGGGTTCTAACCCTTAGTGTAGGAACGGGATGTTACACTTATGACCTTTCTTTATGGGAGAGTTTCAAAAGGAAATAAAGGCTTGGCATTATAGAGCACTCCCTTAAGCTGGTAGGATCTAACTTATTATTTTTATTTTGATTAATCTTCATACCCATTATCGCTCACGTCTCTTCCTACCAAAGAATATTAATAAGGAGATGGAAAATTTGACAATCATAAGGGCTATAAAGTTACATAAGATGAGTTATGTTGGGAAAAGAATGAAGGAGGCCTAGGATTTGTCTCGATTAACTTGATCTAAACAATGTCAGTGGCAAAGAGGACTTGAAGACTCTTCAATGACAAAGAAGCACTTTGGAGCAAGTGGACTAATGAAATTTATTTAAGAATTCTAGCTTTTGGCATTTATGTGAAAAGGAGTATTCTTGGCCTTTTATCCTTATGCTTAGAAAAGGTAGATTATTTACTCTCTTTTTAAAATTCATATTGGAAATAGAGAGGACACCTAGTTTTGGTTTGATAATTAGTCTCCTCTTAGTCCCCAAATTTCAAGAGGTGATCTCTCTTCCCTAGTAACAACAATTCTAACCTTGCCAAATTTTCCAAAGTAGTAGATCAGAGATCTTGGCTTGCTAATGACATAGGTATGGATAGATTGCTTTCCTACTTTCCCTTCTACCTTCTCAACCTTATCCTAAAGGATAAAGCTATCTAAAACTCTAAAAGTAATGGGGAATTCTCCAATTCTTCTTGTCTAGAAGCTATCAGACCTCATCTTCCTTTTATTCCTTAGTATAACATTTTTGGAAAGGATCACCAATGCCAAAAACTTCTTTTACCACATGGTTAGATGCTAGAGTGAGATTGAAAACATAAAAATAGGCTTAAGATTTTTATTGACCAGGTTTGTTTCCTTCGTAATTTGATACCTACAATAACTTCTCATTTATTCTTTCAATATTGCTACACTTCCTTCATTTAGAACAGAGTTCTCCACCTCTTGAATAAGTATTTTTCTGATAGTAAATGGGATGAAATCTTAGTATGGGCTAATAATTAATACAAAAAAATGGGGAAAGATCAAATAGGTTTAAGCCTTAATCCTAATTGCTCTCTATATTCCATATAAAAAGAAAGAACTCTAAGATCTTCAGGAATATCAAAATTGAAAAATATACTCCTGCATATAAATTGAGCTATTGGATCAAAGAGATTCTAGTTGCTCATAACATCACGCAAAACTTGATCTCCTCTCTTAAAAGAAGATGGAACTTAGATTGATCAGATTGTTGTCTTTTAGTAGTCTTAATATTTATTATGTAAAGTTTTCATTTTGTTGTAACTTTTGTTTCTTTTATATCTTTAACAACATTACTTTGTAATTAACTTTTGGCTGCCCTTTTGAGCTTGTGAATGGAATCGTTTCTTCTTTTGAAAAAAATTATAAAAGCAATATAGTTTCTTGAAAATTTTGTGAATGTATACAACAATGTTATAAAATTCTAACTTTCAATTTATTGGTAATGGTGAGCCCACAAGAACTTTTAAAAGCAGTAAAAGTATAAGGAAAGGAGATTCCACTTCACCCTACTTCTTTACCTTGGTTATAAAGGTATTCAACAAACTTCTCAAAAGACTAGTAGAGAAACAAAGAAATTCAGATTGTGCAAAAAGGTAGGCATTACTAACCTGTGTTTTGTAGATGAGTTGATCTCACTAGCCATAGATGATAAATCTTCAATTTGCACTATAGAGATAGTTATATAAATCTTCACCAGAATGTTTGGACTAAAAGGCAATTAATAAGAGTGCCTTTTTATATTTCCTTTAATGATAGGGAGTAAAAATAACTAATTACCTCCATCATTGGATTTGTTAAAGTGCAAATGTGAACAACATGTCTTAATATCCGTATTTCCTCTTCTAGAATACCATATGGGGATTTCAATCCTTTAATGGATAAACTTTATAAGAGAATTTCATGCTAAAGCATGAAAGCTTTATCTTTGACTGGAAGAGCTTAGTTGATATTAACAGTTCTCAATTCCATCAATAAACTTTGCTCTTCTCACATAGCATTCCCTTAAGATATAATCAAAACTATTGAAAAATCATTCAAAAAAATTCTATGGTCTGGTAAAATTGCAGAAGGTTTTAAAGCCCTATTAAATAGATGAAGCTTTACACTGCCAAGAAGTATGGCATGGCCTGAATATGGTTCCTTTAAAAATTATAAACACGTCAATGCTCACTAAGAGGCTCTAGAGACTCATAGAGGACAAGCAGTCCTTATAGGCCAAATGCATGCATGAATAATATATCAAAGGGGGAAGCATATGAAAGTTAAAATTTTTAAAGAGTGCCTCCACCATTATTAAAGTTATAATCCAAATAAGGAGCAAGATAAGGTTACAATTAACAAAAGTGATTGGCAATGTAAACAATACCTATTTCTATATTGATAATTGGGTTTCTGTAGGACCTCTAAAGAACATTAGGGAACTTACTCCTCTAATCAAACTATTGTAATGACTTTGGAGTATAAGACTATCATAGTGGATAAAGTTAATGATCCAATTTTTTTAACAAGATCTACAACATCAATCTGAATATGCATAAAGAAGATATTAACTACTGGAAACCATCTATTAAAGGAAACTTCTCCAACCAATCTTTCAAGGAATTCTTTCAAGTATCTTTCACCATAGTTATTTATTATAAAGCGGTATGATGTATGTACATACTGCCTCGAGATTTAGTTATGTTATGAAGGGTTGTTGAAGACTAACTTCCTACCATTGATAGACTTAATAAATACTTTCCTATATCAAACTATTTTATGTTATGTAAGAATGCCCAAGAGAACGTTTCACTTCTATTTTTTTTAATGTTAATATACTAATGCACACTAGAGAATGATTTTGGAAAAGTTTTATCTCAAGGATACTCCTCTTTATTAGTATCAAGTTGTTACATAGATTTTTGATATGTTAGATAATAATAGAGCACTCACATGGTGTTTCTATATAGCCCTTTCTTATCTTGTCCAAGCCATTTAGGATGAAAGGAATAAGAAAATTTTCAATAACATTGAAACGAGTAAGGATTTGTTTTATGGAGAGTTGCTCAACATAATCAAATTGCACATTAATCTCTTTAGCAGCAAAGTCAAATTAAACTCTGCTATCATTGACAAATGAAACATATAGCTGGTTTTTTATGATAAAGTTTGAAGTCCAGACTTAACCTTTTATGGATAGCTATTCTTAGTGATTGATTCCAATTTTTTCTTTCTAGGGTTGATCGCCTTTTATAAAACCTTGTAACAACTATGTTGTTAGCCTTGTATGGCTTAATTTAATTTCATATTTTTAGAAAATCTTACTATTTAATGTTCCACCTACTGTAGCATCTACCATCTACCTTATATATTTCACTAAACCAGTATAGAATGTCTAGACCTATATTTATATTAGAAGATCGTAGTGTAGCACTTTTTCAACAAATCCTTGTATCTCTCTAATATTCTTATAAAGTGTCATTATGAAACTAATGGAAAGAAGAGATATCATTCCCTAGCTTTGTCATCTTAAATGATGGAAATAATTTAGCAAGGAACTTATTTATAAGAATCTCTTAAGTGGTAATTCATATAGGTTGTAATGCCTATACACATCACTTAGCTTGATCCCCTTACTGTGATAACTGCAGCCTAATGTTTTCTTTAATTACCCCATTGACCTTGAATGTGTCGAAAATCTCTAATAAGTTTGGGATATGTGCATTAGGATCATTGTCAAGTATCCTATTAAATTGTACATTCTATTGAAGCATTTAGATTGCATTAGATTTAATTTATAAATAATGAGCATTCATTTCTGACCTTACAATGATCTCAATTGTGTTCGCAATAGAGATGATTTAGCATAATCCATCATTATTCTCCTTTCTTCTTTCATCTTTTCAAGTGTAGTTCTATTTTGTCTTTAAGTTTTTTTTTGATTTGTTCATTTTGATTTTGATTGATCTGCTCCATATTTATAAGCGTATAGAGTTAATTACAGACAACTTACTAAAACTAAAGTGATTCCAAAATATTAATCCCATAAAGAACTAGTCACCAAATCTATTAATCATAGTTAAGCAAATAAACTAAAAAATTAAAAAAGTTGATTTAAGAGAATATAATTATTAAACTAAAGAAAACAAAAAAAAAATGAAAGATTAATAAATAAAGTTTATGGAATTTGGTTTCACTCATATGAAATTCTATTCATACAAGATTAATTATCTAGTTTGAAATAAAAAATGAACCAAAGGTGTCTATTTTCTCAATCGAAGCACACAAGTATATCTAATTAGGTTACCAATTTGTATAGTTATCCTAATTCTCATTGTATAATTCAACCTAATCAAACTTATTATGCATATCTAATTTATATGGTTTTCACTAAAGTTTAGGATAATCTTGTTCTTTAGCCCTAAAATTTTTATTCTCATAATGTACAGATTTTACTTCACTTCTTAGTCCTTCATATAATCCCTAAAATTGAATCTATGGTGGACAATCACAAATCTAACATTAAAACCAAAAATAATAAATTTAACCAAAAAAATAAAATTATGTACTTTATAAAAAGAGTGCAATAAATCATCTCCACTCCAAAGAATTTTTTGAACATCCTTTAGATATTCTTAATTACTCTTTTGAAATAAAATTATTCAATAACTTATACGTATGTATCGAGCTAAGGATGACCTTGACTAGAAGTAGTCTCCTATCTAACAAAATTTTTTTGGTACACTAGTTGAAAATCCTTTTTTGTATCTTCTTGAACAATGGGGTACATTCTCTATTGAGCAACCTTTTAGTATAGATAGGTAGTCTCCGAGGTGTGAATAAGGGTCTTTGTAACTTAAAATAGTGATGTTGGTTAATCATTTTGATAAATTATTCTTGCTCACTAAGATTATCAAATGTGTCTTCTGTTTGTTGATCACTACAAGAAAATGGACATTTAGTGGAAGCTAAAGTTGTCAGTGAAAGAATGAATTTTAGTTACTATTCATATTTGTAATGATTTTTTTTAAATTGTCACTTGTAATCACAAATACCTCCATCATTAATGAAATGTGACTATATTTAAAAAGTTGTCACAATTACTTATGATTTTTGTGACCACTTTTTTTGCTACTAAAATCATTTACATAAATGACAAAATTGTATGGTCACAATAACATTACTAGATTATGATGATAGTTTGAATAAAAAAGATATTAATAGTGATACGTCAAAAATGTCACAAATATTATTAATGATACATTGGTAACGTCATAAACACTATTATACTGTGACAACATATTTTACACTAAAATTATATAAAATTGTAACAAGAAATATGATCACCTAAGTTAGTCTTATCTGTGAAAGATATTTTTTCATTAAATTATCATTTAATTGTGAAAAATTATATTCTCATAGGTATTATTAGTAGTGAGAAAAATATAGGCACCAATACTTTTATTAATGATGTCAACAAAATTTCATCACAAATTTAAAATTTATATCGTATGACAATTTATCACTACTATGTTCACTATTATCATAAATAAAATTTTAAATATAGCAATTATTTTGAAACTCATAATAATCCCACATAAGAGACAAAATTAAATACTAAAAATAAATTTTCTTTGTATGCCAAACTTAAAACTCAAAGAAAATAATAAAACTCAAAGCCTTAGAGATTGCCCTTCAAAGGCCACTACATTGATGATATAAACCAAGGCAACTATGGATTAGTATCCTACAAAACAACGAAAAAATTTAATTATGATATAAAATATTAATATATTAATTTAATAATAAAATATTATAATACAATAATAAATTATCAGTTATACTTACATTATTGGTTGGAGTACTTAGTGAAGACAGTTATAGTTATAACTTTTATTATTTTGATAAAATTAATTTTAAAATTACACGTTTAATGATTATTACTCCTCCCAGATAATTCAATTGCATGTTGAAGGAAGTGACTTGGTTAACGATCAATTGTTTCATCTAGCGTATAGGCCTTATATACGAGTTTATCGTTATAAAAGCTTTCTCATCAATAGTTGGAGGTTTAACACAAAGGAAAGAGATTTGCAGTTGAAATCATAAAATAACAACATTCTTGTGAAAGGGGATAAGAATAGTGATAACTTGGATTATTTTGTGTATTAATAGATATCATACAATTAAATTATTTTGGGGAAAATAGTGTGACTTTATTTAAGGCTGATTGATGGGATTGTCATAAAGGTTGATATAAAGATGATAAATTTGGGTTTCCAATGATTAATATTACACGCAAGTTGAACACTAAAGAACCATATGTTTTAGATTCATAAGCTGAGCAAGTTTAATATATAAGAGACATTAAAGAGCCTAATTGGAAAGTTGTTAAGACAAAACTAAGTGATTTATATGATTTTCTTGATTAAGATGTGGATGATTCATGCCAAGAAAATGAACAATTTAGTTTTATGCTTCATAGAGCTAATTTGGAGGAGGAGGAGGATGATATGGTATCATTGAATATATGTCACGTAGCCAAAATAACTATTGAAGGAAATCCCATAAATATTAATATCATAAGTGCTGAAGAAGATAATGAAAATAATAATGATGAGTGTACTTTTATTAATGATGATGAGATAAATCCAGTAAGTGAAGATGAGGCTAATGAAGACGATGATGATAATTGAACGTTTATTTCAAAATTATTTATAGATTTTAGATTGATTCATACTTCTACTTGATACTTTAATATAATTTTTAATTTTTAAATCTCTTTTGTTATGATATCTTTCTAATGTAATATTAAATTTAATTATGTTTGCTAAAAATCTATTGAAATGCTATTTTTTTATTTTTACATAGGTTAATGTAAGAAATAAATAAATAAATTATATTGCTAATTTTAACTCATTGCAATATTTTCAACAATAGTCATAACATTTTTATCACAAACATTAAAATATTTAAGTGTGAAAAAATTTCCAATGACAATAATTTTGAATAATATTGACCCTAAGGGTAAGTTTATTATTGTGATGATATTTAATCGACATTAATTAATTGGGATTATATTGGTAACAAGTTTTAGTCATAAAATGTTTAAATTTTATGTAACAAAAAGATTTCTCATTACAACTATTTTAAAATTTATGTTATGAGATTTCTTATCGCTATCATTTTGAATAATAGTGACCATAGTGGTTCACATGCTACTATGACAATATATTATTGCTACTAACTATTTTCGCTTATACTGATGGCAATTGTCATCATAAAAATATATTAGTTAAGTGACAAACAATTTTATCATCATAATAACAAATAATAATAGTCACAATAATTTATTCTGTCACAATTGCATTTAATTCTTGCTAAAATGGTGTAGGCGCTAAATATTTAATACTATTAGTGACAACTTAAGAGTGACAAAGCTATTATTGACACTCATAAGATAATATTAGTGACAACCTAATTGTGAAATGCTTGTTAGTGTCACAATTACTAAACCATTAGTGACTATGTAATAATTTATCAAAAATAATGAAATTAATAGTGACTTGCAAACTTTTGGTCACATTAACTATCATATTTGTGACAAAATATTTAAAATTTACAAAAAATTGTCACTAAATGTCTTCATTCTTTTAGTGGATGGATAGCCCTAACATTTCCTTTAAAACATTTAGAGTAGACATTAGTAAACTCAAGTATTTGTCCTTAGCCATGCAAAAGAGTAAAAGTTCAATCATAAAGCAAAGAGAATATCTTTAGTTTTTTTGCATCTATTGTGATATTCAAATTCTAAATCCTTGCTAATATTATATGTGATTGGTCTTGAAATATATTCGATGCATTAAATGAAAATATCCTTGTCCCCTTTGCCTCAGAACCTTACTTCCTTGAAAAGATCTTATGTGATTTGTATTAATAAGAACCCTAAAGGATGTTACTGTACCATATTGATAGATCCAACTAATGAATACTTTAAGAAACCAAAAGCCTCTAGCATATGTACCAATATATTAAATTTTTAAAGAAACATAAATCCAAGGAATTATTTTAAAATTAATATCTTACCCTCTAGGCTACACACTATAAACTAAAAATTCTAGCCCTACTTAATTTGTTAAATATTCTAGTTCATGTATTTTGTCTTTCTAAGTCATATTCAAGCATCAATTTAATTTAATATATCAAAATTCTCAAATCTCATAACTTTCTATATCTAGGTTTCATTTTTGACATATTTAATTCAATTAATAACTTATTCAAAACATGTTTAATGACTTGAAATGTAAAGTAAAAGACATGTTATTAAGATTAAAGTTTTAATGAAGGGATTTAATTTTCTTCTCTTCCGTCACTTTGTCTCTCTATACAATGATTAACTTAGCTCAAATTAACAGTTTCAACACCTAACCCTATTAGCCTTACTCCTAACTTATGAAAATTTTAAGAATGTATGAGTTTAGAGAAGTTTTAGGATTATATTTTAGTGAAAAGTTAGAGATAAAAGGGGAAGAAAGAAAATGAGAAGAAGGAAAAAAATGAGGAACAAAGGTAAACTTACAATTATATTCAAAAAAATCTTCAAAATGTTTCAGTTTAACAAAATTTTTTAATATAATCCCTACTTTCAATCGTAATAATTTATGAAAATTTTCATATAAAAACAATTATAAAACAGTGAAAAGATATATTAAAGTCCTTTTACTTGAAAAATTTAAAATTAATCTTAAGTTCTCATGGAATAATTTTATTCAAGAAATTATGATCGTAAAGATTTACTTATGATATTTTACAATTTAGTAATTTACTCCTTGTCATAATAGAAGGGCAATCAAAATAATGTATAATAGTCTATTTTACTCCCTTAATTTGCTTAATTACTAAAGATAAACACTACCTTATTTTCCAATCAAGTCATTAATAATTAGTATAAGTTTAATTAATATATTAGCAATAATAATTGTTCCAACTTGTTTGTTTTTGTTATAAGTAATTATTACATTAACAATTTGTTTCATGATAATATCAATACCAACTTGCTTATTTTTTATATAAGTGGATTAATATTTCGCTTCATGACAATATCAACAGATATAACGGTATTAACAAAAAATAACAATATTAACCAACATATTCATTAGCAATCACAAAATCTAATTATAATATTCTCCCAAACACTTTGCATCATTTTTTAGATGTCTTTTTAAAATGATGAATAGTATTTGATTTATGATTAGTATTTTATTTAATAAAAATATTAGAGAAAGAAATTAGAACTACACAGAGAGACAACTCTTATAACAAAGTAAACAAACACAAACATAAACACAGACCTATTACAAGAAAACCAAGTTGCTTAAACCCATATAACAACAGACATTATCCCCACAAAGAAAGCAAGAGACACTATTCCAAGTTGCCATTTTCCTCTCAGTTCTCTTCTTCTTCGACGTCATCAGCTTCATCATCGTGTTCAGCAACAGAAAATTCTTCTTTTTCTTCATCATCAGCTTGAGGAGGAGCAAAATACAGCTTCAAACGGCCACCTTCTCTTGAATCAGCAAACATGCCTCCTAAAGGAACTCTGACGTTGTCAACAACAAAGCAGTTCTCCTCCGGTTTACAATTAATGAACACCACCGATTTCCCCTTCTTCACCAGCTTCAAGCTAGAAATTGGTGGAGGAAAGAGTCGGTTCGAATCAGCGCATACAGGTGAGTTGCCAAGATACAGACAAGTGTTGTTCATGATACGCTTCTTTTCAGCCATGGTTTCGCCATCAACGCTATTGCCGTTCCTGTTAATTGAACTTTCTGGGAAAAGATGATCTTTTAGGGAAGATGACAACTTAGATGTTGAAACTGGCAATGGAACTGTTATTTCATGTGAGCAATTATCAGGAGATAATGGGTTCTTTTCAAGTGAGAGGCCATCTAAAAGTTCAGCAATAGCGGTAGTGGAGTGACTGGATAACGATGTATCAGAAGACATAGATTCAGATCTCTCCACGTTTTGCTTGTTGGGTGATGGAGGGCTGAGTATGTCTTTGAGGCTACAGAAACTATGAGCGTCCATTACTTGAGAACTGCTAAGAAACAAGAGGAGATATTGTAAGCTGGCGAGGGCAGTGAATGTACGTGTGTACTTATTTACATATAATGAACGTAGAAAGAAGAGACAAAGGGACTGGTTTGGTATTCCAACTCTCTCAGTGACTGATTCTGAGTGCTTTTAGAGTAAAAGCAGCACTTGCCATATATTAAAAAAAAACTATTTATTGCTTCTTACTCATTTCTCATCTTTATTAATTATCTTTCTCTCTTCTTTTTCTTGGACTATGACAGGCCTTTAATGATGCTTTCTTACATCTTTTATGTAACTGATGTAAAACCAAGCGGCCGTTATTGCTTATGCAGATTGCAAAAGTTTACGGTTTGTTTTACTTCTTTTCCCGTTTAAACTTATTATAATAGAATTTTGTCTTTCGATATGCGACCTGCGATATATTAAAACACAATTTAGTGATAACAAAAGAAATAAATATTTTATATACAAGTATTACCTCCTAACCATCTTTTACAAATTCATTTTTTTGTCTTGAGAACTTTTAGATGTTGAAATTGGTGAAATACGTAAGAAATGCTTTGTTATAGTATATTTTATGTAGTGGAGTGCATAAAAGAGTAGATTCTCTTAAATATTTCTAGTTGACTCACTTTCATAACTAGTTTGAGGGCGATGAAGTCGCTTCTTATTTACCTAGGGATTCTAATATCTTTAAAAATAAATCTTTGATTAGTGGCCTTTAATCGTTGATAGAGAGAATTCAAAGGATATTATCTAGCTGGTACTTTAAAAGTTTAACTGATTGGGTGCAGGTGATCAATTTCGTGGTGTATAGTTTATACCAGCAGTGCATGTTATAGCTTTAGTTAGCTCAGCCAGAACTAATCGTCTTTATATTATTTAGTCTAACAAATTATAGAGATAAAGATTGATAAAATTTAAAATTAAAACAATAAAATGAAATAAATTAATACAATTAATTAATTAGAACAAAGATTAAACTAAGAAAAAATCAATAAAAATAGTGATATATAATCAAAATTCGAATTCTTTAAGACTTCACACTTTAATTTAATCTAGGGTTCATTAGACAATAAAATTCCTCAATTATGCTAATATCTTTCTAAAAGTTATTAATAACTAATCTTTGATTGATTAATCAAAATCTCTTTTTAATTAAAACTCTTTGGATTGCATTAATCGATTTATGAATTTTACTATTAGGTTTGACTTTAAGTTAGAAGATTTATGTTGAGCTATTTCTAGGTTTATATGCAACAACTTTCAATTATGTAAAATCTATTCATACAAAAGATTTATTAATTTCAATTGGATTAAATCAATTATGAATTAATATATCAGTAATATTAATTAAAGAATAATAAAGAACACATAATTATATTGAATCTCTATAACAATAAATAATAAATTAAAATAAAATTACTACAAGGTCCACATCTTATCCAGATACTATAAAGGATTTAGAGCTCCTAATCATATCAAACATAACATCAAAACTAAAGAGAAAAAAGAAAATCCAAGGAAACATGTTGAAATCTCTTTTAATCTTCAAGAAATTCGCTTAATTCACTCCAAAAGTGTCTCATTACTTATTCTTCATTATGCCTGTTGTCCTAGGGCTTTAATTATGTCTCCTAAGCTTCTTCTTCACTTTTTCTTTTAATTTTTCCTTTTATAGTCCAAAAATATAGGTTTACAAGTGATATACAAGCTTGTACATAGGTATGTTAATGGCCATATAGTTTTGATGTGTGTTTATAGCTATGTAACTCTTTAAATTTTTAAAACAACTTTTCTTACGTGAAATGGGACCTTGTTGAAGTACATAGGTGTATTAATGCCCATGTACTTTTCCTATAGTTTTATAACTTCATCGAAATAACTCCAAATCATCCAATTCATTCATTTTACTCTAAATAAGTAAATTATAATCCAAAAACAAAATATGAATGAATTAAGTACTAGAAACGATAAAACATTCAAATAAATAACTTAAATGCAATAAATATAAACCTAAAAATATAAATAATTAAACACTTATCAAACTTCCCCATACATAAGCAAATCAATTTGATTATTCTCAACTTAATAAGAAACAACTCCATCAAAACATTAAATATATCGAAGATATCTATCAACATTGTCTATTATTCATTTAATTGCAAAGTTCATAACTATTTTTCTAAACAAATCAAATCACAGTCCCAAACTAACTAGGAATGATCCATCTTGACCAACATCCTTTAATTTTTTTTGATTATTCATTATTAAGCTAATTATAAAAAAATTGATAAGCTTAATTGCTAAGTCCCTACCCTTCACTTAAGTTGTACATGTCCTCAATATGCAAAACATGTAAGAACAATAAAAAATGAAAAATAGTATAAGGAGGTGAGGATAGCAGTTACTCCCCTGATAGTAAAACATTTTCAATCTTGTTTAGTGTCATTAACATCCATCTAGTGCTAGCAAACTCTTATATACTTTAACGCATTAGGGTAATGTTGCTTTCATAACCTATGGAACTTCATCAAATCTTAAGTATCAAAACTAGAAACATAACATTAAAACTAAACAATAATTAAACTGTTAATGAAAATTTTTCAAGCTACTCAATTAAAACAAAAATACCTAATTATTAGGTTGCCTCTTAATTATCGCCTCTTTGTGAGTCTTTTAGTTGGATTTCTTAGCAAGCCCTTCTTCAACTTGTTTCTATAATATATGACTTGCTTCTACCTATCTTCTCAAATTATGAATCATTAGCTTACAAATAGGCTATATGTTGCAATATAATAATGACGTATGGTATCAAATTAAGAAGGATAATTAAGTATGTTAATTCCCTTTTTAGTAACAATATATCATTATAACAAGGAAAAATATCTCCTAGATCTTTGATTGACTCTTAACAATTAGTTTTGTGAAAACTAGGAGTCATTTATACTTAAGACAACTAATAATAATTCCTTGATAGCCTTTTATTTGGCTCCTCCTCTTCATCTTCCTCTTTCTCATCATCTTTTTTTGTTTTGTTTTGAACAACAACTTCCCCCCTTTCTTCATCCTCTAGCTCCTTTTCAATCCTTAAAGTTATTGAATTCAATTTTTTTCTTAAATTTAGCTCAGTGTATATAGATAAAATACCTATTTGCTCTTTAAAAACAATCTCAACAACCTATCCAGTCAAAGATGCTATGTTGAAGAAAAAGATGAGTTGCTATTTAGTTTTATCAAAGGCAAACTCGATTGTAGCAATGGCTTTTATAAGGACCTCTTTGAGACATCGATCCCCTTATTATTGTTGTTGTTATAGAAATCCAAGTGAAATTTGATTATTCTATGCAAAGTTAGGATGGTTACTCCACTTTGGATTGTAAGTTTTTATATCTTGAGGCTGGTCCCTCATGCAAATTGGTTGCTCCCATATGAAGTCTTGTGCTTGACATTTATGCTTGGGGTGGCCATCACCATAATTGTTATATCGCATGTCAGATATTGATTAGGCTTCTAAATACGCATTACCATGCCTCTCATTCTAAGCTTCCAATATTTCATTAAGTGATGTCATACCATAATCCCCTAGAGATTATTATCTTCTCCATCCTTTTACTATATTTTGTAGCTTTAACAATGAATACCCAATTTCTAAAAATAATCCACAAATATAAGATCAAAAAAGAGATCTCCAAGGATAAATAAATAAACATAAAAGGAAAAAAACTACCTATAAAAAATAATTAGATTAATAAAAATAAGGTTTTCCTAGCATTATATTCCCCTGAAACAACGAAAAAAACTTAATTGAATTGTTTTATATTACAAGTGCACAGTGTAGTTGTAGCTAATTAGCATGCATATGTCAATCCCACTAAGACTATAATTACTAATGCTAAATATGTTTTGATTTTCTAGTCTAACAAATTATGATGATGGAAATTAATAAAATTAAAACTAAAATAATGAACACAATTGAATAACCATAATGAAGATTAAACTGAAAAACAATCAATGAAGACAATAATACTTAGAATTTGAATCCTCCTTAGGACTTTTCATACAATTAAGACTTTACACTTCAATGTAATCTATAGTTTATTAATCACGAAAATTCCTCAATTATGCTAACATCTTTCTTAAGATTATTAGCAACTAATCCTAGGTTGATTAATCAAAGTGTCTTTCTAATTAAAACTCCTATAATTGCAATAATCAATTTACGAATTTCATTATTATGTTTGACCATGATTTGGAAGATTTATGTCTACCTATCTCTAAGTTTGCATATAACTCTTTTCAATTGTACTTAGACCCATTTATACAAAGGATTTCTCAATCTTAATTACATAAAATTAACATACTGGCAATAATAATTGAAAAATAATAAAAATCATATCATTAAACATTAATGAAACCAAATAATAAATTAAAATAAGATAAAATCACTATAAGGTCCATCTCGACATTCATCTTATGTAGGTGTAATAAAGGATTTAGTTCCTATTCATATCAAACATAATATTAAAACTAAAGAGATAATGGAAAATCAAAGGAGACATGACAAAATCCCTTTCAATCCTAAAAGAAAATCACTTTAGATTGATGAAAAATCACTCCAAAGGATTCTCCTTACTTGTACGTCGTTCTTTTTGTCATCCTAAGGCTTCCAATTTTGTCTTTCAAGCTTCCTCTTCACTTTGCCTTTTAATTTTTCCTTTTATGGTTCAAAAATTAGGTTAATAGCTTTTACGTGAGTATGTGCACGAGGGTGTTGATGGCCATATACTTTAAAAATCATAAGATTCTTGAATCTAGAGAAAAAATAGGCTTAAATTATATATATAGGCAAGTACAGAAGCATGTATCTCTCTAAAATAGGTATGTATATGGTCATATAACTCTCTAAAACTTTAAAACAACTTACGTAATGCATGGTCTTATTAAAAGCACATAGGCACTTATGTAGTTTTCTTACAACTTAATAACTTTATCAAAACAACTCCAAATTACTCCAAAATTTTCCAAACTTCTTCCTTTTTACTCCAAATAAGTAAATTATGACCTGAAAATGAAATATAAATGAATGAACTACCAAAAAAAATAAACACTTAAATAAACAAGTGAAATGCACTAAATATAAACCTAAAAATATAAACAATTAAGCACTTACAAATAATCCTAATTAGAACTACTATTAATGTCTTTATGGTAAAAATATTTTAGATAATTCTCATTAATAAACAAGCATTGTTGGTCAAATGGGCTTATTCACACCATTTAAACAATGAAAGATTTGGTATATACTACCAAGGTATAATTCTTCCTATACAATGGTAAGTTTACTAAAACTAAGAGACAAAGTCAAACCATACTTCTTGATTATTATCATTAAAGAAGATTTCATATTCTTTTAGCACAACATTTGATCTATTATAGGCCCTTTAAGCAGTAATAATAAGCAAGGCCTTTGAGGAGCTTGATACTAAATAATGCTCTGGTAAGTCAAGTTTTCAACTACACTCATCTGAACTTGGAGTTATTAGTGAGAACTAGTTCAAGGCAACATCTTCTTAGCTTTGTACTCAATCCTAATTAGGAGGATTCTATCAATTGGAATTTAAAGTAAATCACTTGTTAATATAGAAATCATGCATAATATGTAGAAAACACAAGAAGGGGGGTTGAATTGTGTAAAATCTTTAGAGATATTAATCTTTAAAAGTTTCTTGAATTTCTTTACAAATTCAGATGATCACAAAACAATTCACTTAAATAAATGAGTAATGCAATCACAAAATTATTATCTACTCTTCTAACAATAAGAAAATTAAAAGATAAGGTTCAAACAATAGACGTCGCGGTTTTATACTGGTTCACCCTTAACCTTGGCTATGTCCAGTCCTCAGAGTTTTTCCGAGATTTCACTATACTCTTTAACGTTACAAGTATTCTTTCTACACTTGCAGAGCCTCTTCAGGTCTCTCTTACAAAGTATTATTTATCTACTTCCTTTAGCCTCTCCAGGCTCTAGCCTTTCTTTGGCTTGGAAAGATATTATTTGAGCTTCATGTTATAGACGTATTCGCTTTCTTTCTTTTGCACTTGAGTATAGAGTTTCTCTAAGTATTGTATAACCATATTTTCTCTCTTTATTGTTTATTGTAAAAACACACTATTTAGTTTACTACTATAACTAGTATTTACAACTTAAGTCTTCAACTGTCTTCTTGAGAAAACTCCTTCTTGAATCTTCTAGAAACCATCATTAGTTGAATCTTGTAACTAACTCTAACTAACTAATTGACTGATGTTCTAGAATAGTTTTCATTTGCATCATCTGGTACTATGCTTCATCTGGTGTTGCACTTTCATCTGGTGTCACGCTTTCATATGGTCTATCTAAGATGCTTTGTTGTATAAGTAAGTATCATCTTGAGTTGACCTTGTATTGTCTTAAGTTGACCTTCTATATCTTCTTATGTTGACTGTCTTGAGTCTTAAGTATCATCTTGGTTTGACTATGTAGCATCTTGAGTTGAAGATTTGTGTCACTTACATTTTTCTCCACACTTATCAAACTCATCAAAACAGTTCACATACTTCTATGATTATTGTTATTTAATTTTCATCAGAATTAAAGAAGTGAAGTCTTCTTAACTTAACAATCTCTCCCTTTTTGATGATAACAAATAATTATAATATTAGAAGATAAAATAATATTAAGACGACACACGAATAGATAAATATTCAAATAATGTACAGACGAATAAAGTAAATGTACAATATATGTATAAGATATACAATACTTTCTAATATTCTCCATTTTTCTCCCCATTTTTCTCCATTTTTCAAAAAGATAATTCATCTTAAACGCTTCAAAATTTTAGAATACAAATGTTGAATATCAATGCGGATCGTCTTGAGGTCTTGCTCAATAGAAACACGTAGAAGTGCTATTTCCTCATGAAGATCACCAATTGAATCACCCAATTCATCTACCTTAGTATGAATTTCCTTAATATTTTTCGCTAAGGTGTCCTGAACTTCCTTCTGCTTATGACTAGCTTCAGTCCAATTGATGAAATGCTTTAAGAACTCCAAATTTACAGTAGGATCTTGTTGTATTTCACTAAGTAGATGAAGGTGTTCAATAATAGATGCTTCTCTAGGTGAAATATCTAATTCTATGATTTTGATGAGGTTAATTTGAAGGTTTGTTTTCCTTTTGGGAGATCAAGATCATCAAGTCTAGGTAGTTTATAAATTGGTTGCCCAAGAAGGTTTAAAACATTTTAAACTGAAGGTATGAAACCTAAGGGTCTGAAATGTATAATTAAATGCATAAAGGTTTCTATGTTAAAATTGATACCTTCAATTGTGATACTTCTATACCTTCCTTATGTCAATGTGCCAACTACCTTGAAACTTTCTTCTTTAGTAGAAACTCCAAATTGACTTCCTGATGCCCTTGATATGTGATGTGATACATAGACACCTACAGGTTGAGCTGCATGACATGCATCGTCTATGTTCTTCACAGCCACTTGAATATGTTTTTCTATAAAATCATCTTCATGCCTTTCAAGAAACATTTTCTTCTTCCCTTTTTCTTCATTGATTATGAGGGTTGGACATCTTGGTTGTACATCTGGTACAATCTTTATTGTTGTTCTGCTTGTAATAAGATAGATTGTATAACGATCCTTTGAAATCTTTATTGGATATGGTTTTGACTTTTCATCTCGCAGAATACCTTATAGTTTTTGTTCTTCATGACTGAGAAGATGTGTTGTCTGATTGTTTACTGGTATAGGCTCGACTTGTACCTTGACTGTCTACTTAGAAGGTTCTCTGATAATAATTGAACTTCTGTTTTGAACAAGTACTGATTATTCTATAACCTTCTTTTTCAAATCCTTTTTCTTGATTGGTTAAGAAGGATTGTAAAGTAATAGCTGGTGTTCAACTGTCTGTGCCTTCTGTGGAACATCAGATGAAGAAACCTTTTTTTAACTAAGCTTCATCTTCTTTTGTTCTTTTGATGGTTTGGAAGAGAGTTATTATTGAGACTTCTTCTTCTCAAATACTGACTTCCTTTTTATATCTGTCTCTCCAAATGATTTTCCTGAAAGATAATGTTCATCATTCATTGTCACCAGGTCCTTTGAGCCTACTCTTGGTAGAATACAGTGGATAACAAGTGAATGAAGAACCCTAGCCTTCGGAACAAGGGTTGAAGCCTTCTTAACTCCTGTTATCCATATAGTTGTTGATTGATGTGAGCTTTATCTATACGACCTTGAACGATCCATTTTGTATTGTTAAACAACTTTGCTCCAATACTTGGACACCTAACAACCTTCTTGATAGAATCTTGTGTGATTATAATCGACAACCCATATACCATTGATACTAAGATGTTGTCCACCACCTTTGCATTCTTCCAAAACTCATATATTTCATTCAAATAGACCGTCTCACGGATGTTGAAGAAAATTTTCCAACCAACTGCTTCAATTTCTGGTTCGATGTCCATCTGATTTTTCTTCAAGGAAGTGAAATCGAAGTGTCTCCCATAGACAAGAGATTTCTCCATTTTTAATCTGTAACAAATAAACACTAAACACATAAATGTATTTTTATTAACGAAGCGAGGTTAGTACAAGAAGACAAAGATATGAAATGAGAGGAGCTTGAAGTTTAGAATAGAGTATTGAATCATCTTTGTTGAGAGTACTAAACAAGTCAATTTCAAAGTTTTTCAAGAAAATTCTAGAGTATAAGGTGTTTTAGAATCTTGAGAAGATTTTCTTCTTAGACATACTCTTAAAAAGTTACCGTTTGTAACTTACCGTTACTATTTACTTGAAAACTTACGACTTTTCATCTTCTTCTTGTACGAATCGTCTAGGTTATAAAGTGTCAGACAAATGGTCATGTAATATTACCATATTCAAGTTTCATCTGATATCTTTGAATCTATCTTCACTTAAGGGTTTAGTGAAGATATCTGCCTATTGTTGATTCTTCTCAACAAATTGTAGATTGATGATCCCCCTCTACACATAGTCTCGTATAAAATGATGTTTAACTTCAATATGCTTTGCCCTTGAGTGTTGTATTGGGTTCTTTGAAAGATTAATAGCACTTGTGTTGTCATAGAAGATTGGAATCTGATATTCTTGGATAGAATAATCTTCTAACTGATATTTAGTCTATAATATCTGTGAACAACAGCTTGCTGCTGACATATATTCAGCTTTTGTAGTAGATAGGGCAATTGAACTTTGCCTCTTTCTTGACTAAGAAATTAGATTATTACCAAAAAAGTAACAACCTCCACTTGTACTATTTCTATCAATTCTATCTCCAACATAATCAACATCACAGTTGCCAATTAACCTAAAATATTTACCTTTCTCATACATTAAGCAAAGATCAGTAGAACATGCCAAGTATCTTAATATTCTTTTGACAACAATATAATGAGATGCTATAGGATCTTCTTGAAATCTTGCACACAACACTAAACAATATATCAGGTATGCTTGCAATTAGGTAAAGCAAAGAACCAATAATTCCTCTAAAAAGAGTTTGATCAATCTTCTTACCAGCTTCATCCTTAGATAAGAAGATTGAAGTATGCAGAGGAGTTGACATAGGTTTGACATTCTCCATTTTATATTTGACTAAGAGTTCTTTAATATATTTTTGTTGATGAATAAAAATCTTTTCTTCAGTTTGTTCAATTTGTAAACCAAGAAAGAATTTCAATTCACCCATAATACTCATTTCAATTTCATTTTTCATAAGATTTTCAAAACTAGAACATAACTTCTTGGAAGTTGCACCAAAAATGATATCGTCAACATATATTTGTACAACTATAAAATCATTTTTAATAGGTTTTCTAAATAAAGTCTTATCTACTTGACCTCTAATAAAGTCATTTTTAATCAGAAACGAACTCAGATGATCATACCAAGCACGAGGCGCTTGTTTTAATCCATACAAAGCTTTATGAAGTCTATAGACATAGTTTAGTTTATCAGTATCGTCAAAATCAGGAGGCTGTTTTACATAAAATTCTTCATCTATAAAACCATTCAAAAAAGAACTTTTCACATCCATTTGAAATAGTTTTATATCATGAAAAACAACATATACAAGCAAAATCCTAATAGCTTCTAGTCTAGCTACAGGAGCATATGTTTCATTGTAGTCTATTCCTTCTTATTGATTATAGCCTTGAGTCACTAATCTAGCTTTGTTATGGTTTACTCTTCAACAGATTTAGAAACAAGATTATAAACTTTATAAGCTTTAGAAGTAATTAAATATCCTAGAAAAATTCCTGAATTGATCTTAGAATCAAATTTATCCAAGTTTTCTTTTGTATTCAATATCGTGCATTTGTAACCAAAAGGATGGAAGTAAGATATTTTTGCCTTGCTTCCTTTCCATAACTTATATTAAGTTTTATTTAAAATAGGTCACAAAAATACTCTATTTTGAATATAAAAAGTTGTATTTATAGCTTCTGCCCAGAAATACTTAGGAAGATTCATTTCACATAGTATAGTCCTTGCCATTTCCTGAATCATCTTGTTCTTTTTTTCAACTCCATTCTGTTGAGGAGTTCTAGAGTAGAGAAATTATGGAAAATTCCATTCTCCTCACAAAACATTTTGAAATTTTCATTTTCAAATTCTCTACTATGATCACTCCTAATTTCAGCAATAGAAATTTCTTTTTCATTTTGTAACTTTTTGGATAAAACCTTAAAAAACTTAAGAGATTCATCTTTATATGATAAAAACAATATCCAATAAAATTTAGTGAAGTCATCAACAATTAAGAGACCATACTTCTTTCCGCCTAGACTTAGTGTTTAGGTTGGATTAAACAAATCTATATGTAACAACTCTAGAGGTTTAGACGAAGTTACAATATTTTTAGACGAAAAAGATGTTTTAACTTGTTTTCCTTTTTAACAAATCTCATAAAAAGAAATCTTTGTTAAAACTTATCTTTGGTAATCCCCTTACCAAATCATGTCTAACTAATTTGGAAATATGTTTAAAACTAACATGACCTAGCTTTTTGTGTCAAATCAGTTTTTCCTCATCTGTTGATATAAAACATGAAATATTTTGACTTTTCATATCATCTACGTTAATTTTATAGAGATTATTTCGTCCCTTGGTAGAAAAGAATATGAAACCGTCCTTGTTTTTAACTACACATGAATTTTGATTAAAGGATACTTCAAAACTAGAATCACATAATTGACTTACACTAATTAGATTATACTTTAAGCCTTCAACTAGTAGAACATTATCAATAGACAAAAAAGAATCTTTACCAATTTTGCCGATTCCAACTATTTTGCCCTACTAGTTGTCTCCAAAAGTTACTGATCCTCCTTGCTTATGTTAGGGGTCTAGGAACATAGACCTTCTTTCCATCATATGTCACGAGCATCCACTGTCTAAGTACCATTAGTGCTGGTTTGCTTTTTCCAAGAAAGGAAATCTGTAGTAAATATTATATCCTTCTTAGGTACCCATATTTTCTTGGATCCTTTGGGGTTAACCTTACAGTTTTTCATCGAATAATAAGAATATTGTTTCTTTTTCTTTCTATTAGGAACACAACTCTTATTATGAAAAACTTTGTTATTATGAATAGTATTCTTAAAACCTAAACCACTCTTATCATTTGGATGTCTATATCTTCCAATCATATCATTCATCCTTTTTGTACTTTCTGTAAATGTTGATAAATCTGCTGAGAGACTATTAATCCTTTGTTTTAGTTGATTAATTTTCTTAGATCTATTTGCAGCTATTTTCTTTTTCATATCATCTACTTGTTTCTTAAGGTAGATGTTTTCTTTTTCTAAAAAATCTGTGTTCTTCAAATTTTTAGCAATTTTTTTTTCAATATTCTACATTGTTTTAAGATAGCATGTGAATCTTCTAACAATTCTAAATAACCATCCTGAAGATCATCAAAGTTAGAAATTACCTCATCATCGCATTCCCTTTTAGTTACTAAGCATATATTTGCTTGCTCTGATGTTTCTAAGTCAAATTCAGATTCAGACGAATCTAGATCTTCCCATGTTAACATCATGCTCTTTTTGTTTTCATTACTTTTCTTCTGTTTTCTTTTGAGCAATGGGTATTCAGACTTATAATGTCCTAGTTTATTGCATTCATAGTAGATAATAGAACTTTTCTCATTTTTTGAATCGTCTTTTCTATTCTTCTTAAAAGAGAATTCTTTATTTCCCTTTGATTTCTTTTTCTACTTCCTCCTAATCTTTCTTGAAATGAAGGATAGTTCATCATCATCTTCACTTGAATCTTAATTAGATTCACTAGCATCATCATTCTTGATTTCTTCAACCTTTAATGCTTTTAAAGATGTGATTCTATTTTTCTGTATCTTCTGATTCTTTTGACCAGCCTTTAATGCAATAGATTTATCTCTTCTGGGTTTATCTTCTGCATCAAGCCCTACTTCATAAACCAAGCATTTCATCTAGCTTTAGCTTACTTAAATCCTTGGCCTCTTGTATTACCTTTACTTCAGGTTTCCATCATTTTGGAAGACTCTTAAAAATATTTCTAACATGATCTTAAGTATCGTAGATTCTCCCTAGAGCTTTAAGTTCGCTAACAATTTTTTGGAATTTTCCAAACATCTGATCACTAGTCTCATCATCTTTCATCTTAAACAGCTCATACTAATGAACAAGAATATTAATCTTGGACTCTTTCATCTGATTTGTGCCTTCATGTGCAATGGATAATGTGTCCCACATTTCCTTTGTAGATTTGCATCCATGACCCTTATCATATTCACTTCTGCTTAGAGCATAACTTAAAAAGAACTTGGCCTTTGAGTTTAACTAAAATCGAGCTTTTTGATCAGCTGACCATTTGTCACGAGAGATGCTATTGCCTTCATCGTTTGTTGGTGTATATAGACCATTGTTAATGATATCCTAAAGATCAATATGTGTAGATTCTATAAAGAGTCGCATCCTGTCCTTCTAATAATGATAATCTTCACCATTGAATGCAGGAGGTCTTGTGACAGAGGCACCTTCAACTATAAAAACATGTGATTCAACCATGGATCTTTTTCCTCACTTTGTAACAGTGTTTCTTAGAAACCTTGCTCTGATACCAACTGAATTAAATCATTTTTCAATAGAGAAATCACGTATATTATGTAGAATACGCAAGAAAGGGGGTTGAAATGTGTAAAATCTTCAGAGATATTAATCTTTAGAAATTTCTTGAATTTCTTTACAAATCCAGATAATCACAAAAAATTCACTTAAATCGATGAGTAATGCAAATGAAAAAATTATTATCTACTCCTCTATAAACAAGAAAATTAAAAGATAAGGGTTAGAGAATAGACATCGCGATTTTATAGATGTATTCACTTGGAAAGATATTATTTAAGCTTCACATTATAGATGTATTCACTCTCTTTCTTTTGCTTGGAAAGATATTATTTGAGCTTCATATTATAGATGTATTCGCTCTCTTTCTTTCGCACTTGAGTATAAATTTTCTCTAAGTATTGTACAATCATATTTTCTCGCTTGTATTGTTTTGTTGTAAAAACACACTATTTAGTTTACTACCATAACTAGTATTTATAACCTAAGTCTTCAACTGTCTTCTTAAGAAAACTACTTCTTAAATCTTCTAGAAATCGTTATTATTTGAGTCTTTTAACTAACTTCAACTAACTAATTGACTGACATTCTAGAATAGTTATCATTTGCATCATCTGGTACTATACTTTGTCTAGTGTCACGCTTTTGTCTAGTCTATCTAAGATGTTTTGTCGTATAAGTAAGTATCATCTTGAGTTGACCTTGTATCATCTTAAGTTGACCTTCTGTATCTTCTTATATTGACCGTCTTGAGTCTTAAGTATCGTCTTGGTTTGACTATGTATCGTCTTGAGTTGATGATTTGCGTCACTTACATTTTTCTGCGCACATATCAAACTCATCAACATAGTTCACATACTTCTATGATTATTATTATTTGATTTTTATCAAAATTAAAGAAGTGAAGTCTTCTTGACTTAATAGAATTGCCACCCATTTGGTTAGTTTACAAACTCTTCAAGCAAGGAAATGCAAAGGAATCTTGATTCTAAAATGGTTTGGCATAAGTTATTATAGATGAAACAAACAAGCTCCTATGCCTCTATATTTCTATGGTTAGCTCTTTGAGGAAGATTAATCACCATTAACAATCTCCTAAATTTCAAGATCCTTTCTACAACATATTTCCTTCGCTTCAAAGAACTTGAGTCAATAGCCCATCCTTTTTCCAAGTATAGGTTGCCTTCCTTCATTTGGTTTCAAATTCAATCCCTTTTATATTATTTTCCTTGCTAGTTCGAGCTTGCTTTATATAGGATAAGTGTTTAGAACACATATTAATAGGAAATTTTGAAGGTAAATATTTCATATATATCATAAACACTAATCCTAGTTAAATTAGTATTAGTGTTTATGTCATATGTCAAAGTGATTCATGATAGGAGAGGGAATAATGAAGATTAGTCAACTTGTTAGTAGTTAAATTCGAAGCAAAGTCAGGTTACAAGAAAATGATGAGTGGTACATGAATAAGTGAGCTTCAAGTTATAATGGATAACTACTTGAAGCTACCAATAGAGTTTGATTACAAAAATTTTTCATGTGTTAAATATTCCTATCAATCTTTAGTTGGGTCTTTATCATCTGAGAGGATATAGGTATGTTGGTTCTTAGTAGTAAATGTCTATGTGACTCTTGTGGTTTAAGTTTAAATTATGCAATTTCCATATACGTCTATTGGATTGAATATATAATGTAGTGGTTAAGATCATTTACTCATAAATTATACTTTTATCATAAAAAATTTTCTCATATCAAATTTTAAATAATGGTCCCAAATCGGATTAACATTAAACTCTTGCCTAAAAGATAATAAATTACTTTGCCAATTATATGAAGACTTCGTATTTAGAATCTTTTAGTACACATAATCTGTAATCCTTAAATTTGTTTTCTCTTTTCCCCTTTTCATACTTTTTTTATGATTAAAAAAAATCGGAGGCAGAAACAATAATAAAAGAGCATATTATAGGAATTAGGCAATTATGCCAACTATGTACAAGGACTTTGTTGTCAGATAGGACAGGATTTATGACATTATTGACCCAAAGACAAAAGGATCACATTGTCTCATCATAAATTTTTTCTTATATTTATGTTTTAAAACTTTCATATTTATAATATACATTATAAACACAAAAGAGAAAATGATGCAAAGAGTCATACTCCCTTTCCACTTTCCAAAACTCACCAAAAGAATTTATGATAATTAGGGTATCTTAATGAAATCCTTAATATGATTGCATAATGTATAGGAGAAAGTTTAAAAGGATGCAAAGCATTTTAAAGATGGTGTCTTGACTTGAGTAAGGAAAGATACATTATAGCAGGCTAAAAAAAAGGATCAACAAGCATTGATATTGATTCTTATATGTTTAGACAAAACTATCTTTGAGAAAACTTCAAGGGCATCAATTATGAAGCTAGCATAAATTTTTTTACACAATTATCTCAAAAGAATTAATAAGATGATAAAATTTTGTCTTCAAACCCTAAGAATAAAATTTAAAGCACTCCAAATAAGAAATTTTGAATCGATTTCATATTTCATTAGAGTTTTAACAGGTGTCAAATCAATTATATAGATATAATGAGAAATTAAAAGATGTTTGCCATATTAGAAAAAAACACTTCGGTCACTTGATTTAAATCTAATCATGATATTGTGGCTATTGACAAATTGAAATATTTAGATTCATGAAAAATGATCAACTTATAGGTTCTTTACAAGCAAAAGAGGGTTATTGCTATATAGAAACGTCTAATTTCTTGGCTTATATTATTGGTTAATGTGGGGTGTATGTAGATAGAGGTTATTTTTTCTTACACAACAATAAATTCAAGGTGTGCTTTTAAAGGAAAAAAAGATTTAAGAAAATACATACTAGAAGGATCCCTACAATGTAAAATAAAACGAAGAATATGGTCTTGTAATGTTGGGAAGTGTAAAGTGTCGACATTTTAATGAATTTGAACTTAATGTTTATGAAAAGTTTGAGGACATTTATTATGACATGAGCCAATTTGAAAACATAATTATGTATTTTCCGTTATAAATCCCACCAAAAACAGAGTGACCATCCCTTGTTATTTAAAGTGTTCATAATGGGATAAATTTTAATAGCCTTTATTTTAAAGGATTACCTCTTGGTGCATAAAATGCATACTTTCAGACTTTCACGTATGAACAACAGAAAGACAAAGAGAGAGAGATAGTAATCGATATAAATGTAAATCTTAAAATGAAGTAGAGTAAACTGAAATAGTATTATGTCAACCTGTCTAAGAATTAAGCTTCAAGAAATCTTCCCATAACAAGCAATCTTCCCACGTCAAGGCTATATAGAAAAAAGTCAACTAAGAAAAATAAAAGCAACTTTTTAAAACTAACATGAACAAAAAAAGAGAAGGATGAGCCAAGAACAAAATAAAAAATAACATAAATAAAACAACCTAAAACTGTAAAGCTCAAAATGTAAGCTTGGAGAGTTTAGAAGATGAATAGTAAGTCTTTAAATAGACTCTATATATGAAATAATGACTCATCCTAACAAACATTAACCACACATTAAATGAAATTATAAAACATAAAAAATGAAAGAACTCTCGAAAACATAAGAAGAGAACATATAGTTGGTTTAAGTGGAAAACATGAAGACACAAGAGAAAGAAAACCAATATAGTAGTAGGTATCCAGAACATAAATACAAAAGAGGGAAACACAAAGACATTGTCGGATCGATTACAAAACGAAGACATAGGTAGAAAAAACAGAGGAGATCAGTTTATTTAGGTTATTACTCTAAAAAACATCATTTTAGATGAGAAAATGACATGATTTTCACTTTTTTGAATTCTTGTTTTTTTACTACGAAAATAAATTTGTAGTAAAAATCCTTTACTTATGAAATCTACTTCGTAGTTTCAAAATGTAACTAATAGCTATGGAATCTAAAAAAATTTTTGTAGCTAAAATTTTTTTGCTACAAAACTAAGTTCACATTTAAAAACTGTCACAAAAAGTTATTAGCTACAAAAACAATTTTGTATCTAAACATTTTTTGGTACAAAACTTTATTCATAGTTGAAAAATGTTGCCAAAAGTTAGTAGCAATGAATATCAAATGTAACATATTCTAAACATAGCCAATAGTTTAGAAAAACTTGTGAAAATTTTATTTTGGGAGGTATTTTTTTCAATAGGCTATAATTTTGAAATTTCGTCCCCAAATAGTATCTTTTTGCTATGAATTTCAAATGGTAGCAAGAGAAAACATAGCCAAAAGACTTGTTTGTTGTAGTGCCTTCTTCTTCAAACTTGAACAACTTGTATACCCTTTTTAATTCTTAACACTAGTCTCCTATTTCAATTCCATCTATTTGGTATTAGGCTATATATTATTGTGGCAATCGATTCCAGTGTCACTTTGAACATTGTTGATCTCAAACTTAGAATTTTTTTGATAAGTCTATAGGTTCTCACTCGTGAAGAACATTCTCATTTTATACATTGGTTTGGATATAAAGGGCGTTTTCTTTCTTAGTTTTAGAGCTTATTTTAATCCTAAAAAGCTATTTACTAACGTTTGATTTTGTTATTTTATTATCAAATTATAACAATTACCAAAAAAAAATTCTATACAATTGTTGTAAAATTAACACCCCAATAGAAACACTAGGTATTCTTAATTTGACTATATGTATTAACTAAATTTGAAAGTGAAATGTTTTTTGGATTTATGTTATTATCCATTTAGATTTTTAGGGCCTAAGGGTACTTAGGTTACTATTCCACCCACCATTTCAACTAACTCACCGAATTTCAATAAAGGTATATTAGGGTCCTTTGAAATCTCGAGAAGGTAACCATCAACTAGTTTTATTACCATAAACATTAAAGAATTTGATATAATTTCAAGTTTTATTATTTCTTTAATTGCACATCGTCTTGAGATGAATCAATCTCAAGATTTTAATCTTGCATCATCAACTCTTCTACTATTTTCTCTATTGTATCAACATCATACATTACATTTTCCTCTTCACCAGTTTGCATTAGAAGGTCAGGTAGAAAAGCCTCTTCCTATTGTTAGCCTATTCTCCTTACTGATTGTCCCTTCATCACATCTCTTGATTTTAAATATTAATTAACAATAATAATAACAACAACAACAATAAGATCTAACATATAGGTTTTGGGGAGATTTAAAAGTATGCAACCTTAACCATAACTAGTAGAGAGGCTATTTATGATAAACTTACAGGAAAGGAGAAAAAGAAAGAAAGAAAGAAGGAAAGAAGGGAAAAAAACAAAATTTGAAGTACTATTTGAAAATGATAAAAACCAAAAATATACACAAATAATTGCATTAAAATAATAATAAAATAGAATAAGAATTAATAAATTCAAGATCTACAATATAAAGATAAAGAAATAAAAAAAATAAAAAATTCAAAACTAATAAATAATATAATTAATTAATTAAACAAAAATAAAATAAAAATACATAATAACATACATAATACATAATAAAATAAAGGTAAAAATAATGAATAAAAATAAAAGATAAAATAAGTAAAAATAAACAAAGAAGAAAGATGACAAATAAATAAATAAAAGAAACAAGAAATTGTAAAAAGGAAAAAAAACCTTAACTAAAATGACTAAGGGGGAAGTATTAAAATTCATACAAGAAACAATAATCGGAAAAAGGTTATAAAGACCTATATAAAAAAAGGACCTCTTTATGTAAGATCATTTACGTAATATCCTTTGCCTGTATCCTAGTTGCCAAAGTTTCCTATTAAGGGTCAAGTCCTCGGTGAGTTCCAACGGAGCTATATCATTCCTAATCAGCTCTCCGCAATTCTTCTTATGTCTTCCTTTCATTCTCTTATAGTCTATCAGGACAATCTTCTCGCATCTTCCCACTAGGGTCTCACATCTTAATATGTCTAAATCATCTAAGCCTTGATTCCCTTAGTTTAATATAAATGTTAGTTACCGTCAATTTGTCTTTTACCACTACATTCCTGACCTTATCTTTTCTTGTAAGGTTATAAATTCAATAGAGCATCCCCATCCTCCACCACTAATGTATGACTATATACTTGTTTGATGGGGCAACATTCTTTTTGTGATATAACTTCTAAACCAATCTTTATTTTCATATTAGCCTATGACCCAAAAATTCGCAATCTAAGTACTCAATCTTAGTTCTACTCATTTTAAAGCCCTTCAACCTTAACATATCCCTCTGGACTTCTAACTTGACATTAACACCCTCTTTTGTCTTATCCATTAAAACAATGTCATCAGCAAATACGCCATGGTATATCCCCTTGAATATTCTTGGTGACCTCATCTATCACTATTAAAAATAGGAAAAGCTTAACGAGGATACCAAAACTTAAATTTAGAAAGAAAAAAAAGAAGTTTAATGCATAAGAATCAAGGAAAAATATTTTGAAAATGATCTTCATTTATTTGAATGGATTTAGAAAATTTTGTTTTCTAGGAGAGTAAAATGAGAGGGAAATACTTAGTAATTAACCTATTATGCAATCACCACTAACATTTCATGATTAACAAAAGTATTACTTTCTATAGATGGCTCTATTTTCTCATAAAGTTTAATTAATATTGTTCTAATAAAATTTTCAACTACTTTATTTATAATAGAAATAAACATTTCAACGAGTATTGCATAATACATATGCTAGTTTATATTTTTGTCTAATTAAAACAATGTTCATGGTTTTGGATTTTTATAATAATATGATGATACTATGAAATATTTTCTACTTTAGTCACTTGGTGCTAGATAAAAGAAAGGAATGTAGTTAATGAAATTAAAGCATGTTATTAGAGATCTTTTCTTTTGTGATTGAAGACCCTAAACACATCAAATGGAAAACATTTTTTAAAGTTTATATTGAAAATGAATGTTATTTTTAATGTGGGTAGAGATAGAGCAACTTAACTTGCCTCATATTATCTTACATTTTGACTTTTCTAACTCATTAAAAAGATGCTTTTTTTATGTTAAGAACTGGATATTGATATTCTTAGTAGCATTAATTTCAAAATTTTCTTTAAGGCTTATTAAGGTACAATAACTTTTAAGAATTTTATAATCTTATAAGAACCATTTAATTTTATTTCATTCTCTATTAGTAATGGATCTTTAAGGTAGAGAATTAATATTTAAATTCACCACTCATTTTTTCTTTGATGTCTTTAGTGAGTTTCATTTAAAGAGGGGCCCTACATGCGCGTCTTCCTAATCTTTACGAATAAGATAAAGGGATGATTAGACCTTATAACTTGATTGAAAATGTATCAACTTTGTTAAAGATTTAAAATTCGAGTAAAACTTTAAGTTATGGAAATTGTTGAGACCAAGTCTATATACCTTTTGATATATATTTTTTCATATATTTTGTAGATTAAAATTATAGTGGAGAATAAAGAATCATCAGATAATTGGTAAACTTAACATCCTCTACTCATGGTATGATTGATCCAGCATAAAATTATTTTTCTTCTTCTTAAATTTTTGATGAAAACATTCAATATAACTATAAGTTGTGATTGAATGTTTAAATAGGGAGGAATTTATATAATAAAAAAGTATCATTTGATTTATCTGAGAGGATTGAGAATAATTTACAACAATAAGAAAATAAAAGAAAATAAAATACCTATAATGTATCTTTTGAAGATGATGAGTCACAAAATGTATTAGATAAAGATTAAAGAAAAGAAATTATTGACATAGACTCTTATTTTCCTCTAAGAACCATTTTTGGTTCTCAACTTAGATTAAAATTTTTTTCAATTGATAAGAATCTTCTTTTGTGATGTAAAAGAGTTTTGGCTAGATGGTTCTACGTATTCTCTCAAATGTTTTGAATTCATCCTATTTTCAAAAAGTAATATATGCTATAACAATGATAGGTCCAGGACTTAAGGTATCTTCTTATTATGAGACTTATGTGCCTTTACTTCAAGATTTAAAAAATGAATTTCAGAAGTCTAGATATATATAAGTCTAATTAAGGATCAACATGATGCATTGTTATGGCATACGGATAGACTAATCAAAGAAAAGGAACTTTGATTAATTTCTTATTTTATTATAATATTAGAACAACTTTTATTAAATATGTTTATTCTTTTGATATGGTAAAAAGTGTTATTACTTTACTTGGATTATTTTCTAAACTTGTTATGTGAGTTGGACCAAAAAATATTATCCACTTTATTATAAATAATTGAACTAATTATGTATTTTTTTAGTAAATAACTAAATATGTATTAGTTGTATACTTGTTACAATCAAAGTATATGCATATCTATTGGTGTGCATGTCGTTCTCATTATATAAATCTCATTTTAAAAGAAATTAGTTATATGGAGCATATTTTTAATCTTGCTTCATATACATCTAAGATCATAATTTTTATATATAATCATATTATAGTTTTTGTCTTGGTTAAGAACGTAAGAAGACTGGGTTGAGATTATGCATCATGTTACTACTAGGTTTCTAACTACATTTATATCTTCAAAAAGTGTTTATGATAATTCGAAAAATGTTTATGATTATAAACACGTACTGAAAAATCTAATAATAATTTGTCAAAGGGTGTGAAAGGAAAAGAGGTTAATACTATTATTCTAGATAATAAATTTTTTAATGTTTACTTTATTATTATAAAGATTGTGCCTCCCGTATAAGGTTATTAAGGATTGTTGAATCAAGTGACAAATTGTATTTGGTGGATATATATAATGGTATCTATAAAGTTCATGAAACAAATTACAAATCTTTCTAAAGGAAGGATAAATTTCTTTTTTGTAAGTTAAAAAGTACATTATAATGAAAAAATGGGCAGAGCCCTATAATGATTTGTTTGAGTTCATAGGTTTAAGTAAAAAAAAGAACAATTCTATCAAATGGTTATTCTAGGATAATACATGGTGTTGGGCCCCATTTCTGAAGCCCAACTCCGATGTCATAAAAACATGCATTTGTGCTTGTTACCATGCATGGTTATTCAAATTTAACCTCATTAGTCATCCTCGATTCATCTTCATTCTTTGATACCATAAGTGTCGGGGCCCATCTCTGAATTATTCTTATACTGAAGCAAATATTCTGTGCTCAACTTTCCTCTAGAAATTAAAAGTCTTAGGGACTAAATTAAAATTCTATTCCTTCAGATAATTTGTATCTCTATGTCTCTAATTTATTTTGAAATAATAATCATTTCATTCTAAGCTCTACAGATCAAGTTATCATCAAAATACCAAAGTATGTTAAGTAAAATATCCAATTCATACTCTTCCATCTGATACCTTATTTTGATTCAATCAATCTTTTTCAATTCAATATCAAAAGATAAAAATTTTTATGTAGAGGTGAAAAAAAAGTTAAGAATCTATCGGTCTAAGAATCACTTCATTTGGAGGTTGGATAATAAAGTTATGGCCAAAAGAATCAAACAAGGTTTTATTGAACCTATTTTGGGACAACTAGCATAACTTTCTCCATAGATTTCAAATTAAGGTCATCTTAGGATGGTTTCTAAGAGGACTTCGAGATCTACAACTTTTTTGAAGACACTGAAGTGAGATTTTGTCATATAAAGGGTCAGAACTGGACCAGACGATATAAGATGAACAGTACCCAGAAGAAGTTTTAGTCTAAGACCTATTTTGGAACCATTAGCATAACTTTCTCTAGAGATATCGGATCAAGGTTATTCTTAGGTGGTTTGAAAGAGAACTTCAAGATCTATAACTTGTATGAAGAACTTGAGATAGATTCTATCATCTATAGGAATAAAATTGGACTAGAACATGTAAGACGAGCAGTCCACAGAAGATACACGTCATCACCAGAAGATATACGTCATCACAAGAAGATACACGTCATCACCAGAAGATACACGATATCACCAGAAGATACACCTCATTACTAGTAGATACAGTCTATACTCCTGATCATCTCCACTTATAAGGATCATAACTTTTGACTCCGATGTCTAAAATTTTCATACTATATACTGGTGGAAAGCTAGAAAGATAAGCTACAACTTCCTAGAAAACAACTTTTTTCTAATTTAGCCTAGATCAATAAAGTTTTTCTCCTAAATTCAGAACACGAAAATTTACCTCTATGGAAGATTTGAAATTTGCACTATGCAAACTTGGAATGTCCTGAGCATAACCATTCACCTGCCAAATTGACTTCATTAAACTCTCAAATCTCATCTCATCTGACTCTTCACATTCAACTGTTGGAATTATGCCCACGACCCAATCGTTATATAATAGATTGAACACTTTAGTTTTGTGATTATTAATTTTGATTAAAAACATGGAAAATGATTTTATTATTTGTTTTTATTATAATATGATAAGTCCTTGGTTAAATTTATACACTTGCCATCATAATGGAGATTATGATAATGAGCGTCAAAACTTTAGGATTTAATCTAAAAATGTTCTTGATCATAGGATCATCAAATAAGGAATTTAATGATCCAGTTAGATCAATGTATATGTAATAGTGTCTATTAGATAGATATTAGTAGATCTCATTTACTAAGTTACATATACAGATGATGCATACAGAGATATGATCATTGAACTGACCAAATTGAGAATTCCCAATGGTTAATATTACCTATGAACTGTCAAGTGGGATATTCTTATAAGGATTTAAATGTATATTTTTTTCTTTGACCTGAGATCATCATAGTAATCAATAGGTCACTTATTATGTTTTGATGTCGAACACCTAGTTTGTAAAAATGCTAGTTGAATGATCATTGGATGTAATTAAGTACATATCTGATTAGTGGTGAATCAAGATGGGATCTATCGACTCTAGGTAATGAGTTTGAACTCTATGCTGCCATTGATCTTAATGGTTGTTTTAAGACCTTGACCAAGGTGATCGAATGAGTAAAGAAAAGGAGTTTTCTAAGTCATTCACTAATTATTAATGATCGACATGTAATATAGTTGGTTATCTAATAAGGTTTGACAGTTAAACTATATCTTAGGATAATCCAGAGTTATAATGATGGAAGGTAATAATACATTATCCTTAAACTAAGGTTCTGTTTTTGTAAGGTTATTATTTCACACTATCCGGTCATTGAGAAGTATTGCTAGATGCCAACTTTGATTAGTAATTAATTAGATTAATTACTACCAGCTTAGTGATGAACCTATATGGTCACACACTTATGAGTGTAATATTTCACGTTTATGATTATTTAATTTATTATGAGATAATTTATTAAATAATCTATATGGCATATTATTATATTTTTTGCTAGTACAAAAAATATAATTAATATTGGAATTTCTCTTGTACAAAATAAATGAATAAAATAAAATAGTTTTATTTTATAAATAATAATAATTATTTATTAAAAATCAAAATGAAAAGAAAGCATCGTGAACTTGCATTTGGTGGTGATGTTTTGGTTTTAACCAAAACAATAATGAAACGTTGCAAGTGTGTGTGTAAAAGGTTTGTGCATAAAGTGTTGTGCATAAAAATGGAAAAATGAGATTTACGAAGAGTAGGTTTTTGTCGAGTGTGCATGAAACTGAGAGAATCAAAACAGTGAGAGTTGCTTTTTGTTTTTACAATGAAAAGGAGACAGTGTGCAAGAAAAACGTACGGGAGAGTAAATCAAATAAAAACTGTTTTTTTCGTTTTGTATGAAAGTCATATAAAACAAAGCTAAGAGAAAATAGATATTTAAAGACAGGCTCTTCAAATTTATCCATAGTCATATCAAGTATAGAAAGTGGGACATATTTTTCGGTGTGAATTATATAGAAACTTCGTATTTTCGAAGTTCAGTATCGATTAATCCTCACGAATTCTAGGTATTTATTATTTGTCTGTTTTTATTATTAGTATGTTTGTTAAACGCAATAGATAAATATAGGATTGCAATTTTTATTTCTGCTACGTATGTGATCCTTCAATTGGTATCAGAGATAGGTTTTTTGTGTTTATATCATACTAAAAATCTACGATTGTCATTAGGCAAATTAAAATCTTTTTTATTTTTGATAATTGTTATCATAAAAATGCATGACATTTGATATGCTCACGGTTGGTGTTAACAGATATGCACAGTAACACATTTAATAGGTGTTATATGCACAGTGTAATAGAAGGTTTGAAAAACATATGGTTAAAAAGTGTTTTGATAGACGTTAAACTTACACATGGGTAATGCAAAGGTTGTTTAAATTCCAAATGTTGAACGTATGCATGGTGTACTGTTATGGTAGGGGGATGTATAAATGGAATATGCACCATCCATTTATCTCTACTATCAATTTACGTTAAATTGATAAAGCATTTAACGATGACCACAAGTGAGTGGCATTTGTACCTTTATGCAAATAAAGCTTTGCCTATTATGTTTGTGCATTCACGAATACATCTATGTCCATTGATGCTGCAGGCATCGTATAATGCAAAGTGGATTTTAAAAGTTTTTGGTTAAAAGCTTTTGTATAAATGTTGTCGGATAATATAGTTTAATACATTTTTAAAATTTTTCACTAATGTTACATAAAATCTTGACCTTTAAAATTATTGAGTTATTTTGATATAATATATGATATTTTATTAAAAAGAAAATTTCCACTTAAATAGATAATAATATTTATTTTTGTTTACAAGGAATGACCTAATAAACAGGTAACTTGTAGTTCAGGGATAAATAATATTTTCTATGCCATATGATGCATGTGTGAGGAAAAATTAATTAATTTTATACTTTTGGCCTATACTACTAGGGAGTATAATATTAATTAATTCTCTGTCACTTGGATGGAAAAATTAAATTATTCTAATAGGAATGACCTGACAACTAAGAGACTATATAGTATTGAGCCTACTATAAATTTTATATGATAAAATAGAAAATTTATCACTCTTTACTTATGCATGAGTAACGACTTGACAACCAAGGGACTCATTCATGTTTTAAAGATGTTATATCATTTAGATAAAAGTCCATGTCTAATGATAAATGATTTTGGTGTTTCATTTATTTGATTTCTCAAAATGTCTACTATATCACTGCAAAGCATTCTTGATGTTAACAAGCTAGCGGGTAACAATTTTGATGATTGGTACCACAATCTGAGAATTGTTCTCATGCATGAAAAACTTATCACTGTGATAGAGAAACCCATAAAGGAAGAGCTTTCTGAGGGAGTTGATGATGCTAATGCATTAGATGCATATTTTAAGTATTGCCTAGAGTATTTGGTTACTTTGAAAGGTAAGAAACAAGGTGGGACATTTATGAAAAATGTTTTCATGATTTCTTTAACTACTATTGATTCTAAAAAAATGGGTATTAGATATTGGTAGTAGCTTTAACATCTGTAATATGTTGCAGGGTCTAAGGATCAGTAGGAGATTGAAGAAGGGAGAAGTAAAGCTATAAGTTGGGAATGGAGAAAGTGTTATTGCCTTAGCTGTAGGAACTATTCCTCTTATAATGCCTATAGGAAAGACTTTATTATTGGACGATTGTTATTATGTTCCTAAGTTTGTTTCGAACATTGTTTCCATTTCGTCATTAGACAAACGTGGATTTCATTCAATCTTTAAGAATATACAATGTCATATATTTTATGGTGATGAATTATATGTCAGTGGTTATTTACAACATAGTCTTTATGTCTTACCTGAAATAGTTGTTTATCTAATTATGAATGTTTCTAGTTATAAAAGGAAGAGAGATAATCAAGCAAATCAAACTTACCTTCGGCATTTTAGACTTGGTCATGTTGGTGAGAAAAAAGTAAATAAGTTGTGCAAGGAAGGATGCCTCAGTCAATATGATTATGAATCATATGAAACTTGTGAACCTTGTCTCAAAAACAAAATGACTAAATCTCCTTTTACTGGAACTGGAGAGAGAGTTAGTGAACTTTTAAGACTTATACATACTAATGTATGTGGGCCTATGAAAGTTCAAGTTAAAGGTGGATATTCTTATTTTATCACCTTCATTGATGATATGTCAAGATATGGATTTGTGTATCTCATGAAACACAAGTCTGAATTATTTGAAATTTTCAAAAGATTTCGTAGTGAAGTTAAAAAGCAAATTGGTAAGAGTATAAAGGCACTAAGATCTGACCGTGGTGGTGAGTATCTTAGTGATGATTTTGTTGATTATCTAAGGTAAGAAGGAATCTTGTCTCAGTGGACTTCTCTAGGAACACCACAACACAATGATGTTTCAGAAAGGAGAAATCGAACCTTATTGGATATGTTAAGTCAAAATGACTGCAAGTCTAATAATTTTAATGACATTCAAATAATAAAAATATTAGAAATTGTTTAACTGTTTTGATCAGGAAGAAAGGAAGATGAAGTGGAAACGAAAGTGAGACGGAAGTGGAAGCAAAAGTGAGACAAAAGAAAGGAAGACAAAACAGAAGCAGAAGTAAGACAAAAGAAAGTGAGAAGGAAGTGGAAGCAAAAGTGAGACGAAAGAAAGTAAGACGAAGTGGAAGCGAATGTAAGACGAAAGAAAGTGAGACGGAAGCGGAAGAAAAAGTGAGACAAAGCGGAAACGAAACTAAAACGGAAGAAAAACTAAGACGAAGACGAAAGAAAGTGAGATAGAAGCTGACGAAAAAGTGAGACGAAGCGGAAGCGAAACTAAGACGAAAGAAAAATTAAGACGAAGAACCGATACTATATCGAATGGTTAACTAGTTTGAGTTAGTTAAAGAACTTAACTAAATAACTGTTTCTACAACAATCAAGAAATCAAGAATCAAGAAGCAAGAAGAAAGAAGCAGTTATCAAAAAGCAGTTGAAGACGAAGGCTATAAAT
>JANSVA010000005.1:36503535-36519684 GCA_025504915.1 Erythroxylum reticulatum | reverse complement strand
GATTAATACTTTGTAAAAATCTATTCTGATCATATCAAGAATTATAATGAAACACATATGAGTTCACCACTCATCAAGATTATGATTCATAACAAGCGAATCCTTAAGTTATATGTTTTAAGATTAAAGTAACGGCCCACTTTATTCATGAAAACACACTTGATTCCAGATTCATTTAATAGTGCCATTATCGATGGTCAACTAATATCATGATATAAAAATCATCATTCCCTTGAAGTAAACTCCTTTACTTATATGGAGATAAATCGCAACACTACAGTCTAAAATTATAATTAAGCGACCAACTTGGTTATTCAACTGTGAATCAATTAATTTAGATTCTAATAATATACATGCTTCCCATACATCTCTATATATATGTATATTACTTACAAAAGAATCTTGTTTCCTTTTAACCAGATATATAACGCTCACATAAATAAAATCAAACTCTTTTGTTTTATTAATAATAAATATTTTCATTACAAAACTGTAACTGAAGAAGATAAAGTTACATGTAAATACACTTGCTTTCCAGGGCAATATATTTACATAATTCCAACAGCTCCTTGTTATTAGCGGGCAGGCAGGAGAAGCCTTTATTCAAAGTGAACATGACAATAGAATAGACGAAACCAAACCCCCATAACATGTATTTCATATCTTGTAAACATATTACCCAAATTGGCACTTTACTGAAACTTGATTTTTCATAAACATGAGATATTTCGAAAACATGATTTCATAACATGTTATCTTTTCAAAAATAACTTTCAAAGTCTTTTCATAAATCTTCACACAATTTGTATAACAAGATATTACAATTTGTCAAATAATTCAAAAGCAATAATTGCAACACTTATGATGTAATTGAAATCATTAAACTTCTTTGATTGAAAGAGAACATTAGTGGTTTATTTACTCTATTATAAACGTGTACCTACTTTGATTCTCTTGCTTAATGACTTGCTCAAAATGCCTCATCTCTTGCTTCTCTTGCCTCTTTTGATCCCCTTATACAATAATAAAAATCCCACTCAATAGGGTTTTCAATTGAAAAATCTCACAAAGTACAATCATTAAAATTGGTTCTAGAATACTTAAACCCATACACTTTCTAACTCCATAAACTAAAATCCTTTCAAAAATCCAAAAGATTCAAAATGATCTTACCTTGATTCTTCACCAAATGAAGAGGTCTTTGGCTCAAATACTCTTCTCTTCCTCTGCCTTTTTTCCTTCTTGAACCACTTTAAAATCTATTTAAAGACTAGGAAATGATGAAACCATAGATCAACTCACTTCTTTTCTTTCAAACCACTGAAATTCTCTTCTCTTTCTTTCTTATTTTCTCTTCTTCTCTCCCATTTCACGTTTTTCCTTCTCTTAAATGCAAGATTACATTTCTTTCTTCCATTTCTACCCTTAATGTGTCCAAAAAGTCCATTTTATCCTTCCTTATAGGCTTATGTTCTTTTAACCTTAAGTGTCTTGCCAAAATTACCCTTGAACATTCGTATAACCTTAACACTTTCATTCCATTAACCTATATCATATAACCTTTCTAACATTAACATAATAATAAACTCCAGAACATTCCATAAAGACCTCATAATGAATTTAAATCATACTTATTCATCAAGAAAAAAATTTGGGGGCCAATACATGGACCAAACCACTTCTAACAATTACATCATAAAGTATTATAGTTTAAACTCCATATATTGAGTACAACATTGGAAAAGATAGCATTATGATTGAGTATAATTAGTACTTCCCTTATCTTTAAGAAAATGCTATAGTTGAATTGTCTTGGACCCATGTGCTCACCTTCAAATCTTCTTCTGTTTCTTTTTTGCCATAATTTATAGACAATCATAACTAATGAGAGTTTTACAAGTAACATGTCATCCTTAGGAAGTCTAGTTATAGACATTTCTGCCATGATGCTATTCCATTCCAAGCTTTTAGATGTATAACTACAAGCCATATACATATATTCATGATTGGTGATGAGATGAGCATCTTAATTAAAGGATCCACTTAACAAATTACTTTTTCAATCCTTATTGCTTATTTAGTGGAGACGTAAGTACATATATTAATATAAATATTTTTTATGTGATTGAATTTAAATGGTATTTACCTTAATAAAGAGCAATCAAAGGAAATAAATGAAATTAAATAATATTATGAAGGTTTAGGGGGTTGTGATTGAATTTAAATGGTATTTACCTTGGTTTAAAATGGTTGAGACCATAACTACTCACCGCACTTGTAAATTTTCTTCTGGAATATATGTACATCTACATCCCCTCAACCAGGAAAAAAAGGAAAAGAGTTATTTAGGTTACTAGCCAACAATAATAGTAGTTAGTATGAGTAAGGCCTATACAAGGTCAATCCAAGATATCTAATTGTTTTCATTTTTCTTATATATTTGAAAAATTATATCATTGGAGGTCAATGTAGGCATTGGAAGTATTAGTGTAGTTATGAACTTATAACTAAAATTATCATTATTTCTATTATGTTGTCACCAAGAAGGAATTAACTTATGTATTGAATGATGATATGATTAAAATTAGACTATTATAATAAATGAATGAATGAATTATGCCAATTTGGACTTAAAATATCTTATTAATTAAATGATGAATAGATGGATAGAATACATGAACTGGTTAAGTCATGTGCATGCATGCACGTGCACATACACATGCCATAAATATAAACATACAAAAACAACCACACACAAATACACACACACACACAAATAAACACACACACACACATATGCATACGCACACGCACACGCATAACCACCCACCCACGTGCACACACACACACACACAATTTTACGTTTAATACCTTCCCAAATTCAATTCCTATAGTCTCCAAAACTAGCTCCTTCAATTCCTACAGTCCCCAAAATTAGCTCCTACAACAAATTGTATGTGATATTGTAGCACCCTAAACAACCTATGATAAATGAACTATATCTCCCATCCTATTAAGAGTTTACCTAAAATATTTTACAAATAATTACAAAAAATCTACACGTAAAACTTTCATGTTTTAACTAAATTCTAAATTAGTTCTTTAGGCCCTCAAGTAATGAGTACAATCCTATACTCAAATTCAGTCCTACTAGATAGATCAATTTCAGGAATTTGGCCATATCTCTTAACTTGTAAAATCTAGGCAGTTGCCTTTTATGAAAATAAACTAGATATGTATATCCATAACTTTTTATATTATACACTTTGTCAAAACCTCACCTCTTGACACCAAAATAAATAGAAAAAATTAGTTTAGTCATTTACGTCCAAAATAGAACAACCAGACTTATTAACCTATATCTCACAAACCATATCATATTTCCTTAAACGCTTTTTGCAACCATTTAGAACACATATAAATAGCTACGAAAGATTAGTAATCCTAACAAAATTTTACTTAAAAGCATCACACAAAAATTCATTTTAAGAAGTGTTTAAGAAGGGATGCAATTACACTCACCTAAACCTATTATTAGAAATTAAGTCTTCTTCCTCCTTCAAGCCCGTTCCTTTTTCTTCCTTCACTCTTATCCCTCTTCTCCACTAGGAGTGTTGTCCCCTTCTCTCCCAGATTTCCTTCTTTTATAGCTCTTAAACACTAAATGACATTTTTTTAAAAATTCCATCAATATCCCATACTGTGAAATTTTGACTATGCCTTTAATGAGCATCTCTCCACCTATTTGTTCCTTTTTTCCTCAAATTTTCATCCACTTTCTTATTTTTATTTTTAATTTATTTTCACACTTTTTCACTTATATGGACACTAATTACCTCAAAATAATTTTCCTATAATAAATGCAATTTATTTAACCTCTAATGCCTTTTTTTCTCCAATTTATTCACCAGCATCAATTATTCTTAATCTTTTCTGCAAAAATTCTAACTCACCAAATTTATCCTCAAAATTTCCATAGTTATTCATAAAATATTTCCTTATTAAACTAATTATGGTAAAAAAATCGAAAATTCTTATTTTAAGAACCAAAATGCAAAATGCTTAAAAATTCAAGTTTAAGAATGAAAATAATATAAAAAGCATACGTATGAAGAAATATAAATTAATTGGACGAAATCGTAATTAAGAAAGAAAATTCGAGCGGTTAAAACTCTCCCCCACTCAAAATTTTATTAGGTGGGGGAGAGTTTTAACGCAAATTTAAAAGTGTTACTTTCAAAAGTGTAATATTTTATAAGGTAATTATGAAATTATCATTCCAAAATTATGCATGTGCAAACAAAACTATATCTTAGTTAACAAATCTTGGGAAAATCTTTTTAAGAAAAGCATAGAAAATAATGAAAATTTGACAATAATTATTAAACATAAGATTTGGCATTACTCAAAAACTTAAACATTTATTTCATGCTTAACATAATTCAAAATAGAATCTACTCAACATCTTAAAATCATGGCATAACATTATGTCTATTCAAAGTAGTACAATTCTCTTTATTGTTAAAACATTCCCAAAATATCCTCAATCTAAAAAACAATCACTTACCAGAAAATTGTTTGAAAAACTTGTCAATCTATCAAATTCATATCATAATCTGTAGTTCATAAAGTAAAATCAAAATACCATTAAAACCTTATTGTATTTAAAATGCATAATTAATTCGCAATAAAACAAGATTTCAAATCATTTTCGTTCACTTGCCATCTAATACAATTTTCAAATCTTTTATTATTTCCAATTCTCTTTTGACAAGTCATAAATAAACAATAGCAAAATTCAATCATAAATCCATGAGACAATTTTAACTAATCACAATTTCATTTAAAACATATCGTTCTTAAAACATAACTCACATCAAAATTCCATGTACCACCACTTACCCATAAATTCATTCATACTTAAATCCACATTCTTCAAATTTAACGTTTTTCATATTCAGTTTCTATAACCCCTAAATTAACCTCTAAAATAATAAAATCTTATGACTTAATCACTCTTAAACAATCTATAACACACTATTCTTAACCACCATTCATTACAAATTTATCCATACTCTTATTTTTAAGCATGTAAAACACATATAATCCTTTTATTTACATGTTTAAACCCTTTACTCATTAAAATTTTATTTCTTTTTCCAAAACTAATCACCACTTGCTCCTATGTTATCCCTTAAAAATAGCCTCCCATCTTCATGTATCATCTCTCCACTTAGAACATATTTCTAACCATCCCTCTGCATTTACTCATTACAAAACCATTATCAAATTGTGAACATCCATCATTCACTTGTCACTTCGAAAAACCTTATCATCTTTCATTTACTAATTCTCTAAATAATAATAATATTTTTACCTTACTCTCTATATTAATTCGCTATCTTTTTGAACATTACCTAGTTGTTTTAAATATGTTTAATATCACTCATTTTAATTGTTACTACTTAATCTAACCTTAACTTTTTATTAATCATCATTTTATATATATCTTTATCTAGTAATCTAATATATCCATACATCTAGTCTATTTGCCTATGAATATCTATAGAATTTCATTCTATTTCATTGTAATTAACATCCTCTTTTAGCATTTAAATACTTCCCATATAACCAACATCAGTCACCCAAATTTGTAGTTAAATCTCACTTTAATTCTAATTTATCACCTTAAAGTTTTGTTTAGTACTTCGCATCTTTGCTTCCATATATACTACCTTACAAATTAACCTACCATATATCCTTATTCATTATTCAAATCCATTATATATCTCTAATACAATCACTCTTCGAGTGTATATATTATTTAACTTTAGTATTTCTACTATATAACTTTAACTTTAAAATATTATTCATCATCACAAATGGGTTTCTAATAACAATCATCGTCATCCATTTTAGCCTAAAAATCTTATTTCTCAATTCCATATCACTATGTATCCCTCATGTCAATTAATGTTTATTTGAGTATATCTTACATTCTCACGTTAATAAATAGTTCCCCATACCTCTAATTTCCCACATTATTACCCAACTATACTTCTATTATACCTCATCATTTGCTCTAGCCACACTTTGATTTTATTAACTAATTGCATTCTTCATTTAACTATGCCATAAAATTCACTACTAACATCATACTTTTCCTTATAATTTAGCCTTCCTTATAACCAATCATCTTCTTTCTTACTTACTACCTCACCCTTTTTTTGCACTTATCTCTTCCCAATAAGTCACTTTCATAGGCCATCACACTATCACTTTATGTCAATTAATCATCATTAACTTTTCCTCATTCCAGTTATCCTTTACTAGCCACTTACATTTGTCATTCTTATCCTTAATATCTTCCCAATGTCTCCTTAATATCCTTAATCAACATCAACAATTAACATTAATAACATAGCCTGAGACATTTTGATTAAGATAACCAACAGATATTTAAACTAAGCCATACCTTTACTACTGTTTATAATCTTGATGCAAAAATCCTATTTGAAATATAATGTCATGTCACACATCACCTTAAACTTGGTCATTTATAAGGAAAATAATCATCAAAATTAGGTAATTAAACTCATACTCATTCTTAACACATCCACCATCATATATTTAACTAATACCTTACTTTTTTCATCCTTTCTTTGGGGCATCATCTTTAAATACATATTCGTAATTATCCAAACTTATAATTCAATAGTGGCCTAATATTTATCATGATAAATTCCTAACATGAGACTATATACCAAATAGCTTTGTATAAGAATAGAAATAGTTCCCAATTATCCTTCATATCCTATCCTATTCATATATTCTATCCATCTAATCATCATTCAATTAACAAGATATTTTAATTCCAAATAGGCACAATTCATTCATTTATTCATTCATCATAACAGTCTAAGTATAATCAAGTCATCATATAAACACAAGTTTAAATCCTACTTAGAAACAACAGAGTAGTAGTAGTAGTAGTAATAGTAGTAGTAGTAGTATTAGTAGTAGTAGCAATAGTAGCAGCAGCAGTAGTAGCATTACTACTACTACTACTAATAATAATAATTTCAGTCTACAAGTTCATAACCACAATAATGCTAATAAATGCTTAATTGATTATTTATTTTTCCCTAATGCTTAGTGATTAATGTTTGTTATGCGTCTAAGATACTTATTTTGGTTATATTTTTGTTTAGGTACATGATAGAAGAAAAAGAACCAAAAACAAGTTAAACTCACAGCTTTGGTGCAATTTTATTAAGATGCATCCTTATTTACCTTCATAGAGCTAAAGGAAATGAGTTAGGGTGAAATTAGGATAAAGAACAAAAGAATTTGAGTCATTTTAGATCAATAAGTCTATATGAAGAAGTGCATACTCGTGTGAGTGATCCATAGGGTTATGTGAGAAACCGTGTAAGTCACTATAAATGTGCATGAAATCTAAGTCATTATTTAGACCTTGTGAAAACATACAAATCCATATAAGTATTTACAAGGTTATGTATATTACCTATGTGACTCTTTAGAAACATGTATGTTCATAGTTTTTGAAGGTTAACGCAAGCTTAAGGTACGCAGTCACCCATATAACTATGTAGCTAATCATGTACACTCTAGAAACCCCAACTATGAATCATAAAAGGCAATTAAAAGGGCAACTAAAGGGGTTATGTCAAAGAGACAGTAAGTTACACATATTATTCTCTTTCGACATTTGCCTTAAAGAACTAAGAGCATACAATTATCTTCATTTTAGTTCAAAGGGGATTTCGAGGCCTAGTAATATGATTGTACATTGTTCAGTCCTGATAACATTGTTTATATCTCTCCTTCAGAATTGATTATATTATTCAAGGTTAAAGTTTATGATTTATGTATGAACGTTTTAATAAGGGCTAACTAGATCATTCATATATGAATTTATAACTAGAATTATGATTACAATTCTTAATTGTTGTTAATCTGATTCATTTATGGAAAACTAATGATTATGCATCAATAAGGGTAACATTTCATAAGTTAAATAATACATGTTTATGAGATTATTGCTTATATTAACCTATTTTCCTAATTCTTAGTGCTACTATCACATTAAATCTAGAGAAATTATTTTAGTTTATCTAACAATTAGATATAGTTAAAAAAAGCTTGTTTTAATTAGTTATAATCTAGGAAAAACTGAAATTAATAGAGCTTGTTATTAATCCACCGTTAACAGTTTCAAACAGATGTATAAGAACAATGTTGCATTTGATTATGCATATTCATGTGAAGGTTGAGATTAAATTAAGAATTGGACTTAAAGATATTAATTAATCTTTAAAACTTTGAATAATTTGATTTAATTTATCTTTCATAGTCTAATTTTATTTAATTGTATCAATTGAATTCATCCAAACCCTTTAATCTTATTACAAAGATTAGTTTGGTAATCTTTATGGATACAATCCTTTTTCACCATTACTATAAGTTTAGTTGTTCATAGTTAGGATTAAATTTTTGGTGTGTTTAGCATGCATCAAAATTTTTTCACCATCATTGGGGAGTGTAGATGATTTGGTTTTTGTATAACTCCATATTTTTATATTTGGCTATAGGTGGCTTTTATATTTTTTTTCTTTTACAATTTAATCTAGAGATTGAAAGAACATTTGTAAATTATGCAGGGAAACATAACAACCTAAAAATAGAGTAGGGAATTGATTATGTAATTTTATAAAATTATTACCTAATATTAATGGTAATCCTAATGGTTAATATGATCATTGTATAAAAAGATCTATAACTCCAGCAGTCTGAATTTAAAGACATGATAAACTAGTCATTTAAGATGTGTGATATAATGTTCTTTAATTAGATTATGTAAATATTTAGCATCATCTTTCTCTGATTGATAGATTTCAGTATGTGTATTAATTTTTGTTTGGTAATTGCAACCTTAATAAGTTTTACAGATAGGTATAGCTAAGTAAATTTAGATAAATAAAAAGGTAATCATAGGTAGATATGCAAAACTAATGAGAATTACTTATAGAGGGTTCAAAGTACCCTAACTACAAGCTATAACTTTTAGTTCAAGTGGTATTAGAGCTCCAGGTATGGGCCTGGTACAGCCCCATATGTCGTGTTTGAGTCCCAGTACAACCATTAGTTCCGATCAAGCATATGAAAAATATCACAGCGAAGTGTGGTGGTTATAGAGGGTTCGAAGTGCCCTAACTACAAGCTAAAACTTTTAGTTCAAGATTATGGCTAATACTAGAGCTCTAAGGTAGTTGGTTACTCCAAATGTTAACCAAAGACCTCTATGCATTACTTCCTTAGTTCAGCTGAGCATGTTACTTTTGAGCTTAAGTTTAGTTTGATCCATCTTTTGCCTAAATTTTATGTTCTTACAATTAAGGATGCTTATCAGCATCTTAAGGAGCTCGATGTGTCTTGTTTAAGGAAGAAACCTCTAAAGGTAATGGAAGGGCAACTCATGTTGAGAGCTTTTTTATTCTCATGAAAAGGTATAACAAAGGATTGGCCTTTTGATTTGCCTAGAGGAGTGTTACCATATGAACGTAAACGAAATGATGCTTTTGGAGAAGTGTTTTCTAGCATTGAAGACAACAAGCATAAGGAAAGAAATTTATAGAATTAAGCAACATTATATAGAATCCAATGTACGAGTATCGATAGTGGTTCATAAAGTTATATACTAACTTCCCCCATTATAATACCATGGCGTAAGTCCTTACCTAATATTTCTATAAAGTATTATTTCATATGGATTATAGTTTAGTTAATGTAGTAATTGGTCAAGCATTAGGTGAAAAGACTTTCGAGGAGGAAAGAACTTTAATTGAGCATATGGCAACAAACTCATAATAATTTGGCATTTGTAATAATGTTTATAAAGTAAATTAGGTAAACAATTAATCCATCAAACATCTTTTAGATAAGATAACATCTTTATTAGATAGACTATTGTAGGGTAGGCACAAGTGAAAGCTTGCGAGATATGTGCCAATGTGAACCATTTGATAGGGGATGCCCAACTTTGTATAAAGGAAATACAAAACATGTTAATGTTATAGGAGGAAACTTTTCCCAACAGCATAGTACATATTTCCAAACTGATAACCCAAGTTAGAGAGATAAGCCAAATTAGATTTATAGAGGAATAGGCAATAGAATTATTTCCTACATAAGTCACAAGTTACATAACAATTTCAATCTAAACCAAAAACTTCCTCCTCTAACTTAGGTATGTAATAGGCTAATATGGTTAAGTCTCCTACTACTAATAATTTGCAATTTCAGCAACATTTGAAATAGTTTCAATAGAAGACTAAATCTCAAATCCAAAAGACATGGTCTAGCATTTAGAATTTGGAGAATAAGGTGGGTTAAATGGTAGTTGCTATCAACCATTTAGAAACCTAACGTGGAGAAAAATTGTCATCTCAACCTGAGTTAAATTCAAGAAATGTTAGTACAATGACCTTAAGGAGTCCTAGGAAGATTGAGGATTCTAAAAGGACAAAACATGTGATTGCAAATTAAGAGGAGATAAAGGAGCTTGAAGAAAAAAGAGATGCCTCGTCTAGTTCAAAGGTAAATTCTAAATCTCCAAATATGGTTAAAATGAACCCTTCAAATTTTTCTATAAGGTTAGTGAAGTCAAACAAAAAGGAAAAGGATAGACCTTCGAGAATTTGTAAGGTGAGAAGATATGTAAAATTCTTTAAGGAAATATGCACTAATAAGAGCAAGTTAAGAAGGAATGAGAAGATTATAAAGGGTGGCAATGTTTTTATAGTCTTCTAAGAGAAATTACCCCTAGCTGTAAGGATCTAGGTATGTTAACAATTCTCTATAATATTAGTAACACTAAAATTAAGAGAGCCATGCTATATTTATGAGCATCAATTAATGTTATGCCTCATTATATTATGCTGCTTTAAACTTAGTCCCTTTGAAAGAAATTAATGTTATTATACAATTGGCTTATTGCGCTAATGCTTATCCAGATGGAGTGACTGAGGACGTTCTGTTACAGGTGAATGAATTAGTATTTCTAATAGATTTTTACGTAGTAAATATAGATGATGATATTTCCTAACCCCACACCTATTATATTAGGGAGACCATTTTTTAACACTGTCCAAATTAAGATAGATGTTCGTAAGGTACCCTCATAATGGAATTTGATGTTGAAGTGATTCATTTAAATATTTTTAATGCCATGAAACATCCCCAAAATGATCTTTTTTATTTTTCTGTTGATGTGACTGATCCTTTAGAGTAGAAAATTTTTAAGTTAAATTGTAGGTATAAATTTGAAACAGTGATAACTAAGCATCTGAAGTTGGAGGCCAACAATAAGGTTGAATTAGGAAAAGAGCTTATTGAGATGATGATTACTTTGCACTCCTTGAAATTAGCTTTTAATAGGTATGAACTTGCTTCCGTACAATTATCTAACTCTTATTAGACATTAATTACCTTTTAATATCTAAATACTTGATATGGAGTTACAACCACTACCCTCTCATTTGAAGTATACATACTAGGGAGACAATCAAACTCTCCTAATGATTATTTCAACAATGTTGACCTCTAATTTGTAAACAAAACAATGCTAAAGTTAAAGGTTTTATATGTAATCGCTATTTAGTGGAGGAAGAAAGTACATTTTATTATATTATTTTAAGTTACATATGTACACAAGAGAAAGAAAAGTTCCTTGTACTGACAATATGGGCAAAAGGGGTGATATTGATGGTAACTTATCCATTTTCATATATCCAGGACAAACATATAAATGTTCAATAGGCTACCCCTGGTTACATTGTATTGAATTGTCAAAAGGTTCAACCTTTCCTGCAGTAAGTTTAAGTTGATTTTCAAATTCATTATTTGAGTTTTTGAAGTTAATGTTGTTCAAAACTAAAATACATAATAATGTATTTTCCTTACTGGCTCAAGAAATATGTAAGTTTTCATTTGCAATAATTGAAATAGTTAAATTATCATATCAAAATGTTTAAATGGTATTATGCTATTTAATATGAAAGTTTTGTTTTTGGTGTAGGCCTTAGTAAATCCAATAGAGAACAAGTTCATACATGATCATACGAAAGGACCTTTGTGAATAGTAAATCATATCCAGTGTATTTTGATAATGGATGCAAATCTCTTATAAAATATCATAGTCATAGCATGGCAACAGTATTTGATTATCCTACATTGCCAATAAAACTGATTGTAATATTTAAGTGTGACTAGTTTGATCCAACTCCTACTGCTAGAACAAATGCGCATAATTAATACAATTTAGTTGAAATCAACCAGTAAAGAAGATTTAGATAGTTTGAATGTTACGTGTTGACGATGCAAGTGATCCACGTGTATTATGTCCCTTTTCCTAGCTTACAATGAGATAAGTCATATTGGTTGGCTTAACCTCAAGGTGTTTTTAAATTACATGGAAAAGGAGAAAAATAAGAGAATTGAAAGTGAAGTGTTTCAGGAAGATGTTTATGAAATAAATGCATCTATAACATATGATGAGAATGAACCTTTGAATGATCCAAATAACAAATATGTTAAAATTTCATCCGGAGAGGATGAGGTGGGAGAGAAATCTAAAGAGGAGTCTGAGTTTAAATCTAATTATTTAGAAAAAGAAGATGATGATGATTTTGATTGACAATTAAGTGATGATAGCGATTAATTTGTGTTTGTAATAGAATATTATATGAATAAATCTATTATTGCATCAACAATATTCAATAAAATGTTAATTTCAGGTTTAAAATGTCACAAAAAAGAAAAAAAATTTATTACGGCCAAGGTTTAGATTACCGCATTTTTCAGGGGAAACGTCATATTATGCAAATGCTACAGAATCAAGTGTTGTACGTCTAATTACTACACAACTAGAAGATTCATCACCTTCCTAACTTACAGTCCCTGTATAGTCATTTTTTATACCTGTTGCTACATCATATAATAGCCCTGCTACACCATCCACTAGCCCTACATCAGCAGAGAGATCAGGTGTAAACATTGCAGATGACGGAGGCAACCTCCAACCTAAAACTAAGGGAGCCAATGGAAGAACTTACATCACTATTGTCAACAATCTGTAAGTGAATTTCTAAAAATTTTGTAATTCATGCATGACAACACCATAGGTTTATACTTAAGTTATATGTTTTAATTTAAGAATGATCTAAAAATGCTTATATATTAGGATGGTTTCATCTAGAATGTGTTCTAGAAATATGTCATCCAAGTTCAAGGAGATGATAGATCTTGAGGGTTATACATGAAAGAATGTCTCTCAGGTGATAAAGAATTTTATTATCAATAGTTTTGGGTACAAAAATTATATTCTTTAATCTTTTTTATTTTATCTAATTTTATATATTAATTAGATAAATATTGTTGTTTATAAGTACTTATAGTATGTTTTTCTTTTTTCAGAAAGAATTTTTTTGGGATTCTCAATTTGATGGTGTAATTTATAATGTGTGGGAGAGGCAAGCCCATACACGTTATAGAGATTTTCTTAGTTCAATACACAAGAATAGTGTACGACCACCATATATATCTAAAAACATTTGGAGTTGTTAGCAAAAGTATTGGGCATCACTTAAGGTAATGTGCATTTCAGAGCATAATTCTACCAAAAAAAGTGGAAGATTGGACGGAAAGAGTCTACTTGTACATACTAGAGGTCCTTTAACCACCAAGAGCATGCACTTCAACTTGTAAGTATCAAAACTTTACACTTATATTTTGATTTTTGTAGTTTGGTGTATGAAATTTGATTTCAATTTAATTTGATGTATGAAATTTAGAATGAAAATATATGTAAATTATAGAGAATAATAATGTTATCAATGTTTGATGCCATTAATGGCTATATTATTGATTTAATTTTTTAATCTAACAGGGGGGGGGGGGATATCATAAAAATAGAGAAAACTTTGCCGAAATTTTTATAAATTGTAGTTCACTTATAACAATTTATTTTGATGCTAGAAAAGTCTATAGGTAAGAAGCTTACACCATGCCATGATGGTCTGACCTTCGTCAACACCTGATGTAGATAACTTAACATATGTAAAATATATACTTTAATATTAATTCTTAAAGATATCGCTTATTAATATAAACAATTATAATGATAGGACTAAATACAAGAAAGAATTGAACAACAATCTCAGAGTTCTAAAAATGTTGATGAGAGTCAGACATATCTTGGTGTAGTGGGTGGTAAGGACAGTTGTTAAAGGATATTTAACTTAGGTTCATTTGCAAACACATGCTATTTGCAATCCTCCACATCCTCTACAACTGGAGTAGGCAGTCTGCATCAAATTAGAGAGTCATTTAGCTTGAGAAAGTAGTAGACAGGCTGATGGAGTGCATAACTCATCTCTGTAATGAGGTGAATGAGTTGAAAGGGAGGGACAAGACCTCATTGCATCGATCAGAGCATCTACCTTCACCACCTGTATAGCTTCTTGATAAGTGAATGTATTTGATAGTCTGCTACTCTTTAGCTTTTGTATGAATTCTTAATCTATAATTATTTTCAAGATATTTTTTCGTGTATATTATAATATTTTTATTATATTACCAATCAATGTATATAATACTTATTCATTTGATAATGTTTACTTTATGTTTATCAATCAATGTTATATTATTTATAGAAATTAAATGTAAAAGAAATCAAAACATTATCAATTGACACTTAGGTAAGCAGTGAGAAATGGTGATTGAAAATTTTCATAGCAATATTTCCCAACGGAAATAAAATATTTTGTAGGTAAAAATTTACCGATGGATAATGTTTTCCGTTGGTAAATTTAGCAACGAACTAACAATTTACCTTTTGTAAATTCACTGATGGAATATTAGAAATTTAGCGATGTAATATAGCAAGTCAGTGGGTAAATTTCCCTAATTTTATCGACAAAAATACACATTCTGCAACGAAATTTACCAACAGATATATAACATTCTATTGTTAAATTTACTGACATATTACTTATTTCCATTGCTAAAATTTATGTACGACCATTTCTCCAGTGACTCTTTTCGTTGGTAATTTTTGTCGCCAAATTTATTTCCCAAAAGAAAATCTTTATTGTCCGTCGATAATTTCTATCACTAAAACCCATTTCGCTTATGGTAAATTTAGTTATGCAGAGTTAGGTTTTAATTTTGGTTTGTTTGATATGCATCAAATGCCTCCAATGTTTACATTAACGTCGAAAAACTTAATGTTCCAATACATAGGTGATCCGAGCCTTAGTACTTACCCTTGGCCGTCAAATCAAAAAAATATATTCTAAGGATTACAATATAGTTTGCAACATCCGGTCGTTTCATTTAATCGGAACTTAATGGAATGGACCTAAGCTAGCCTATATGTCAAGAAATGCAAACTAAATTGGTAAGAAAAAGGGGGTTTTGTATTTAAAAATCTTTACTAAATTAAAAGAGGAACTAAAAGGAAAATGTGCCAAAAAGTATTTTTGGAATTTTGGAAATGCAAAAACAGGAAGGTAAAAACAATGATCAAATGATGATAACATCCTTTTGAAAATGTGCTTTAGCCATCATAGTTCGAAATCAATTTTTAGTGGGAATGGAAATTTTTGGAGTTATGTAAATATAGTTCCCTGGAAAGCAAGTGTATTTACATGTAAATTTTTCTTCTTTAGTTACAGTTTTGTAATGAAAATATTTATTAATAATAAAACAAAAGAGTTTGGTTTTATTTGTATGAGTATTATATATGTGTGAGTATTATATACAATCTTGATGAGTTGTGAACTCGTATGTGTTTTGTTATAATTCTTGATATGATCGGAATGGATTTTTACAAAGTATTAATCCATTGTTTGCATGTTGGAATTATCAATTGAAACATGAATTAAGGAACATTCACTCAAATAAATAGTTTATAATGCTATCATCACTTCTAGATATTTTAAGGAGATTTGGTGATTAAACTGGCGCCAGTAGTTTAATGGATTAGCTACCATCAAGTCTTAACACCAAGATGAGATCTTGTGTGTTAATCACCATATAAAGTAAAACGAGAGATCTAGAAGGAAA
>JANSVA010000005.1:36482037-36498789 GCA_025504915.1 Erythroxylum reticulatum | reverse complement strand
ATTCTTCTTTCATTTTTTTTTTTTGTTTAAAAAATTCCAAACCCCCCCCCCCCCCCAAAACCTAAAAACCAATCAATTTCATTTCATCAACTTTACACACACTTTCTGTGGGATCGACTTAGACTCACCATTGCTATAATAGTAATCCAGTTATTTTATTTTGACTAGCGTTATGATGCACTATCAATTTTGATGTCATTACCAAAGAATACAGTGTTTTAGTTTTTGTTTGTGTTTTAATTGGTGTTCTGTATATATTTTTTTGCAATTAATTTCTTTTCAGTTATTTTGTGATCTTTTCATTTTTTGTTTCGTGTTTGAAAAAAATTTGATATGGACAGAAGTAATTTCTTTTACAACTCATATTCTCAATCCTATAACAATGTTTGAACTGATCAACCTAACTTTTGTTAGGGATGGGATAATCATCATAATTACTTCCATGATAGTTTACAGGACATATAGTAATTCCCGTGTGGACCAGATTTGAGATCCTACATTGATTAGAGAGGAAAACAAAGTACGCCTTATAAAGGTATGGATACCTCTCACCCTAAAGACGTGTTTTTCCAAGGGTGGGAAGAGCAAAATCGTAAGGGGTTTGGCCCGAGGAGCAATCCAAAGCAGACAATATCTGTGAGCGGGTGGTCTAAGCTATTACAAATGGTATTAGAGTCAGTACCTGAACTATTATGCCAGCTAGGTTGGGACCTAAAGAGGGCTAGGCACTAAGGAAGTGGATTGTAAGATCCCACATCGGTTGAAAAGGAGAAAGAAGTATGCCTTATAAGGGTATGGATACCTCTCCCTCACAAGACACGCTTTCCCAAGGGTGAGAAAAGCAAAACCGTAAGGGGTTTGGTCTGAAGGGCAACCCAAAGCAAACAACATCAATGGTGAGTGTTCTGGGCTATTACACCATAAGCTTTTTGTCAAAACTCAGGTATATCTCTAGAAGAAATGCTTAATATTATGGCTGCTAACAATCTTCTAATTCAATAGGATATGCAGCAGTTTCAACAGAATATGCAATAGCTGTTTCCGCAAGGTGTACAGCAAATCCGGCAGGATGCTCTATAATTCCAACAAGATGCATTACCTCGATGGAGAGTTATCAATCATCTGGAACCACAAAATAAAGAGGAGCAGCTATATCAACCCAAGGTGTACCTAATGGATGTTTGTGCAGAAACTTTACAAAGTGATAAAGAGCTTGAGAATTTTGAGGTCAATCCTCAACGAATTGCTTGTGTCGAAAAAGTTAAGAAGGAGCTCGAAGCCAAAAGGGCCACATCTTTTAGCTTGGAGGTAAGTACTGATTCCATGATTATTTTTTAGACTAACTCTTTACCTCTACATAACAAATTGGAGGAATTAAATGATGAAGAAAAAGGTGAAGAGACCTACAAAATATTTTCGAAGTGTATGGACTCTGTTGGGATTGAGAATCTAAGTATAGGGAAGACACTGAATGAGGATGATGATCAACTAAGGCCCTATCCGGGACTACCTTACGTGGAAGTGGCAGTAATTGTAATACTTGAAGATCACAATTTCGTCACGTGAGGAGAAGGAGGAGTCCAGCCAGTGACCCTAAACAAAGGCACTTTTTAGGAGGCAACTCAAGGGAAGTAAATTTCTTTTCTTTTACTTTTTCGTACTAGTTTTATTATGCATGTATGTTCTTTGTTGGTTTATTTTTGCTTATTTTAAGTTTTCAATTAAAATGAGAGAAATAATAAAACAAACAAACACTTACTTGTTTTCTATTGCTTCTAGGATTACTTAATCATGAGTAGAGAATGAATTGACTAGAGAATTTTATAGCAACTTTGGCATGTACTTTTGCTATTGTGATTGGTTGATGTGCATTATCTTTATAAAAGTAGTGACTAGTAGTAGATAAAGCCGGTGAGATTTTGAGCCTTATTAGACTGAAACATCCATATCAATCTCATTGTCTTTTGATAATTTGTGACTTTCATGACATGTACATCCTAATTTTGTGTTGAATTTCTATTCAAGACCACATTTTTATCACATGGATTACCATGGATATGATTAGGCATTCTTTGTTTTTCATAAACTACATTAGCCAAATAACCTATCCTATTGACATGATTTTTCTCTTAATAAACTCCTTTGAGCTTTATATTTTCTCTTTCTGTATCAACCATATTACATGCTTTATACTTAATCAATTTTCCTTTTAACCAAATGTCCTACCCAAGCCATAAAGCTAGTGGAACATTTGTGATTGTTAAGTTTATGGATGTACAAAATTCTAAGTGTGGGAGTGAACATATATGTGGGTTTGTTAATATTGGGATATTTTGTTATATCTTATCATTAAAATTCCCATGTTGATGTAGTTTATTTTATTTTATATAAGAAAAAGAGAGAAAGAAAAGGGAAAAGCAAAAAAGGAGAAAGAGAAAGAGAAAAGAAAAGAAACTGAAAAAGAAAGAAAGAAGAAAAAAGAATGAAAAAAAGTTTGTTTAGATAACTTTATCAAGGAGAAAGTGCATATCAGTTTGCTAAGTTATTCATGATTAATGCATCTTCCTATAATTGTAATGAATATGTTTTTCGAGTATGTTGATATGAGATAGATGTTGGCTTGAAAGGTTAACTCTTGTAATTTCAATGTATTATTGGCATAAGTTGTATGAGTGATTCCTTCGGATTAGTATATGCTTCATGTGGTTGGTGTCTGAGAGTTAAATGGGGTTGTAAAATACAAATGTTACATTTTTCATAGCTGACGGTACCCAATTTTTTATTGAGGGTTACTTTGTTTCGCTAACTTTGATGGCTTTCCTGCTACTTGACCCAAACACATCTCACCTTACCTTTACCTATATTACAACCTTGAAAAGTCCTTTAATTTATGATTTTGCATGTGAATTTTAGTGGCAGAGAAGTAAAATTATATGCAAAGTTATGGATTGTCATGATCATGAAAGGTGTTGAATGTACCTATAGATATATTTTAGTTAAACACATTTTTTGAGTCTACCATTAGATTGCTCAGTTTTTGAAGATGATGAATGTTAAGTGATCATAAGTAAAAGCTTGGAACGTTAAGTTCCTGCTATGATTTTTGAAAGTAATTCATCTTTGTTTATTATTATGTATTCTTAGAAAATATGATAAATGAGTAAATGTTATTTTAGGTCTATGAGCTTAATTTTGATGTTTTGCTCGAGGACGATCAAAGTCTAAGTGTGAGGGAATTTGATAAATGAAAATTATAACATATTTTAGATCACTATTTTACATTGTTTTAAATCATTAACATAACACATTTGCATAAAAATTGATGCATTTTATTATTAATAACTCAAGTTGCTTAGTGTCATGTTTTATCTAAAAAGAGATTAAATTTTGTTAAATATTTCCTATAGACATGATGGAGCTTGAAGAAATAAAATGTAATAGCCAAGACTCAGCTCACGTGTACATTAGATGCATACATGGTGAAGAAATGGCCATAAGAACAAAACACATGCAGCTTGCAAGTGAAACGACGTGCAATATGGGACATAGCCAAAAGCGCAAGCAGAGCAACAACCCCATACACATGAATAAAATGCAACGTCCAACACACAACATGAACTAAAACGGCAGTGTAAGAAGGATGTCTTAGGAGCACAAAAGGTAATGTAGGAGAATGTATAGCAAGTAGCAGAAATGTTGTCATTGGAGGCAAGGGTTCTGTGTAGGTTTTAAAACAAATGAGGACAGAAGACAACTGGAGGAGAGGGTGGAGGTTTGAATAGTATACATGACCCAATAAGTTAAATCATCACATCAAAGCTACAATAATGGGGGACAGAGGCAGAAGAGAGTTGGCGAGAGAGGGGGTGAGACATGAATAGTGCCTTGGACCATCAATCTTAATTCATCACATTGGTGAATAGTGAGAGTTGTGTGTGACAGTGGTGTGAAACAGAAGAGAGGAAGGCATGGTGAAGAGAGCACAAGGGGGTTTCAGCTAGGGACATTAAATGGGGGATGAAACATTTTTTCGAGAGAGAACCATGAAGGACTAGACATCCAGATGTCGATTCAGAGGCAATATCGACGCTAACGACCTGGGTTAAGTATTTTTTATTATTTTGTTGTTCCTTTCTCTCATTAGAAATTGATTGTATTATCCTATGTTAATTGATTTGGGTATTGTGTATAGATAATCGGATTTTTGTTATCGTTCAGTTATTTGTGTATTGATAAGTGTGTTTTTAGGTTATGTTTCCAATGTGTTCTCATGTGTTCTTTGTTGTTTTAGTTCTAGATTATTTGATCTTTAACATTTTTTGCATATTTTCTTAATCTTTGAAGTGTTTAGTTGTTTCTTTACATTATCTAGTATTTTTTTGGAGCCTATTTGTAAGATGGATTGATGAACTTTGTTGATGAATTGTGAAAGTATCAGATTTGTAGTTGTGGATGTTGTAAAGGTGATTTTATGGCACCGATGAGTAGACTTAGAGGACTCAGATGACAATGAAATCTGGTGGACAGGAAGAACAATGTGTGAGGCGCTTGTAGTTCAAATTTCAAGTCAATTGGAGGTCCAAAGAAGAAGTTATGGCCAAAAGAGTGAAGAGTGCAGAAAGTTGTTAGACCGCAGTGCACGATCATGCAACTACCAGATGATCACCTCTCTGTCACGATCGTGCTTGTGCATGATCGTGAAACTAGTGGATGACAACGTCTCTGTCACAATTGTGCTTGTGCACAATCATGCAACTACTGGATGACAAGCTCTCTATCACCCTCGTGCTCGAGGGTGACAGGCGGATCTCACCAAGATCAGGTTAAACATGGGATTTTAAGTGGTTTGACACTCCCCTTGACATATATAGAGACTGTAAACCCTAAGAGCCTCCATCTATTAGATGACACACTAAAAATAGAGAAAGTGAGACTTTTGGAGGCTAGCCAAAGAGGGAAACACATAATCTACCTTGAAAAAATGGCGACAACATCAAGATTAAGAATTTTTCCAGCTTTTTGGAGTAGAGAGAAGGAGTTCTTGAATTTACCCAGGTTTTATTCTTTTCTCTTTATGACTTTTAGTGTTTAAAAAAATGGATTTTTTTGGATTGTTCATAGTTATGAGTATCTAAACACCTTGTAGGAGTTGATCTTGAACTATTTGTAGAACTCTTATTGTTATGGATGCAATGAAAGATTTGCTGTGATATTTATTATGCTTATACTGTACAATAGATCGAGAGGCTGAGTGTGGGTATTTGAGTTGGGTAGTGTAATAAGAGTTAGCTCCCAATGGAACTAATAAATATTCAGGTTTTTCTAAATAGTTGAAGAGAGATCTTAGTTGTTTGCTTAAAATCACCTATAGGAGTGTTTAAAATCTTGTTGAAGGATTAGGAAAAGTTGGTTAGCTTAGAGATAGCATAACTAATTCTAATTTATTCAATTAGGGTCAACTAATTATACCTTGAGAGAGGGTAATTGAACATTATAAAATCTTGGGATAAGCATAATTGGATCAAGAACACAATAGGAAAGAAAAATAGGGATAGATTGACTCCTAATTTTAAACCTTGGCCATCAAATTACTACGCTTTGCCTTAAATGGTTGTTCATTGCTAGTTTAATTAATTTTCATTTAATTTCTAGTTTTTAATCTTTTAAAATCATTTTCTTAAACAAAGCTTAACCTAAATTGAGTGGTGTCTAACATCAATCTCTATGGGACAATATCTGTCTTTAATTACAAGTAACGATCGTATACTTGTAGTTTTTTACATAAAACTAATAGTTTGGTTTGTGAACGAACATGTATGAACCCATTCGGTATTGTGAAAAGATGATTTTAATGCATTCATTGAATCATTTAATTGCAAATTCGTTGCTAGAATATCGGTATAATCCGTACTTGTTATGTTGAAATTTATGAGAAATGACTAATGATTCATAATCATTAGGGATAATATGACCTAGGTTAAATAACGCATCGTATGTGATTGTTGCCTGGATTAATCGATTTTCCTAATTCGTAATGCTACTACCTAATTAAATCTAGAGATCGTATCCTAGGTTTTTCGGTGGTTAGGTTTAATTAACAATTTTATCTTGATTAAACACTACCTAAGAAAAAACTCGGGCTAATTATTAACCCAAGATTAATGGTTGCTAGGAGAGGTTTGAGAACAACAAATCAATGAAATATGCTTAATTAGGGTGTAGGCCAAGATTGATTCAAAGAACTATGTCCCTACCAAATTCTCCACTTTTATCATATTTCGTATGTTTTCTTTAATTTGTTTTTATTAGTCTAGTTTCATTTTATTTTCTTGTTTAAAAAATTCCAAAACCCCCCAAAACCTAAACACCGATTAATTTTATTTCAACAAATTTACACACTCTCTCTGTGGAATCAACTTAGACTCACCACCACTATAGTGGTGGTCTAGTTATTTTATTTTCACTAGCATTACAATGCACTGTCACTAAGGCCTATAAAATGTCAACAATGGCCCTGTTCAGGTCAGGAGTAAAATTTGTGCTATAGTGCCAAATTTATTTCGCAACGCCGTACTAAATTCATTTTGTAGCTCTTTTTTTGCCATCTAGTGTTTTTAATTTTGACATTGATCCTCTTTTGTGAAATTACATATAAGTATGATATAGGTCGGATCAAATTTGAGGCACAGATTTTTACAATCTAAAACTTAATTAGACTGAGATTTAGACCAAAATAATATTGTTTTAAGTAATATATTGAAGATAGTATAAACTAAAATGATATTATTTTAATAAGTTATATCGAAACAATATCATTTTATCAAAAAGACTCAAATCGAGAAGGAATCATTTTATCAATTTTAATTTTATGATGTAACTTTTACAAGGTAATTAATTTGTTTCTGTAGCTTTATTACGAGCTATTGTTCAACTATTAACTTTTAAGTTAGCCTTTACTATAATTGTGACAAATTTGTAACTTTCCATAAATTGATCCTTTCGTTTATTGGGGTCTAGTCCTTGTCATGATGGATGCTAGGATTAAATGAGTCTTACACACTTTTAGTACTTTATATGAGTTCTCATCGATTATAATATCATTTAGGGTAATTTATATCTTAGATAGTTATTTTACCTAATCTTATAATATTAATTATAACTATAAATTATATTAATCAAATACTAAAAATTTCAATTTATTTTATATAATTTGTCATAAACTAAGTAATGTAAAGCATGAAAGTTTCACCTGCTAAACACATAGGTAATATATATACCTAAATATCTTGTACAAGTTTTTTAATTTTAGTATATGTGTAAGTATGCTGAAGATAGTAATAGGTAATGCTTGAATTCTGCTAAATCCACCATTTTTTTTAAGCTTAGTATTCTAAACAATGTTATAAATACAATACTAATGCTAATAACGAATTTAGTTCTAGTACAGTACTATATTAATATCGATCAATATCGGATACAGTTTCAAATTTTTTAAAAAAATTATAAAATAGTTCTTAAATTTTTTAAAATTACAAAATAGTCCCTCAATATATTGTACTGTATAATTTATAATTTTATATCACCTTCTCTCCAAAAATTATAAAAATAGAAATTTAAAGTATTTTTAATTCTCCTTTTCACATATTTTACATGTAAATAATAACCACAAGTAGTATTAAAAATAATTTAATTATTATACAAATATAAAATTAAAGATAATACAAAGTAGTCATCATATAATAAATAACAGTTACATCAAAACATCAAATAAAAACAATAATAAAGATTTATGACTTTCTAAATACTACAAGTGAAACTTAAAATAAAAACATTCACAGTTACATTTATATTGCATATATGAAATTTAATATATACATCAAATATAAGTAAAATTAAAACAAGACAAAAAATAAAAACTTGAAATTTCATTCAATCAAATATCTGCTCAAATCGCATTGACCTTAACTCTCATTTAATGTAAAATCCTAATCATTGAGAGGAGCCTTATCATCATCATCATTCAAATTCATTTCACCAAATGATAAGTCAATACTCTTCCATCTAAGAATATCTTTCAAGTCACTTTTATCAATCAAACTCGATTTCTCAACCCAATATGTCAAAAGATCGATATGGTCAAGGAAAATTGGATCTAAAGAACTAAAAGTTTTATTAAGAGTTATAGTAAACCAACAAAATTAAATTATTAAGAAATTTCAATAAATTATATTCAATTTAATATTAATAATAGTATACCTTTCCTGAAACTTTAAGTTATATGAAACGAATACTAAGTAGTTCAATATTTTGTGTTACAATCTATTCCTTTTCATGGAATGGATGAATTCAAATAACAATTTCTTTCACACCCTATTGCACACATCTTGACTCAAAATTTGAATTGCAAACCTCTTCAATCATGGAATACCACTTCCAAATTGGTTTTGCCAAACAATTATAAGACAACAAAGTAATATTATAAACAAAATAAAGTGGTGACTAATTTTCAACAAGTAATATAAGTGAAAATATATATACCTTGATTAAGCTTGTCACTTTAATTAATAACAATGGGCACCCCAAAATCACCATAAGCATCCTTATAAACCTCCATTTGTGAGCTTAGGAGATCTTATATTTTCTCAAAGACAACAATTGTTGTAAGAGTTAACTTGGTCTAAAATAGACACTAGGATTTAAAAATACCCCAGTTACAGGTTATTTTTCTCATCTCTCATTGATGACTGCAAAATAAGATGCATACAAAGAAGACTTGATTTTCATATTAGCCTTAGTTGCTTCCTTTACCCTATCTATGACATTATAAAAGAAACTTGTTATTGCCTTCTCGTCACTATCAGTAAGACAAAAGTACTCTCACCAAAGGCTCATAAACTCAAATAAAAATTGACATTGGGACCAAAATTTATGATCTTCAAGTATAATTTTAGAAACCTACAATATAGCTTTATGATGAGATGTAACCCCCTTTTCGCTTATAAACATTTGCCTTAACTCCTTCTTCATCATAACAAAACACCGAAGTGATAAGACATTAGTTGCAAATATTATAATAGGAAGACATAAATTCCTACTATTGGTGAAATCCTTTATCATTAATTTTAGGACTCATACATGATTGTAGATGAACTTGAATATTTTTGTACTTTTTGCATAGTCTCATTAATGATAGAAAAATATCTAGCATCTCATATATTTTTCGATATTAGGTCAATGCAATGTGTAGCATAAGGAGTCCAACAAAAATATGCTTATTTTTGCAATCTTCTTTCAACTGATTTGTAAGCAGAATCACTATCAATAATGAATTGAGCAATATTTTATGACCCTTCCTCATTCATAATTTCATCAAATATCTGCAAAAGAGTATCAACATTTCTAACAAAGCTAGATGCATCAATAGACTTCAAAAATGTTGTCCCTTTTGCAAAATAAACCAATAAATTTATAATAGGCTCTTGTCTTCTATTTGTCCAACCATCACATATGATTGAACACCCAAAAGTAGCCCAAGTAATTCTTCTTTCATCTAAATAATTGTTTATTTCATAAACAAAGCTACTTAAAAGTTTACATCTATAGTCATCAATTGAAGCGGTTTTGTATCTTGGATCGTAAGAGGTAATAACATCTACCATAGGCTGATAATAATAAAACTAGGCAGCATTGAATGTTATACCTAAATCATACCACCATTTATTCATTCTTATGTCCACATTATGAGTCACTTCTTTATATTATAAAGCACTACGGATTGAAGGTTGAGCTCTAAGAATTATTTGTAATGCAAAAAAATTAGACACTTATTTTCTTCTTTTCCTCACATTAAGCCTAACACTCCCTCCTTGTTGGGTTAGGATACCACTTTCTACATTCCTAATATCATTCTAACCACCACAAAAGAAACTTTCACTACCACTTTCTTAATTCAATTTTTACCTTCCATCTTTCTCACACTGTTACTCTTTAACTAAAGTCTTTGTTTTTTATTTCACATCACGCCTCACTTTCTTACAAGGCTCCACATCAATTTTAATTCAAGGTGAATGTTTCTTTAATCTAATGATCCCCTCACTGTTCAACTGTTTGTTGCAATAAAAATAAATGATATGATTCTTCATAGTGAGGCATTGGAGTGAGAGCTACGGGAAAGAGATAAAGGTGATGGAGTTACGATGCATATCTGGACTAGAGAGTGGAGAGTGGAGAGGAATCGGTGTGTGATTGTAAAGGAAAGGAGAGGTAAGGCAGTGGAAGACAAAATGTGAACAGTGACAATAGAGGAGAAAAGAGGCAGGGCCATGGGAGAGAAATGGTATGTGACAACAAGAGGCACGTTAACAAAGAGGAGGAGAAGATAAGTTAATTATAGCGTTGAGAAGTGTATGTGAGTCTATGGGAGAGGCTATAAATCTGTAACGATATAAGAGTGAGACTATGAGAGTCTATGAGAGGGGAAGACAACCCTAACAATTTTTTCCTTTTCAATCCCCCCAAGTTTTCAACTTTATGCTTCAGTCCTAATACCAACTCAATTTCTTAATTGGTACTAATAAAATAGGCTAATACCAACTGGTACTAAAGACTAATATGGTACTAGTAAGTACTGCATCATTTTTTGACTAGTGTTGGTTAATACGACACGGTGCTCAAAACCCTAATTCTAAATAAACAAACTATTACACTTGATATGGATTTAATCTTTAGTCACGTTCAAGAGAAAATGGAAGGCTTTTAATAAATGGATATGTCCAAATCCCAATGTCTACCAGTGATTTTGGTGAGAAGCCTTCAAATTTGTCGATTGTTATGGTGAGGTCCTAATTTATGTGATTTGGCAAAGGGAACACTTTTGACCCTAAGTTTTACACTAATCGACAATTTTAACTCTAATATTCTATAATGAACAATTATAACTCTAACATTTAAAAACTAAATTTTGACCTGTTCCTAACGAAAAATTTAAACTCCTCGATTAAGTGTCAGGTTAGTGCTGACTAGCATTTTTCAAAATATTTTTAATTGTTTTTGTGGGCCCCTGTGCTAATTAAATGCTAACATGACAAGGTGGGACCCATTTTTAAAAATATATTAAAATATTAATTAATTTATAAATATGGGAACCAATTTATTATTTAATTTATTTATAAATCTCACTCTCCTACCTCCTTATTCTTCCTCTTCTCTGGCAACTGCTCATTGTAATATTCTTCATCAATCATGTCATTGGGCAAGCTGAATTATAGAGTTCAATTCTTTCTTTTTATGCGTCGTGTTGCTTTCATACTTTGATCTTCCTTAGACTTCATATCTGAAATGGCATCATATATTTGTAATATTCACCCTAATTATGTTTCCATATACCTGAGAAAAGAGTGTATTCCCTATATGATATAACATACTATTGCTTGTATGCGTTAGTTTCCTTATGCGTAATATTTCAAATGGCATCGTATATTTATGATGTTCACCCCTGACCATGTTTCTTTTATTTAAGATAGGCGAAGAATGTGTTCCCTATTTTGGGATTTTTAATTTCATTTGAATAATCTCAAATTTTTCAGTTTCTTCCTTTTTCTAATATTCATGGTAAGGTTCACATTAATATTTAAGCGTACGTGTAGGACAAAATCCAACCATAGGTGAAACTTAGAGGTTGGAAACATACATGTTCTATTTAATCCTAATTATGGGGACATCAAACTAGGCCAGGTCTTTATTGTTTCTATCTTTTCATAGTAAGGAAATTTTTCTAGAGTGCCAAACAATTACATTTTTTCTAAAAACCCAAAAGAAAATAAAGGAGTACTTGGTTAATGGGTTTGAGAAGCTATCAATGGGTAAGGAATGAAAAACGTTTAGTTGGTTATGTATGATCATTATATGAACAGTTTTTTTTGTCATACTTTTGAAAATTACTTTATACGCCTCACACATGGGAGGAATGATTTTCATTCCTTAGTAACAGTCTGTGACACTTCTTTTTTTCTTTTCTAGTTAAAGATAATTAAGTAAGTAATTAATTAACTATAATATAATTAATTAATTAATTATAATTTATTTATTTATTTATTCTCTTTTTTAGCAATTAAATATAATTAATTAAAATATATTAAAATTTGATGTAAAACAAAAATTTAGTGAATTTTTATTTCTCAATATTTTTAATAAATCATCCACAATCATTCCTTTCTTTTAATCAATCATAATAATTAATATGATTATGTTCATTCTTATTCCTTGCATTCTCATTCTTATTATTATTTTCCTATGTGAACCAACCACCTATTTAATGTTTTGGATTACATCAATAGCTACAATATCATGATCAATGTAAAGTTCCATGTTGTAGGTTTAACTATTTGTCAAGAATGCTCACAAACTATCTCCACAATGGGGCAACATTCCTGTCATAATATTTGGTGTTGATCTTAATAGGCTTCTACAGGTGACGCCTGATAATGTCATCGTTATTGGGTTATGTAGATTATATTTATGTCATTTTATTATACTCAACTCAAACTTCTCTTCCGAAAAGTGTTGTGTACTAGTTTCTGGCATCATCAAAGGTAAGCTTTGATAACTAGAAAATCTAAAGGTCTTTTTCTTAACCACTTTCTTTTGTTGATTTGTAATTTATTTGTTTTCAATTTCGTGTTGGCAGTTAGACATCTTACAGTACAACCGTAGAAATATATCTGAGAAGCTTAACTATTCACTGCACAGTAAAGACAAGAATTATGAAGCATGTCCATGGAGACCATTAAGATTTGTAAGCATTGGCTCCATTGTGATTGCATGCTGAAAGGAAAATGCAATAAAAAATGTGGTCAGCACACCTCATATGGGAAAAGAAAAGAGGTATTCTTGAAAGATTAAACAAATATGTCCAACATATGACAACCTATATATTCTTTCAAGGTTCATGAAAATGTACTTATGGATGGTACTTCTAGTGTTTCTTTTTCCTTTTAAATAATCAGCTAAGTTATAAAATGACAAGAAAATGATGATGTCTATTAAGTAGTGTTTATAATTCTAAATCAAGAATATTGCTATGCTATATAGATGGAGTAATAAGACTTGGTTCTGGTAGTGAAGGCATCACCTAACTTTAGCACCAATTAAAGCTTTCTAGTGCGTACTTGGGAGTTCCTGTAAGTCCCTGTTTGTACTTTGAGTTATATTTCTAAATCCCAGCAAGAGTCGTTGCTGCATTTTTATGACACTTTCGATGACCAATTTCGATACAGGTTAATAAGTACAAAGGCTTTATCTTATCCATTTGCTGCAACAACTTTGTCTAACAAACTTTGATGATAGGGGTTATTAAGTATATATACTAAGGGCGAAGGGGATGGACAACCATGCAATCCATCCCCATCGTCCATTTAATTTAACGGTTACTTGAACGTCTTTACCCTCACCCCCCCCCCTCGTCTATATGTCATGGTTGTTCTTTCTGTCTTTATTATTATTATCATTATCACTCTCCCTCTTTCATTTCTCTCTCATTGTTTAGCTATCCGGCCTCCATTTCCTCTACTTCTCCACCTCGTGTCTACCGCTCAGTAACCCTAAACATTGCATCTCTGACAGTTGTAGTAAGCTCTCCTTTTTTTGTTTTGTTTGGAAGTCGATTTTTTATTATGTGTACAGATTTCTATCTATTTGCTTTTATTCTTTCTGTGAATAGATGGGTAACAGTACTGTGGTAAGATCTTCTATTTTATGTCATGGTTTTGTATTTCCTTTTTTTCTTCTGTTTGCATTTTTTGCTTCGACTTTCTTTTAGTGTACAGATGGGTTACTGTTTGCGTTTATTCTGTGTACAACTGGGTAACGGTGTTCTGGTAAGTTCTTCTTCTTTTTTTCTCCGGTTCCTTTTTCTTTAGTCATGGTTTTGTATTTCCTTTTTCTGTTTGCATTTATTCTGTGTACAAATGGGTAAGGGTACTGTGGTAAGTTTTCCTTTTTCCTTTCCTACAATAATGATTGATATTTATACAGTTTAAGTTTTTCCTTCGATTTTCATGAAGGTTTTATTATGTACAAAAATCGGTCAACTGGGTTAAACGAAAGGGAGGATTGATATTCTTTTCTGCTGCTTCATCAAGATTTTTTTATTCCTTATTTTGTGTAATTTGCTGAATTGTTCACACTTTAAATGTCTATGGTGATGTTTCGATGGAATTTTTTTAAGTTAGTTTGTTCTTTTGATGTTGTGTAAAATGGAGATGAGAAGCTTTCGTAGACTGGTTCCTCTACAACATAGGATTGTTTGCCATAATCTTTCACCAAATTTGCTTTAGCTTATTATCGTAGATTTTGATGACAATTGTTAATATGATTTTCTTTCTTCTTTTTTTTTGTTCCACCAGAGGTAAATAAAAGGTTGCTTACAGACATTTTTATCTCCTGATGTATTAAATTTAATTAAATCCAACAGTATGTAAAATTTTGCATTTAATTGCCCCGTTGCAAATGAGATCTTAATGATTTAATATCTGATACAACTAACATTTTGCATTTAATGGCCCCGTTTTTTCTTATTTAAAGGGCTTAACATTATTTTAAAAAATTGATTTGAGTTATCATTCTTAGAGGAAACGAAGGGCCATCACCTTGGTGAAATTTTCGCATCTCTCAATCATTTCACATTAAAACTCATTTGTGAGTTGAGTAATCCTTCTTGGATAAAACAAAGGGTTATCTCTTAAAATCATTAGGTTATGCACAATTTTCAATCACAATTTGTCAGAGTTAAAGATTAGGCTCAGATGTCCCTTTTTTGGTTACCGCGTAAAGTTTCCAAACATTTTTTTGTTGTTCCACTCACAAGTTGATGAAGAACTTTAATTAAATATTTTATATTATTAATAAGTAAGACGAAAGCGGAAGAAAACTAAGATGGAAGTAAAGTAAGATTGAAGCTGAAGCAAAAGTAAGACGAAAGCTGAAGCAAACTGAGATGGAAGCTGAAGCTGAAGTAAGACAGTATGAAAGCAGAAGCAAAAGTAAGACGCATTTATTAATAATAAGTAATATACTGAAGTACGAACCGCTGAAGTGAAAGTAAGACAAAAGGTGAAGCGAAAGTAAGACAAAAGCAGAAGCAAAAGTAAGACAAATTTGTTAATAATAAGTAATTTACTGAAGTACGAAACTAATCATAATAATCACATTAATAAAAATTTCAGATTTATAAGTAAGACGAAAGCGGAAGGAAACTAAGATAGAAAACTAAGACGAAAGCAAAGTAAGATGAAAGGTTAAGCAAAAGTAAGACGAAAGCTGAAGCAAACTGAGACAGAAGCTGAAACGAAAGTAAGACGAAAGGTGAAGCAAAAGTAAGACAAAAGCAGAAGCAAAAGTAAGACGTATTTATTAATAATAAGTAATATACTGAAGTACGAAACTAATCATAATAATCACATTAATAAAAATTTCAGATTTATAAATTTTAAAATAATAACAAGGAAATTAAAGATAAGAAGGAATTTTATATTATTATTAATATAAATAAATTAAAGCAAACAAAATTTAAATTATGATGAGGAATATAATGGAAATAATGGAAATAAATACTTTTAATAATAAAAAAAGGATTTTTAAAAAAATCCTGGTAATTAAAATGATAAAGCAGCAACCACTATTTGATTTGACATACGTATTTTGGATTTTCCAATGCATTTACATCTTACATTACTTCACATCTAAATAATTTTGATGAAAATCAAATAATAATAATATTAGAACACGAAAGCAGAAGCAAACTAAGACGGAAGTTGAACCAAAAGTAAGACGGAAGCGGAAGCAAACTAAGACAGAAGTCAAAGCAAAAGTAAGATAAAAGCACAAGCGAAAGTAAAGAAATAAGACAAAAGCTGAACATGGTAATGTTGAGTTATCTCTTAAAATCATTCGACTATGCACACTTTTCAATTATTATTTTTCAGAGTTAAAGATTAGGTTGAGAAGTCCCTTTTTTGGTTACCGCGTAAAGTTTTTGAACGTTTTTTTGTTGTTCCACTCACAAGTTGATGAAAAACTTCAATTAAATATTTTATATTATTAATAAGTAAGACGAAAGTGGAAGGAAACTAAGACGGAAAACTAAGACGGAAGCAAAGTAAGACGAAAGTTGAAGGAAAAGTAAGACGAAAGCTGAAGCAAACTAAGACGGAAGCTGAAGCAAAAGTAAGACGAAAGCTGAAGCAAACTGAGATGGAAGCTGAAGCGAAAGTAAGACAGAAGGTGAAGCGAAAGTAAGACGAAAGCAGAAGGAAAAGTAAGATGCATTTATTAATAATAAGTAATATACTGAATTACGAAACTAATCACAATAATCACATCAATAAAAAAATTCAGATTTATAAAACGTTTTTTTGTTGTTCCATTGACAAGTTGTTGAAGCACTTCAATTAAATATTTTATATTATTAATAACTAAGACAAAAGCGGAAGGAAACTAAGACGTAAAACTAAGATGGAAGCAAATTAAGACGAAAGCTAAAACAAAAGTAAGACGAAAGCTGAAGCAAACTTAGGCGGAAGCTGAAGCGAAAGTAAGACGGAAGGTGAAGCAAAAGTAAGACGAAAGCAGAAGCAAAGGTAAGATGCATTTATTAATAATAAGTAATATACTAAAGTATGAAACTAATCATAATAATCACATTAATAAAAAATTAAGATTTATAAATTTTAAAATAATAACAAGGAAATTAATGAT
>JANSVA010000005.1:36462765-36480267 GCA_025504915.1 Erythroxylum reticulatum | reverse complement strand
ATAAATTTAAAAAATATTTTTGTATTATTGTAATATTTTAAATACTTTATATTATTCTTAATTTTATAATTGTATGACGATAATTTTCTTTATTTATATTAATTGTAGTTATTATTTATATGTAAAATATTTAAAAATTATTATTATTTCATATTAATTGTAATTATTATTTATTATTAAGATTTTTGAAAACATGATTGATGTAAATAGTAAACTAGTAAAATATACAGTACAACTGTATAATATATCAATATGGACTATTTTGCAATTTTTAAAAATTTTATGGACTATTTTATAAATTTGAAAAATTTCTCAAAATGGTACCCTTTATCAACCGATACCGGTATAGTTCTGTTCTAAAATTCAATCCGGTACCGAGCCGAATACGGTATTGATACCATTGTATTTACTCTCGAATTAAAATTATCGAATGGTGTAAAAATTAAAATGAAAAGGGGCCCTTTTACCTATGCAATTTATGCAGAGGAAGAGCAAAGAGGAGGAGGAGGAACGATTAAGTTGAGAGTGAGGAAAATGGGATCGGAACCAACACTCCCAAAATGGGCATCCAAGCCTTGCATTATGGGCATCGATGAAGCTGGTCGTGGTCCTGTTCTTGGTTTGCTCTTTTACCCTACTCTCTCTCTCTCTCTCTCTCTATATATATATATATATATTCACCCAATTCGTTATCTGTGTTCATTTAAACAAAAGTTCGATTATCTTTCCTTCTGGGCACTCGGAAAGTTTATTCATTTGGTGGTCGGGAAATTGATTTACGTCAGGGCCCATGGTGTACGGATGCTTGTATTGTGCCTGCTCTTATGCCGAGACTCTTTCTACCTTGAATTTTGCAGGTCTCACATTTCCAATCTTATTGGGTTTTATATATTTTGCACAAATTTCTTGACTTTAGCTCCTGAATCCATTTCAGTATTGTGAATGATCCTAAATTTACTGTCTGTTAACATACTTTAGGGAGTAAAAAGAATGTAGAAGAAGCATTCAAGTTGCAGGATTTGTCATCTTCATTTTTGTTGCAGTTGAATTTTTAGTAAATTCGTTCTGCATGATACCTCATATAACGTTAAGTTAGGATTGTAAGATCTTGGATTTGAAGAGCCCACTTTCATGGGAGATCTACTTCATTAGCCTAGTGAGGGAACATACTCGAAAGCCTTAAGACCACACTCCAAACTAAAATCTTAAGATATTATGTTTATGAGTCCTTTCTATTTATATGCCCCTCACCAGTCACATTTCTTTCCAATGGGAGATTCCCACTCACACTTGAAATCCCAACATAAGATACATTGCTTTCTTTCCGTATTTTCCCTCTTTATTAGACATTGGTTCTCTTCATTTTCAGGACATTGTGATGCTAGTGACTTGTTCAATGATTCTTTTCACTCGAACCTTCTTTAACAATCTGGTGGAATTTTAATGTGAAACGTTGAACTTAGATGCCTTTGTTTCTCATCTTTCAATCTGTTCCTTAAGCTTGTTACCTTTGAAAATTTCCGCAAGAAAAATTGAGGGCATGCGTCTCTTAGACCAACTCTAATCCTCCTCCAAAATGGAGGAAAAATGCCAAGATGGAGGAAAAATTGGCTCCGATCTTGCTCTTTTTTTCCTCCATTTTGGAGAGGAGCTACAGTGCCACACCAATTTTGAGCTGGATTGGATCCAATTTTTCCTCCATTTTGGAGGAGGATTGGAGTTGGTCTTATTAGCTTTAGGGGTGAAATTTGCAACTTCATTCTAATGGTCAAGGAAAAGATGTGGTTCCCCAAAGTTTGGCGAAGCATTCCAAAGATTGGATTAGATAATGGACCATGTGTTCTTCTGTAATGTGGTTCAGAAATAAGTAATGATTAAAAAGTTTGGAGTCTTATATGCATCACATGTTATTCAATTTCTGTTCTTCTGTCTGCAGATTCAAAGACATTAAAAGAAGAGAAAAGGGAGGAGTTATTTGAAAATCTAAAAGCTGATGAGTCAATTGGATGGGCTGTGGATGTCATTGATCCAAGGGAGCTGTCTGCTAAAATGCTGAAGAAGTTAATATAATGCATATTGTCTTTTGTCATAATCTATTAAGTTTTTTCGTATGTATGATTCTCTTTATTTGCACTTGTCAGGATTAAGGTAAATTTAAATGAGATATCACACGAATCTGCCATTGGTCTTGTCAATAGAGTGCTAAACATGGGAGTCCTTTTAACTGAGGTATAACTATTTCATCTTGCAAGAAAAGTTTCTTACCTATTACATGTTTGTGCTTCAGATATGGGAATTTCAGTCTTGGCGATGGATAGTGATACTTCATGCTTACTACGAACAAGGCCAAGATGGCCTTCCACGTTGAGTTTTTAGTTATTCAACAAGGAATTACATATTCTTTAAAAAACGGACTAGCTACTGGAAATGCAAATGGTTTTGAAATGCCTTCTTATGATTAGTAAAATTATCTTATTGCACTAAGAAATATGGATGGATTATTTGAAGTTTCACATTGTTTATGGAAATTGGTAACTTTCTCCACATTTAACTTTGCATTTCTATTTAACAAAGCCAACGGAAATTTTTGTCTTGACTAAGCCGTAACTACTGTATTTAATATAAATCATCTTTAGGTGACTTGAAACATAACATGGAATTGTTATGGATGTTAAACATGTATGCGTGTTAAAATTGTTCAGGTTTATCTGGATACTGTGGGAGATGCTGAGAAGTACAGGGTAAAATTATCGGAAAGATTTCCTTCAATAAAATTTGTTGTTTCAAAGAAAGCTGACAGTCTTTATCCAGTTGTTAGTGGAGCAAGCATAGTCGCAAAGGTATGGACTTCAGCTTTTCCAAATGCCCTTCTGGATAACTAATAGTATTGAAAGTTTATTTGAATATAGATAACAAATTCTGTTGAATTTTTATTTTGGTGACACATATGCTATTATATTGATTTGAAGTTAAGAAGCTTTTATCCGGTAAACTGCTCTCAATCTGAGCCCTTCTTCTCACCTTTGTATCATGAATCCATCTAAGCAGGTCACAAGAGACCGAGCCTTAAGAGAATGGGTGCATGATGAAACAGCTGAAGGCATGAAAAGAAACTTTGGTTCTGGATACCCTGGAGGTTAGAAGCGCTGAACTGATGTTGATCCTTTTTGGTCTTAACTTTGAACAATTATGTTCTATGTGAAATATGGTTGAATTCATGTGCTTAGATCCTGAAACTAAAGCCTGGCTGGAGCAGCACAAACACGCAGTTTTTGGTTTCCCATCTTTGGTTCGGTTCAGTTGGGGCACATGCAATTCTCATTTCAAGGACATAGTTGAAGTCTTGTGGTCAGTCCATATACTATTATTCAAAGCTGCAACTCTTGTAGTGGATAGAACTATGGTTCCCTTGTTATCGTGATTGGATTGCTATTATCAATTCTTTACAAACTTAAATTGGCTCACTTCTAGGTAATTCGGAAGCTTCAGCTTATAAGCTGCTTTATAATCTCTTCACATTAAAAGAGATGCCATATGTTTCATTAGTTGATTGGGAAAGATGCATTTTATGTAGCAATTGCATGATCGTCACCCAGATATGGAACAGATTTCCGATGATCTTTTGAATGCATGCTATAAAATGTTATTTAAGCTTTGTGTTGTTTCCCTATGCATACGCTTCATGAGAGATGAAAGCTAATTATGTCCAGGTTGACTTGGTTATAATTTTTGGAGTCTCTTACCCCTGTAATTATAGGGAGCCCGAGAAAATAGATGAAGATGGATGTGGCAGTGGCAAGCGGCAACTGAAATTGGGTAGTCTAGGCATTTCAACTACCAAGAGGAAGATAGAAGAGATTGAATCAAGTGGCAAGGGGCGGTGCAAATTTTTTCAGTCACGTAAACTTGAGCAACTTGCTCATTTCTAGCTATGTATTGTTTCACACATTCCCTTTAATAGCACTGCTTTGTAGGTAGCTTGCTTAATCATCAGCTGCATTCCGTGGTCGGTAAGTGGCGCAATCCAAGATATTATATATATGCTACAAGTTTAACTTTGTCGATCTTTACACATAAAGCATACCTTTGAAGATAGCAGCTTATATAACAAGCACAATCCAAATGTATACAAACGCCAACAACTTAAAGTTGAGAATTAATAAATATTAGTGTGAGGATGCACAATGAGAGAGGTCAAGGCGATCAAAACCATGGTGAGAAAGTATGTGAAGTTTTTGCTGCTGCTGGCGGCACCGTTGTGGCTGTTATGGTGGTGGTTATTATTTGCAGCACCTGCTATGATCACGGGAATAGCTGCTGCACCTCCTGGCATGTTTTGGTTATCATTTCCATTCTCAGCTGATCCACCATCACGGCTACCTTGGCCACCACCTCCACGTGCCATTTTCATATCTCCGTTGCATTCATTACCACAGTCAATGTCATTGACATTAAGCTCCTTCCATGTACCTCCATATATAGTCAAGGATATGCAAATGAATACGGTAATAAACCTTACGTTTTTTAGCATATTAAAATATATCAAGAAGGTAGATCAAGCACAAAAGTTGCTGGTTGTTGTAAAACACTTCCACTGATGAAGGATGGTACAGATGTTTACAGAGACCCTTTGATTCTTAGAGAACAGATCATCATACGAAAACGATATGAGAATGCTTCAACCAAACCATATGATAAGAGTTTTATGATATGGTTGACATAAAATAATGAGAATCACAAAAACTTGAATGGTATGATTTCACACTGCCGGCCGAATCCTGGCTTGTCCAATCACTTATATTTGTTCCTTTTTTTAAAAAGTATCACCTCGCAGACATATCTATTTAAAATCTTAGATCTTTCACATTTGAGGTATCTCGAGTGTCATGCTAGTACAATAAGACGGGAGTGAGAGTCATAACAATTGTTCATTAATATTTTCAAAAGGTTGTTCATTTTATGCTAATACTATAGAAAAAGAGATTGAGAAGTATTAAAGGCATCTGATTCTCCACTTTCCCATTTTCTTCTTCATGCTGCTCTCTTCATCGTTTTTTTATGGAAGAAATATAAGAACTCAAAAGGTGCAAAACAAGTGATATGATCTCCAACTTTTGAGTTCTTCTTCAAACAATTAGAAAAATGTTTATAATTATGAAGAGAAAAAGAAATTCAAACTTCCCTTGTTTTATAGCCAACCTGATTTCTCATGTTTTCAATATTTGATTGAATTTTACCACCAAAGTCATTTTTAGCTCATGTTAAACCTTTTTTTGACTACAGAGCAAGTTTCTCCGCGGGTCATTTTGCACGTTACCTGTTCACTCATGTGAGATGAAGTTGTCAAGAGTATCTTTACACAGGTTATCCCTTTCATGCCTATAAGGCCCTATACCAAAAACTCTCGCATATTACAAGCGAAAAGTTAGCTATGAGATTTGTATCCTGAGATGGAATATGATTCACAGCTTGAAAGGGTTAAACAAAGGGAGATAAAGCCAAAGCCAAAAGAGGAAAAGAAGGATACCTGAGAGCAGGGATCTCTGGAGTGAAGAAGAAGAGGCAAAAAGATACAAGCAGTTCATGAAAACCAGGAACAACCCCAACTTTTTGCTTCCCATTTGTCTTTTCTCTTTGTAATGCATGAAACATGAGCTTTATTAACTGATTGCTCACTGCATCTTGTAGCTTTCAACTGATCTAAGATGCCTATACATGGAATCCTTTAAGAAACCTTATCAGTTTGGTTAACTTTATGAGTCATATAAAAGATTAAAAGTAGTCTGTTTTAATTTTTTAAAGCTGAGCATCTTTTGAACACGGTTTTGCATGTCATTGGGGTTGGTTCATGGGCCACATAAAAAGGTTTACGTGACCTTTTTTTTCTTTTGATATAAAGGTAGTGTGGCTTAAGATCGATTGTTGAGGATAATTTGTCACTAGTCACTAACTAAACAACCATAATTTTCGATAACTATTTGTGTAGCACTCCACTCTCGTAGGACACATACCCGACATCTTGAGTGATATCTGAATACGTAACCCACAAGGGTGGCATGCTAAAATGATCATTTAGTCAAAATTCATTACAAAACTTTTGTTTAAACAATGTATACGCATGCGGAAATCATTAATCAAATCTGGTCCACTTTATTTTAAAAAACGTTTCCATTTACAAGTGTTACAATAGCCATTTGGGCCCATTTCAGATACAAAAGAAAACTTACAATGATAATGTCATTTTGTTGCCAATCTAATCACATACACTTAATACAATTTTTTTTCAGAACATAATTTGAAAATAAAATTACTAAATACATATGCAGGTGCAAACTGATCTCGACCCTTAGCTTATGCTCATTTGCAGTGGCTGAACTCCAATTCGTCTAATTGGATAACTCCTCTAAACTTGAAAAGCCATGTTGCAATTTTTTATGAGTTAACCATCATTGATGATTTCACCGGATTCATAAACACAAATCACATATTTCACAACTAATCATGCAGAACATGTATATTCCATAAACTCACACTATCATGACACATCATTTAATTATTGCGAATCAGAACATATATAAACAAATACAGATACATATGAGACTCCACATTCGTTATTATTGTTGTGATCAAGTGCCTATCACATATCACATATACAAATACTAGCTTATTGGGTTCAGTTAGAAATATATATCACGGAGCATAGCTCTACGTGCGGAATCATATATCATGGAGCAAAACTCTACGTGCAAGCGCTTGATACTGGCTACTCTAGTCACAACGTCTTTATCTGAGCATGCATTTTATGAAATGCATCAATTCAGAATTTACATATGTCACAATCTTTTATAAAGCACAGTCAAAATTTCATAATCATCGGACCTAAGTCTGGCATTCAACTTTCGTTGAGAATTCACATAGCATTCAAAATCTTAAGGCAATCAAGCACTTCCAATATATCCAACTATTTAACTCCTCGGACTTCGAGTTCGGAATTCATAAACAATCGTAACAATTCAATATTTGGCAAAATCAAATCAAATTAATCCTTCAGAATCTCAAGGTAATCAAGCACTTCCAATACATACCCAACTATATACTCCTCGGACTTTAAGTCCGAAATTTAGAAACAATCGCAACAGTTCAATAATTGGAAACTTAACAAATCAAATTAAATCAATCCTAGGAAATTCATTTAGGTTGACTCACAATACGCTCCAATATGCTATTGCCTGGATGGTCTGGCAATGTCTGACTGGCATTCAATGAGCTCCTCTATATCATACAAAATACATTTATAAATATCACACCTTTGCACAAATGTATAAGTATTCCTTTATGCACATTTATATATAGAAAGTATGCACAATACATGTTCAATGACAATTCCGGGTATCTTATTGTAATTCTCATCATCAAATCGATCAGATATCAAAGCCCTCATTAATATCATTTGTCCTTATAATTTGGACTAAAATAAAACAATGTGAAATCAATTTCATAACCTAATTGACCACTTCAGATTTTCTACCCATAAGATTTTGGTCAACTTTACATAATTAATCTGATATAGTAAATGACAAAATTAGGCAACACTTACTTGTGTAAAGTTATTGTCCAATGTCTTAAGTTTCTAATAACTCCAAGATCATCCAATTTGATTTAGTATTTTATGAGTTATGCTCACAATACCACAAACTGTGTATATTTGAACTTTTGGCTAGCACATGATCATATCCTCTAATTGTACAACCCACATCTTTCAGCTCAGATATCCAAAAATTACAAACTTAGTACCAATTGAAAGATAAGGGAATGAAATACAACTTTGGTGAAGATACCATTGTCTGATTCAACCTAAATCAATTCAGTTTCTTTGATAAACTCAGGACATGATTTCTGTCCCTTGTAGTGTTACTGCCTAAGCTAAGACTCAATTTCAAGTGCAATTTCAAGACCCTTAAGGACAGATTTAAAATTCAATTTCTCTTAATATTTGTAGCCAAATACCTCTAATTCAATTTAAATCAAGAATCATTTCATTTAGAAATCTACAGATCAAAATATAGCCAAAATACCGAAGCATGTTCAGTAAAAACATTCCAGTTATCAAATTTCAGTACACCTTAGCATTATCATCCTAACAGCCCCTTTCGGGGTAACTTTGCATGATCATTATGACAAGAAAAATGGTGTATTTCAGTAGCACTTTCTTCTAGACAATTATTCCACTATGTTTCTAGTTTCAATAACACCAAAATTGTACAATTTGATTCAGTATACTGAAAGTTATACCCAAAACACTTCAGATTGTTTTTAAATTGTAACAGAACTCCTAACTCCACTTCCAACAAGATTTTGAAATGCTTAGAGATAGAATTAATATTCGACTTCTTCAGGAAAGTTGTAGATATATGTCTCTAGTTTAATATGAATTAAGAATTAAATCATTTAGAAATCTACAGATTAAGTTATCATCAGACTACCGAAATATGTTCAATGAAAGTTTTCCTGTTCATAATATTCCAGCACACTTCTTCATCAACATCTTATACAATCTTTCCTAATTCAATCATCATAATCACATGTCTTAAAGATCAGATTTCTACTTACTTGTTAAGCTCAAATTCTACTTCAAAACCTCAAGCTAATCTAGCCCTCCAAGCTTGCAAGGTTGTCACAAAGTAAAGGTAAAAACAAGACTCTCTTGTAAAGGTTACAAATATGAAGCTAATGTAGTCATTTGGCAAGGTTGAAACTAAATTTTAGAGATGTGTATTAGCAGCAACTTTCGGTGGAGAAAGGAGAAGATGGTGGATTTTTATAATAGTAAGTTAGCTTAATCAACTAGGTGCAAGGTGTCTCCAAACCATCTTCACATGTGTCATTTAGCATGTAAGTCATTTATCTCCTCCTTAAGTTGCCACATGTCTCCTAATTACTAGTTCATTTGTCATTCACTCATGTTGCCATTTGTCAACTAATTAAGCAGTCCACATGACACAAAATAATTGGTCCATATTTTTACATTTTTTTCCATAAAAAACTCCAAATTTCCAAAATCCCTTAAATTTTTAGAAATTTCCTAAAATTCATCAAAAATTTCGAAATAATACTAATAGTCTCCAAATAAATTTTCAGCTCAAATAATTCACAATTCATATTTTAATCACATTTTAACAATCAATTATACCGAAAAATATCAATAAACGCATGTACAATCATATTCATGTGCAAAAATATGCATGTCATGATTAGCTTAAGCATGATATGCATGTTCTAGTTTCTCAGTAAATTCTCATAATCACTATTCTTGCTTTAACATGGGTAATGAGATGTTACAAGTTGCTTTACGAAATCGAATTCTAATTTCCCAAATCTTCAAGCTTTAATTCTTTCAGGTTGCTTTACAAATTAGAAACCCAGGAAAGCAAAATGATTCATCGCTTCAAAACTTCGCATGCTAATTAGGACAAAAGTTTTATTGACTCCAGAAAAAGTTAGCCGATAACAAATAAGCACGTAGCTGATCTTTTGCAGAAATTGATGTTACGCTTCAAAAAAACCCGAGCTGGTTTTCTTCTAGCTGTCTTTGCTTCTACATTGAAGACTTGCATTTATTAGTTGCTTCGCTACTTCCCTCATTGTGGGTCTCTTCCCAGGCTCTCTTTCAGTGCATCTCAAAGCCACCATTAGCACATTACTAACTTGATATTTGACACTGGAATCCAAGAATTCCTGTGCCAGACCTGAATCAACAATCTCATTGATATCTTCTGCATTGCTCCATACACACCTAACCCACCCTACAACGTCAGTGCCCTCCTCAAATGACGGATCCAATGCCTTTCTTCTTGTCATCAGTTCAAGCAACACGACACCGAAACCATATACATCAGACTCCTTGCTCTTTGCTTTCGTGAATGCATTTTCTGTCAAAGCAACAGCCATACTTTTAGTGTCAGATAACATAATACATGGAGACCTATTTGAGGTATGTGTGAAGAAGAAGTTACCTGGTGCAATATATCCAACTGTACCGACAACTGAGATGGATTGTGTCCAAGTAGAAGCATGATCCAAAAGCTTGGCAATACCAAAGTCAGAGATATGAGGCTCCATGTCTAAGTCTAAAAGAATGTTCTCTGGCTTTATATCTCGGTGCACGATGGGAGGATCACAATCGTAATGGAGATATTCCAATCCACGAGCAGTTCCAACAGCTATTTTATAACGGACACTCCATTCTAGTGTTGGTGAAGGATTTGTTCCATGTAAAACATCATGAAGACTTCCATTTGGCATGTACCTGTACAGGATTAAACCATAATCATTTTTCAACCAGAAGTCTTCTAACTTAGTAAGATTTCGGTGCTTAATTTTTCCAATGGTTTGAATTTCTTTCATCATAGTCTTTTCTGCTCTTTTATGGCCAGTAAACACAATCTTCTTCACTGCAAACTGTTTGTCTGCACTCAAAGTAGCCCTATAAACTGTTCCGTGGGCTCCTCTTGCGATGACATATCTGCTGCTTAGGTTTTCAGTAGCTTCCATCACTTTGCTAAGTAAGGAAGCTGGTCCTTCTTGAGCAGCAATCTCAATATCCAGCTTGGCTGTTCTGTGTGACACGTACACGTAAACCAGTACAAGAAGAACAAGAGAAACAACAAGTGATGCAAGGGCAACACTCACAATTTCCCCTTTAGTAAGGCCCTTCCAATGGCTTGATATATTTTCACATCGCTTGAAACTTTTGTTAGCAGTGCATGATATGCCACCTGATGGAGGACATCGGACACATAAGCCAGGATTGTGCAAGAATGATGACGGAGATGAGTCAAGTAAGGTCATAAGTGTTTCTGGTATTGGACCCCTGAAAAGATTGTTTGAGATATTTATCTCAATCCAGACATGAGTTCCACCAAGAGCTGCTAATGTTCCTGTCAGATTGTTGCTAGATATATCAAGCCGTTCTAAATAGTTCAAGTCTCCCATACTGGAGGGAATCTCACCACTCAATCCATTGTTGCTAAGGTTCAATCCATATCGCAGATTTCTCAGTGAACCAAGTGATGAAGGGATTTCACCTCCAAACAAATTTCCACCAATATCTAGCTCTGTAAGCTTTTCAAGCTCTGACAGAAAAGAAGGAATGCCGCCAGTAAAATGATTTTCACTTAAAATGAAAGTGGATAAAGATTTCCAGTTCCTCAAAGCCAATGGCACAGAACCCTCCAATGAATTAAAACCCACATCAAACTTGTCCAGTTTCAAGCAAGTTGCCAATTGACCTGGAAGAGGGCCTACCAATTGGTTATGTGAAAGATTCAAGATCACTAGCGCAACAAGATTGCCTAGTTCTGGAGGTATAACACCAGTAAGCTTGTTCATGGACAGATCAATAGAAGTGAGGTTGGTGCAGTCCCTGAGGCTTGGTGGAATCGGACCTGTGATATTATTTTTGCTGATATCCATATGAGAAAGGTTTGAATTCATTGCAAAATCTGGAAGTGGCCCTGATAGCCTGTTCTCATTCAGGTTCAGTCGCCAGAGAGATGAACACCTGCCAACGTCAGGAGGAATGCTGCCTTGAAGTTCATTTCTGCCCAAATTCAGAACCCTCAATTGGTTACCAGAGCATAACTTCGGTGGAATTTCACCAGTGAACTTGTTATCGGTGAAGTCAAGCTGCAATAAGCTGCTGTTAATACCTAAACTCTGGGGTATGACACCAGAAAACCAATTTTGATACAAGGAGATATTCTTTAGTTGCTTCAACTCAGTGATATCAAGAGGCAGTTCACCAGAAAGACTGTTATTATAGACAATAAGGTACTTAAGGTTAGGAATCTTCCAAATACTGATGGGAATCTCACCACTCAAATGATTCCTAAACAATTCAAGGTCCTCTAACATAATTAGTTCTCCTAGTTCGCTTGGAATAACTCCTTCGAGTTGGTTTGTATATAACAGTAACTGAGTCAAGGATTTGCAATTTCCAAGTTCTGGAGGAATCCTACCAGACAACTGATTTTCGGAGAGGTCAAGTTTAGAAAGCTTATCTAGGACGCCAAAGGAAGATGGAATGGACCCTGTCAAGTTGCTGTGGACAATAGCCAAAGTTGTTAAGCTACTACAGTTGCCCAAATCTGGTGGAATGCCCCCTCTAAAGCCATTGTATGACAAATCTAGGGTAGTCAAATTCTTGCAGTTTCCAAAACCTAAAGGAATACTACCCTCAAGGTTATTAGGACCTATGTACAAGTCAACAATACTTTCAAGATGTGTCAGAGTCTTGGGCAAAGAACCAACCAATTGGTTGTCCTCCAAATAGAGTCCTTGCAGTTTCCTACAGTTCCCAATCGACTCGGGAATGGTACCAGATAACTGGTTACCGTATAACCATAGCTGCAAAACGTCTGTCAAGTTACCAACATTGCTAGGAATTGAACCATTTAGATTGTTATCGTGCAAATAAACATTTTGTAAACCCGAAAGCTGAAACAATGAATCCGGTATTTCACCAGACAGTGAATTGGAATACAGCCCCAAGTTAAACAAGTTCCGCAGATATTTGAAGCTCTGAGGTATTCCCCCAGTGAAGCTATTTATCGACAAGTCCAAGTACTCAAGTAAAGTGCAACAACCCAAGTCTGAAGGTATTTCTCCTGATAAATCGTTGTAACTCAAATCTACCGTCTGCAAACGATTTAACCGACCAATTTCTGTTCCCAACTGGCCAGAAATTGCATACCCAGAAAGGTTTAATCTGAGCACATGTTGGAAGCTAGAGTCACATCCAACGCCGACCCAGGAACATGGATTTGAGTGTGACGCGTTCCAACTTGAAGATATAGGAGGCACAGAACTCCAGCGACTCAAAAGAGACAGAAGGGCCAACCCATCAGAATTGAGACCAGACACAGCAGATAAACATGCAAAGGAGCAACATAACAGCAAGAAATGACACCGACCATATTTCATACTTGCGTCACTTTGTTGGGGCGCAGGGGAACGTAAATAGCAGCTCGCGGAATAGAGTTTGGAGCAAGGAAGCATTACGCAGCTATATTAGGACAACACAGATTTTCGACATTGGGGACACAGAATGAGATTAAAACGGCGGGTTGTGAGGTAAGTTGGCAGCTATACAGTTAACAATGTTTATAACATAAAACAGGTGTGAATGAAATGAAATGAATGTCTTAACAATTTGAAGGGGGCGCTTGGAACGTGACATGTTCATACTTATGACCGCTGGTGCTTGGTAGTGACAAGACCAAGACTAGACCAGACTGTGTGTCACTTAAGAAAAAAAAAAGAAACTCAATCTATTTGTTAGATAAAGCTGAGTCAACTTTAACTGATATTGATAAATTATTTTACTTGGTTCTTTGCCAACTACGCTTCAAACTATGGCTATTTTTTGGAAAACCAACAATGCCAGTAAAATGGTTAAAGCTGTGAAGAAAGCTTCAATTTGAGGAGTGGGGATGTGAACAGGGAATTGTTTAAGTCTGACGGTGGAGGAATTTGCTGGATGGTCAGCTTCAATTTGAGGAGTGGGGATGTGAACAGGGAATTGTTTAAGTCGGAAAGTGGAAGAGTTTGCTGGAGGGTCACTTTCATCAAATTTCTAAAATATATAAGATATTAGCGTTTTTTAGTTGGGTATCCCCACGTCTTTAAAGCAAGGGCACATTGCCAGTGCCATAAATCTTTGCTTTCCAATTGAGGCTTTCTTGGTTCTCAGCAGACACAAGTTGACGGTTGTTACCTGTTCAAGTTTGTCCAATGTTTAATTATTTCCATAAGCTCGTTGCGTTAATATATTGTCAGCGCCACTATTTACTTAAATCTTCCAATTCAATACTAACCTTTTAAATGAGCCTATCTTTTTATTGTCAACTTGTAATTGAGCATTCCATTACTGCATTGAGCTTTTCAACCATTGGTTCTTCCTAATAAAGTACTTTCCCATCTAACTTCAAGGCGTAGGTGAATTACTAAGAGGCTCTTCTGGCTTAAGTGAGGTTGAGGGTTCAAACCTTCCTCGTGTTTGCAACTGTTTAAAACTTTAAATCAGAGTTTTGTCTCCCGCAAAGGACCTATCCAGTGTAAATAGCTTAAAAGTATCTTTTCATTGTTGAGACCCTCCTAAGACATCCCATTGGCAACAAAAAAAAAAAACTTTCCTATCACCTATTTTGGACATTTTTAAATAAAAGATCATAAACATATATATACATGAAAACGAATTTTAACTAAACCGACCTTCCAATTTTATCTAAAGTTTTGATAATTTATTTTAGTAGTTATATTTTGAGGCTTTGATTTTATTTTCAGACTAATTAGTTAAAAATTTAATGTCAGAAACACAACTAAAGAAATAAACATTGTCTCATCATTGTTATTTTTAAAGTATATGTCATCTTAAATATTTTTATAAGATATATTTAAATTAGTTTAATCTAAGAATAAATTTAAACATAAATTCAAAAGCTGAACGCATAATTAAAATTTTAAATATAATTGAAAGAGCAAGTTGAGTTTATCTTATACAAAATTTTCTCATTTCATGAAGTTACAAAAATATTTTTAATTTCCTATCATCATGTTACCTTTTTTGTATTAATCATTTTAAATGAATAGGTTGATTAATCCTATCCTTATATCGTATTTTAGTGATATCATATTTGTTGATGCTTGAATTTATATTAAAAAATTAGTACTTAAACAAAACTGTTTAGCATGTGGGATCTTAAACATTAACAATTTCATTAATTAAGTGTATTTTTTAATCAAATTTAATGGAAATGATATGTATATGTATGATGATATAACCAAATAACTGTATTATAAATTTAAGAACTTAATTTTATCAAATCCTAAATTAATTTTTAATTTTTAATTTTAATTTTTAAAATGTGAAAAGTTTCTAATTGTTAAAATTTGTTTAATCCTTAAAAATGTTCTCTCTTCACTATGGTTTGTCATTTCTTTTCACTACAAAACACACTTTTTGCCTATAATCTTTACTATTCTTCTTATGAGTTTATGATATCTAATATTGTCTAGAATTTATCATGAAATACTGTTTTGACTAGTTGGAATAAAATAAGAAGGAGATATTTTATGGAGAAAGTCAATGGAATATTTTGTCTTATTTTATTTTATTAATATCAAAATACTAAAACTTGCTTTGCTTTGCTTTGATCTCTCTCCTTTAACTTTATATTGATCTCCTTTATATTTCAGAAATTTCGTTTCTTTTCTTAGAGTCTAACCAACTATAATTTTTGAATAATTTCCTTTTTAGCGTAACTCATAATTATAACCCTTTTTTCTCTTTCTCCTTACCATTTTGTTTGTCATACTCTTGTCCTGTTATGTTTTCGGTATATGGTTCTTTTGTTCTTTTTTCTTCTACTCCCCTATTCTTTAAGTTAGCTTCTTATAGTTCTAGTTTCGTTCTATCCTTTTTGGTGAAACTAGTTTCAAGTTCACCCCTTTTTGCTTCTTTTGTTGTTGGATATTTTTGACCTCTTTATCCTCTATTTTTACTCTTTTAATTGCTTCCATTCCTCTAGTGAATGTTACTTCTTTTCATTCTTAACCCACTTTGTCATCTTCTTCATTTAAGATTTGTAAGGAATGAAAATCCTCCCTTGTTCCTTCAATATATCCCTCCTTTCTATAATTGAGACTTGATTGCATTTCCATCCTTGCAAGTTCTAAGGATCAGTAATTTATTCTAATCTAAAGGCGAGCTATCTTCAAGTTTAATAGTAAAGATGGGATGATAAACATTTTAGAACTAAGTCCTTGACACCTAGGAGGAAAATGATATTATTAAGAAAATGAGATTATGGAATTAGGCTTGATAGCGCAAACTAAAAAGTTGCTCCTTTATGAGTGAACTAGGTTATTTAGAAAATGCTATAGAAAAGTTAGTCTATATAGATAAAACAACTTCCCTTAAAAGACTTTGCTGTGCTTACATTACATATAGGTGGAACGAGATAAATAACTACCAAAAAGATAAAATTTAATGAAGATGATAGCTTAATCATCTCAACTTTTGCAGTAAATTAGCATTGGAAGCCCAATTTTAAGCAAGATCATAAAGAATGGAAAGATATAGGTAGACTACTAAAGACATTTCAATATGTAAAAATAGGGAAACACTCAATTGTCTCTTCCTCCTCTATTTTATGAGTTTTCTACTAAGTCGTCTAGGTAAAAAGTCCATAAATATTACGATCTTTAAACCAAAAAATGCTAATATACATGACACACGCTGAAGCAGTCATCTGCCAATCTCTTTGCTATTACTTCTCAGATGGATTGATAAGTATAAATTGTATTGTGTTTTAGGGCATAGTTTGATATGTGTTTAGTCGTTAATTCAATCATTTAGTATGTGTTTAGGTTAGAATTGTGTTAGTTTGTTAATTATTTGTGTTTTAAGTGTTTTAAAGGTTAGTACAAGCTTTTGAGCTTAAATATTATGTTTTTGAAGTACCTTGATGTGTTTGTTAGTATTTTAGGTATTGAAAAACAGAGGAGTTTCGAAAGACAATGGCCCATGATTGTGGGCCACAATCGTGATAGAAGCTCCAGGAATAGCCCATAATAGTGGCCTATATGTCACGATTGTGACAGAAAGCTCAGATGTGAGCTACGATCATGGCCTACAATAAGGGAAATACGTAAATATTTATGAACTTCACGTTTTGAGAGACTTTTTGGACCTTTCAAACCCTCGAAAAGCCCTAGGGTTACCCAAAACATAAGAGACTATTTAGAGAACAACAAGAGAAGAAAAAAGGGAGCATTTCGCAAAGCCACTTTTGGAAACCCTAAGAGAAAAAGAGGAAGAGAAAGAGAGGAGGAAGAGGAAGAAAAAGCGATCTCAACATACTTCCCAGATCAGAAGGTTTCTCAATGTTACTGCCTTCCCAGATTGTCCATTCTAAGTTTGTATTTCCTTTTTGTTTCAATTTTATTCATGTATAAAGTTTGGATGGATTGTATGATGATAGATAGTAAAATGTTGATGATGTTTTAACTCTTTTTCGTAATTTTATTTTGATTTAAATATAATTTAGTCGATTGTGTTTATTAGATGAATGTTGTGATTTGATTGCGTTTTTGCATAATTTGGTAATAAACTGAGAGGATGAACTAAAATGAAAATTTATTAAAGCGGATTAGTGAGAGTTAGGCAGTTTAATAAAAACCGTGACAAATCATATTAATAATTGTGTGGAGAGAGATCCCATGTGATATTTTGATAGTTTATTAGAGTGCTTCAGATCTAATTAGGGTTTCGGATAATTTGTGAATAGAAAGATTACAAATTTTATAATACAAATAGGGTTTATAAATTAGGGGTTAATGGTTATAACTCGACAGAAAGTAATCATGTAACATCCCCTCACCAATAGGAAGGGTACATTGATAAATTGCCCTGTTTAGGAGTGTTTAAATGTGTAGTGACAT
>JANSVA010000005.1:36422407-36433718 GCA_025504915.1 Erythroxylum reticulatum | reverse complement strand
ATAATTTTTATTACAAAATAAAATATAGTTAAAATTAAAAGTGCTTTTTATTTTTATGTTACCAAACAGTCTATTGTATGAAGTTCTTTAAAAAAAGCTCTTTTTTTAAATGACAGCCAAACAGTCAACTGACTTCTTAGAAAAGCTCTTTTTAGAAAAATTCTACTAACAAAAACTCTTTTGTCAAAAGCTCTACTAATATAAGCCCATCCAAACAGGCTCTAAGAGTAACATAAGTAATTAAACATAACAAATAAATAAAAGAGATCGAAGAGATAAAGATAAAAGTTACTAACATTTAAAATAATGGGGAAAAGTGAAAAAAAAAGGTTAAACACTCAATTAGAAAGGACTCCTTTTAGATTTATGTGTAAGATTGTACTACACTAAGATGTTTTGAATTTGCCCTTTATATATCTAGAGAAAATTGAGTAATCAACTTCTATACATAAATATGTAAATGAGCTATGATATGAAGACTTTTAACTATATCATCATTGTCATTTTATAACTTAAGATGTCATCAAACTACATTGCAAATACAAAGACAAAAAATAAATAAATTACTAGACAAAAATAGAAGCAATTCCTCCTAGGAAATATTTTGATAATGAGTATCTTGTTAATTTCAGGTACATTTAAAGACTTTTTCCTGCACATATTTATCTATATAATGGATTAAAAAGAGACACATTTACAACCATATATTATATGAGTAGTGAATTGCATTTGTTGAAAACCGAGAGTGAGGGAGGTGCGACTGCCCCCGGGGGAGGGGGGGTTTTATCCTGTATTTTTAAAATTTTACAGCAACAGCCGACATTTTAGGCAAAACTTCCATACCGGTTGATATTGAAGTGAGTAATATTATTCCATGTTTTTCGGCTTTGCAGTCAATCCCTGGATCACGCAGTCACTCATGTCTCCGTTTACTTTCGTTTATCTTTGCAGTTCCAGTGACGTCGTAAAGCACTAAACAAAATATAATTGGACCAACACCTTCGCAGCTCAACAATGGAGGTTATTTCTTGTAGCAGGCCCTTGTGGCTCCAATTGCTTTGCAGGAAGGGCTTCAAACTACAACTGGACCAACTAATCAACATAACAATAATGGCTTTAGTAACTTGTATTCCCAAGCGATGAGCACATTTGTGGCTTCACAGGCAACTCTGCCATCTTCGTTAGGGTCACTAGCGATAGCCACGACAAGTTTGAGATCAAGTCAACAGTTTGGGCATAAACACAGTGGAGGACTGGTGCCTAGATGTTAGTTTTTATTGTTTTTTTTTTTTGTCATCAAACACCGTCAAACATTGGAATTGATGTTGATGCCCTTAATCGTAAGGATAAAAATCTCCTGCATTTGTCAGGGCATGAATATGAGCACGAGAATGGGTGATGCTCCAAGTTCATGGTGGAGATGAAGACAAAATTAGGTGTCTAATTTTAATGGAAAATTTCGGAGTTGAAGTCGCTCTTTTTGAATTTAGTAAATGCGTTAAGTGGACGACAAACAAATAAATAGTAAGTACCTGAAAGGCTGAATATTATAGACCGATCGAGTTTAATAAACAAATTTTTCCATCAAGTTCTCCACCAACAGCCTGAACGAACCTCGTCCACATGAAAAAGTCGAATCTACGCACATACGTTTAAGTTATAACAGAGAAATCGCATACACATGGCGGTTGTCAGAAGAAGCACCGCCAACATGAACATGGTGATGTTAAAAGAGGTTTTCCTAAATCATAGGCTATCAACTTGTACTATTTTATCTACTGCCCATAGAACCTTCCCCAACGTACCTGGAATCGCGCTTAGGTTCAGCCAGAGAGATATTAGCTACAGCCGGATCAGGTGCGCCGCCGATGACAAGAAGGTGTCTGCTCGGCTTTCTCAGGTTCATCAACTTCTCCAAGAGGCCGAGGACCGAGCTATTTCCGCAGGAGACGAGCCCTCTCCTAAAATCACTCTTGGTACTTTGCAATTTCCTCTGTTCCGCGTTATGTCAAGTGAACTTATATCTCTTTTGGGATTTCGATTAGGTTTGCTTCTCCCATTGACATGTCTATTTTGGCTACTGGAATGAGAGGAAAGGAAATGAAAGTTTTCAGTGGGAGGCATGTGGGTTGTAGCGAGTTCCTAATTTTAGGTGAAATTGACAATATCTTGGAAAGGTTAATTGGCTTTGCTTGTTGATTATGTTGGTAATTGTGGAACGCGAATTCAAGAAAGGAGATTATTGGTGTTGCTTTGTAGGTTTTTATTGTATCTTTACAGATGGTTAAAGCATCTATGTTGGTCCAATACTGATATTGTAGTTTCTGTTTAGCTCTTGCTCTTTTGGACTGGGATAATATGTGTTTTAGTTCTTGCAAGTTATTGCAAAAGGAAAGCAAATTGATCCCCATATTAAGATGCCTTGGATGATAAATCTTGTTCTAATTTATCACTCTTTATTTGCACGAGTCATTTTTCTTACCTAGAACACTTGGCCGTCCAGACCATGTCACTGTGAATTTTGCTAGAAGCGGTGGACCTGGAGGTCAGAATGTGAACAAAGGTATGTTCACTCCTCACCTTTCAAGCTTTTCACTAACGCTCTCACTCTCTGTTGCATTCCACATGTTACTTAGTGTGGGTTTTCTGCATAACTGGTGTCACAGTGAACACTAAGGTGGACATGCGATTCAATGTTAGAGATGCAGATTGGCTTAGTGACAGGATCAGGGAAAGGATTATGCAAATGGTTTGTTAACTCCACTTTACAAGTACTGGTACAAAGCATGTTTATCAAATTCTTGATTTGAAGACCTGACACAGTTGATGAACATTGTGTCATTGTGAAGTATGCGCATTTGCATCCTTGGTGTCAAGTATAAAAGATTAAAATCATCAATTTGATATTGCTCATTCTTGCAGTCATTTTTAGGTAGTGTAGTATATGTAGAGGGAAAGCATGATATTCTTGTCTTTGGTAATTTGTGGTATTTCTTTTGTCTTTTCTATTCATGAACAGGAAAAGAACCGAATTAACAAAGATGGTGAAATCGTGATTTCTTCAACAAAGACTAGAACACAAAAGTTAATTTCTGCTCTTTTTTACTTATTCTCCTTTATTTGAATTTGACACCAATTTATTAAGGGAATGTTGCCAATTTTCTCAGGGGTAATATTGAAGATGCTTTGTCTAAACTACAGGTACCAAAGATTCTTTGGCCTTTTTATGTCTGGCACATGGATGGAACATGTCTTTCACCTGTTTCTGCTTGTTTTTGTGTTGGGGGAATGCCATTTTCCTTCCCTGTATAATTCTTCCACTTCTCTTGTTCTGATCAATGCTTAAACAGTCCATCATTGATGCTGCTTCTTATGTCCCACCACCTCCTACAGAAGAACAAAAGAAGAAAATTGCCAAGTTGTAAGTGCTACTGAGTTTCGGTAGGCTTTCAAGTGGATTTATCTTTTGAGACTTGCTACCATCTGTTCAAATTTTTGGTTTGCAAAGCCCTAATTCAGTTATCAGTATCTGGATGGATCCGCTTGCATTTTTATATAATCTAACTGATTTATAAAGGATTATCTGATACATTTAGCTTAAATTGGTATGTCTTTTTAGGGCTGCAATAGGGGAGCAAAAGCGCCTCAAAAGTAAAAAGGTTCTTTCAGACAAGAAGGCTTTTAGGAGAAGTAGGAACAGCTGGGACTAGGAGGCGCTATTGGAAGCTTTCAGCTACTGGAGTGATTTGTAAGCTGCTCACCAGTTGCAGTTGTTTAGAGTATACCATAATCCTTTTCCAGTCACTATTTTTCGTGTTTTATTCTTTATGTGATATCGAGGGATTGTTGGAAAACGTTCACCTCTCCGAGACGTTAGAAGCTAGTGGAGAGGAGAAACGATCGTGAGTGTCTGACCACAATGCGTAAATGAATGCATACTGCTGGGCCAGAATTGAGAAGTGAATTTGTATACTTGTTGAACTTCCTTGTAGGAAAAGAACAGGACAGTGGTATGCAGATGAATAGTCATTTTAGTCTAGAAAGCATAGTGGGCTATATATCTTTTATTGACATAAGGGGAGTCTCAACACAATTGGTCTTTGAGGGCTTTTACAATTTTATTTGGACAGCTTGGGCGAGGATGTTCTCAAGTTTTCGTGGAAATAAGATGTCATTTTGCATAAGGACACTTTCAATTACCTGGACGTGACTTCGGAATACTATCGACCAAACTGAAATTAGTTACAATTATCTTCTCTTTGACCTTAAAAGGTTCGTTTGCAACTTAAAAACGCATAGAAGTGTATGCAAACAAGCAACCGGAACTGAACATCTGCGCCAAGAAAAGCTAAATGAAAAGATTTCCGGGAGATGCAGTATTTTTGTTCAAGTTATAGCAATTAGAAAGGACACACAAAACCACTGGAGAAGCACAGGTAAAAAAGAAAAAGTAAATGGCCCAACGGAAGAGCTTTGTGGTTGATTTGTTGAAAAGGGATCTTCCCTTTTTATCGATTATGAGTACTCAAAATCACAAATATTAAGAAATTAAGAATTAATGTAGTTCCAATTAACAATTCAACAAAAATTATGGACTTGAACATGTTATCTAAATATTGTATGATAATTAATTAGCCAAGAATAGTATGTTATATATACGTCAAATTTGTTTAGGGTAAATTATCAAAAGAATGATAAATATGATTTAAGAGAATAATTTGGTAACAGTACCTAATTATTATTATCGATTTAAGATTTAAGACATGACAAATAAATGTCTCCGTTTTTAATTTAGTAAAAATAAAATTTTCACAAATCATAGATTCATTTAAATAATAATTTTATGAGTTATTAAAAAGTAGGACCAATGAGACATATGTATGAACCTCCATGCTTTACATGTACAACCATTTTGGTACATAATATTCTTAAATGTGTTATTGGATATAAGATTCTACTTTACTTTTCCAATTCATGAATTATTTTTAGACAACTTAAAAGAATTGCATTGAAGGAATGAAAAATAGAGATAAAGTACATGCTTTAAAAAAGCAAACAAAACATGCTTAAGATGAAATGCCCCTTATAATGTAATAGCTAAAGATAAGGAGCTCTTTACAACTGTCAACTTTCTGAACTTTTAATGCAGAGGATTAAGTTCCGATTTGAGGCTGCAAGTCGGGTCCATAAACTCAAATCCATAAATCAATTCGCATAACATTATTGAAGAACTTAAGTTCTTGTCTTTTACGTTAACTTTTTAAGGATATCCAATTATCATCTAAGACTTTGACTGCATGAAAGGTTAACATGTAGGTTATTAGCTGCTCTTTAATAGATGCGATCAGTCCATTATGGAGGTTTTGCTTTTGGATATTGATCGTTGAAAAAAAAAATTCCTTGGTTTCTCTCATTTCATAGGCTATAAACTAACTGAAATTTAAACACAATCTACTCCACATCCTTCTTCTTCTACTTTTGACATATCTAGACAATTAATCCTTGCCAATTTAGAGTTGGAAAATCAATATTGCACAACTATTGGATTATGTTCCAAATATGGGAGGAGAAGTTGCAATTGACAAAGAGGATATTTATTAATTTTGCATCCTGATAATAGAGGGCACAGATGTCTTGCAAGTTTAGGGATCTTCTCATCGTATAAGAGTACTTAATCTTTCCCTAATTACAAGCCAAAGCATGAATGACGCTCTGGAGCAAGTTTTTTTAAATTGTACAAGTTTGTGCCATATAGCTTTAAGAGCATGATTCCTTAACAACTATCTACAAGATTCGTTTAGTGAGGGGTGTTTACTCTGTATAACGTAATCTCCTAGCCTAGGATAAGATGGTAATTCATATTGAAAGTTATTAGAGAGTTACAAATCAGTTGTACAAAAGAGCTTGAAGAAAGGATCTCATTCATTGAGGCAATGTTGAGAATTACTCTTTTAAGATGAAAGAGCTAAAAAAAATCTACTCAAACTAATTATCATGCTAAAACATAATGGAAGCACCATTACCTATCTTATGCATAAAACCTATTCTAAACATTTTCCTAAGCTTGAGGATATGGATCCTTGTTCATGAAGAGTTATATTTTAGCCTTATGCACCATAAACTTTTGCTCCTTAGGTAATATTCATGTATCCATCTAACCTAAAGACTATTTTTGTCTATTAGGATCCTCCATATTCTTTTTATCATCTACACCTAATTTGTGATTTTGATGGGCATATTGTTAACCCCTCTTTCCTTCTTGGTAGCCTAAGATCACTCCATTTTACTTTTGCTAGTGAGTCACTATTGGTGTTTCCTAGCTGCATGAGTCTCCTTATAAGTTATTAAGTAGACTTATCAATGTTTATTGGAAACATTACATGAGAAGACTAATACACACATAAGCTATTTAACAATGAATTGACTAGTTAGATTCTTCATGCTAAAGATAAGTTTCTATTGCACCAGCTTATAACTCTTTTATTTATCCTTTCAATCAAATGATGGAATTTAGTATAAGAGGGCTTTTAGAGGAAATATGAATCCAAAGGTAAGTAAGAAAAGGTTTGGAAGCTTTTAGTTTTGTTATGTAGGCTAGCTTATTGGATAGACATTGAGCACCAAAGAAAATGAACAACTACATTTATTCTTTACAGATAGAATGCTTAAAAGTTGTTTTAAAATGTTTAAACAACCATAAAAGCACTAATTGAGTTAGCATCTACTTTAGAGAAGAGGATTATATCATTTGCAAAAGATAAACTAGTTATTCTTAAGTTTTCATACTTATAATGGAATTTAAAATTCTTCTCTTGGTAGATCACACTTTTGAAAAGCCTTATTATTACTTCGATACGCAAAGTGAAGAGGTAGGGTGAAAAAAGGTCCTCTTATCTTAACCCCCCTAGCTCCCTTTATGAGATTAGTAGGCTCTTCATAAATTAAATTATTAGAAAATCAGGTCAGGATCTGATCCCGCATGCAATGAAATAATTACGAAACTTTTTTATATTTGATTTCCATAAAGCTGAGATCATTAAAATTCTATAAAATGATTAACACATAAATGACAATAAAGCATGAATCTCAATTTGTATCTTATTTCAAGGCTTGATCATATTCTTATTGTATTCCTCGAACCGTTTTTGAAACTAGCTCATCTTAACAACTATGGCTACATAAATGTCCAGCCTCTAATAGTATCTATAAAACGAGTTGAGAGAACTTCACAATTATTACACAGTGGGTTAAGCAAGGAGTACTATCTCCATTAGAGCTTAAGCTTATTTATAGTAGATTTTGGATATTTTAGAAATTTAATTGAAAATAAATTCTAATTTCAATTAAAATTTAATTAAAATTAAAAATAATTCGAATTAAAAACTAGTTACACCAAAATAAGATCCAATATCTCATATTGATCTTTATTTATTAAATATATCATATTTAATCATAAAGTTTCTTAAACTTTACAATAAAGTCTAACTGGATTAAAACCTATTCTTTATGCATGACTCATTAGGTTCCCAAATATATTGTTGATGGATACAAATTATAAGCCTAAATCATATTCAAGATTAGATAAATTAAAATCCTTTAATTTATCTTTACTTTGATAATTAAACAATTTATATTCACAGATCAAGATTCTAGCAACATATCTTGACTACCAAAATATTTAGGAATGTTAAAGTGGTAACTAACCTTTTCATTCATGATTTTTTTGCATAATTCAATTATTTCATTAGACAATGTTTCGATTAGACATAAAGTATATAATTAATATCTACTTTATTTTGAGTCCAGTCATATCATTTCTCCACCACTAGATATTGATTCAATTAATGGCACTTGTAAACTATTTACAACATTCTTGCTTAATTACTTTATGGTCATGAATCTTATCTTGATCATTTAACTACCTCCATATAGTTCATACTACATCTATTGACTACCAATTAAACTACCCATGATTAGAATAGATTATAAGTAACATCAAAATATAGTAATCCTTATACAAGATAACTTTAGAGATCTCAAGTCAAATGATAGCTTATACATTAATCATAGTGAGAATTTTTATTGACATACAAGTAATATTCCAAATGGATTCCTCATATGGGGTCAGTTTAATGAACTTATTATGTAACAAGCACCCACTCTGATTTTTTAAGTATTTCTATACTTTAGTATACGAGATCAACTACTTCCTTTATAAAAAAATCATAACATGTTCTAGTCTTTTATGTTCTATTAATGTTCAGACTTAATAAAATAATGACTATGAAAAAGTTAGGGATAATACATAAATTCAATGTGAATCTCATAATTATAATCTCATTATAATAATGTATAATTATCGTATAAACTTTATCATAGATATCTAAATATGTACAAGAAAAAGAATGCATTTAAATTAATTTGTCACTAAACTATAACCAATTGATTGGTTGTAGGACATAAACCAACAAATATACCATAAGATATGGTGGTAACAAATTGTTTTATCCAATAAAAAACATAGCAAGGAATTCGAAAGCTTTCGATGTGTTACATATAAAGTTCCAATCTAATGAATCAAAGGCCTTTTGAAAATCCATGTTATTACACAATTATTGTATAATGCTTCCTGTTATTATTCTTAAATTATTCTTGAACTAACAAGATATTATTACCAATTTATCTCCTTTTAATAAAAGCACCTTTTAAGTAATTAACCAATTAAGCAAGAGTTGTTTTCATTGTACTCTCAAAATTGTAGATTATTTTATAGATGGCACTATAGTAAGAAATTGGTCTAAAATCCTTTCTTAAGTTAGGGGCTTATACCTTAGGGATAAGGCATATAAATGTCTTGCTCAATTCCTTTAACATTCTTCCATTGCTAAAGACTTCCAATACTGTCTTAATAACCAAAATCTTTATATGAGACTTGGTTCTTAAAAAAAAATAGGCATTAAGGTCATTAGGTTTTGGAGCCTTGTTGGGGGTTAAGAGTAAACATAATAACTTCCATATTATTAGCATTGAATGGCCTAGTCAATATATTAGCTTCTTATACAGATATGTGCTCCTTAATAAAAGATTTGAGAGTGGTCATAAAGGCGACTACCTTAGTAGGAGAACCAATAGTGTTAAAGAGAAAAGAGAAAGCTTCATGTTGAATATTAGCATTGGAAGTTAACAAATTGCCATTCTTATTAAATAGAGATGTTATTATATTAGTATTTCTTCTTAAAAACACTATTTGTGTAATATGTTCAAGTTTTATCTCCTTCCTTGATCTTTAGATTAAGGATCTTTGTTTTAAAAGAGAATGGTTAATTTCACTTTCCTGGTTATATCCAAGCAAAGATATCTTTTCTTCACCTTTTAATAACTCAGTAGAAGGGAAAGATAAAGTGAGCTTTGAATAGTATTCAATTTCTTATTGGCCTTAAAGACTATCATATGAGTGATGTTAAACTTCCTTTTATTTATTTTCCTAAGCTTATTCTTTAACTGCTACAACTTTCTCAAACAAATGTAGATTTTTTTGACCATGGTTGTTGAAGTTAAGTCCTTTGGTAATAGCTCCTTCAAATCTTTCCACATCAACTAGGAAGTTATTGAACCTAAAATAAATGTTCCTCCCTTAAAAGTCAAATAGGTGTTGTACCAAAATTACAGTATGGTCAAAGAAAAGTGAATTATTAAAGGAAGCTTTACTCTCTGAAAAAACTGATATCTAGTGAGCATTTACTAGGCCCATTTCAGTCTTTTTTTCTCAAAAATCAATTTTCTTTCTATTTATTATTCCAAGTGAAAGCATATAGCTCAATCTTTAAGTCTATTACATGTATATGACTTGTACAATTACAAATGCTCTTAAGATTGACATTTCCTTCAGCTTCTACAGGATGAATAAAATTGTTAAAGTCACTAAGAACTATCCAAAGGGCATTCATAGTATCTACAAGTACCTTCAATTTGTTCCTCAAGGGGATCCTTCAGAAAGAGTATATAGATGTAGGTAAATGGAAGTTAATAATCTCTTGCTTCACTTTAATATGACATGAATCAAATACTCTTTAATGATTAAGACAACTGTGTCTAATTTGTCTAGTTTAAAAGCCACCACCAAGTCTCCCATTGTAGTGACAATGATGGTTTATAATAATAATCCAATATTCCTTCAAAAACTTAGCTTCTTAAAATTATTTTTCTTAAGCTTAGTTTTTATAAGTTCTATAAAAAAAAGGGTTAGTATTATGAAGATAGTCATACAATATTTGTTGATGATCCCTTCAATGTTCCATAAGAGAATGGTCATTTAGATGGGGGTGTTTTAGAGGCCTCTTGCTTCCTTTTAAATTGCCTCTTGGTATTAGGGTTTATGAGAAGAAAGAGTACTTATTACCATATTTGCACATCTACTTTATGAGAACAAAGAGTACACATTACCATATTCATAACTTCTTCAGCTAATGAGTGGATTTCATTGCCCCCTGCTTTATCCTGGCTATCAATCTTAGGAAGCTAAATTAGCTTATTCGTTGTAATTCTTCTGGTTAAGATTTTGTAATTGAACTTATATTATATCACTATGTTTGGGACCTATCATAAATTCTTTAGGTTTTTAAATTCTAATCACTGGACTTTCACCTCCACTCATCCCTCTCATTGTCTTTCATATTTAGACTCCATTAATGATTGTTAATGATGAGCATTGGACAAATAATCAATAAAACCATTTAGAATATTAAGCAAAGTTAAAATAAGTTGACAAACTTATGGATAAAGAATATACTAAGATTTATTTTTAGAAGTCAAATTGTTTTCTAATTGGAAGAAATTAGTATAAAATAATTTAGTTTAAACTTGAAGATTTTAAATTATATAATCAATTTTCTATTATTTAAGTTTTATGTAATCCTATACAGACAATTACGTTAATTTAATATGTTGGATCTCGTTTCCGGAACACAACCTCTTGCTCTTATACCACAAATGTTGGACCCCGCTTTCGGAGCCCAACTCGGAAAACTTAAACGAAAAACAAAGGCGGGTTAAAAAGTGAAAGAACGGATAACAAAGCAAAATGAAAGGCGGACAAAGCGGGTCACAAAACGAAAGGAATTGGAATTACATGCGAAACTAAAAGAAAATTGAATTCCTAATGAGCCATAGAAAAATCGAAAGGCTCGAAAATCATAAAGCGGAAACGGATTTACAAAAACTCGGAATCCCAAAGGAATCGAATTGGCTCGAAATCAAAGTAAACAAACAGTTCAAATGAACTGAACAAATATCCGACATCCGAAAACTTAAG
>JANSVA010000005.1:36402492-36419280 GCA_025504915.1 Erythroxylum reticulatum | reverse complement strand
CTAGTCGACTATCATTTGCAGCTGAACATAATTGACTGTGTCAATTGATTTCAAACGGGAAGAAAATTTTCATACAACGGCTAGGAGCATTCTACAACGGTTAGAAGAGTTCTACAACATCTAAAAATATCTGGTAGCCTACAAATAAAGCATGGAACATCAAAGGATAAATATATAGAAGTCCAAAGCAAAGCATACTACCATAATTCCAATTTATCATTAATTTGCTTTTAGCTTGTTCTAAATTGTACTTAGTTGTACTGAACTTTACAACTTCAATTTCTATTATTTTCATTGTGAGTTGAGTGATTAGTGGAGAATCACTTGAAAGGTAGGATTTGTGCCGGAAAACAGATCGATTGTAAGATGTAGCTTGAGCCGGAAGTCAAGTTGTGTTGAAGAATTCACACTGAACTAAAAAGTGTATAGTAAAGAGTTTTGCTAAAATCCTAAGTAGGAGCTTAGGTAGAGGATGTAGGTCTTAGCACCGAACCTCTATAAAAATAGTATTTGCCTCTCTTCCCTTCTCTTTATATTTAAATCTGTTTGTTTGTTTGTGTGTATTAACTCTTTGTTTTTGTAGAACTTTGTGAAAAAAAATTTAAAAGATCTATTCAATCCCCTTCTAGATCGTTTTCACTTGGAACATAAGGGGTGGTAGTAAATGACTACACAAGTTGCGGAGAAGCCGAAGAATGGGTAAAGGGTTAAATGTCATGAATTCTTAGGTTAATTTGATTAAAATAATAGAAAGGTTAATTTTAAATTTTCAAAAAGATAGAAAAAGTTTTGAAATACATAAATTTTCTCGTAAAGTAGAGTGATATGTAACTTTAATACAGAAGTTAAGAGACTTTACAGGACTAGAGACTCCCGTCTTGTATCTTTGTCAGTGGACCAAATAGCATCCTCACCAAACGCCATCTTATCGCGACTCCACCCACCGCATGGCATGTGCATTGCACTTTGCACCAGTCGAGGAGTTTAGTTCAAGTATTGGGAACTAACTATTGTTTCTTTAGGAATACGCTTTTGTTCAATAATTATATCCATTCACACCGACATTCATTCTAGCTTTACTTAACTTTGGTAATTTAATAACCAAAAATGCCAAAGCGCTTTAGACGCCAACCAATCCTCTTTCGCCTGCTTGCCAAGCAAACTCCATTAGTTCATTTTCTTAAGTTTGACAACGAATACTACGAACTTTTAACCAATTACTATGCACCTTTATAGCCAAACATTAGTGTCAACAACTTGCGTTTCTCTCAGATTCTTATTCTTACATACTGCTCCTGGCAAATACTGCAAGTTCCCTGAAATACACTTGGCATATGGCCTTCATGGTGATATTTCTGTTTGTCTCTTTCCTCCATGCCCATGTTATCCTGGCTTCTGACCCTGACCCGCTCCGAGACTTCTGCATCCCTCACACAGATGGTCATGCTTCAGCTTACATTCCATGCAAGAACTCATCAGATATTACAGTAGAAGATTTTGTATTTTCTGGGATTAAATCCCCTGAAACTTTTGACAAGTCTGGATTGTCATCCATTCCTGTCAATGCCAATGTCTTTCCAGGTCTAAACACTCTAGGAGTGTCCATTGTACGTGCTGATTTTGATGTTGATGGGGTTAATGTGCCTCATTATCATCCCAGAGCTACTGAGGTTGCGTATGTATTGGAGGGAAAACTGTACTCGGGATTTGTTGATACGCAGAACCGAATTTATGCCAAAGTTATTGAAAAAGGAGATGTCATGGTATTTCCAAGGGGTCTAGTGCACTTTCAAATGAATGTAGGGGACAAACGAGCCACTATTTTGGGAAGCTTTGATAGCCAAAATCCTGGGTTGCAGAGGATTCCTGTTGCTGTATTTGGTTCTGGAATAAAGGAAGGCCTCTTGGAGAAGGCTTTTGGATTGAGTACTAAGGAGATTTCCAAGTTGAGGAAAGAGTTTACTCCGAAGGAAAAATAGAGCTAGAAAGTTTTGACGTATAAACCCCATCCGTTGAGCTTTTGCTTATCAACCTCTGAACTGAGTTGCAATGTAAACCTTCAAAAATCAAATGATAGCATATTTGTTCTGTAATCTTGATTGACATGAGTGGGAACAATCTTAGGTTAATAAGGTGTAATGACTGAATCGAATCAAGTGATCTTGTTTCGTTCTACTTCTCTGCTTTCTCCTTTAGTTTAACTGGTTATTTGCTGCTAGGAAGCAGACATTTTATATTGGAAACAACATAGTCCTACGGTACATAACTCATTCTTCAGATAACACGAGTGCAACAAGAACTTAGCAGAGCTAATGGAAAACTCTTCTTCTTCTTGTTTATTGTTTCCTCTGGCCTGGGGAAGTGGCTGAGGATGAGACCTTTGTTGGGTTTTAATCCCTTTAAACTAGGATCAGTTCATATCAAATCATTAAGAATCAAATAAAAGCAGAAATATACTTGAATCTACTGTGAAATTTGTGCTGAAGTTTTGCAGATTGTGTTTCAAGTTAGAACGTAGTATTTTTCCAGAGTTTTCCCTAACTCTGTTTTCCATCTGATGGTGGAATGTCAGAAAAGAATTATGCGTACATTTAATTTGGAGACCATAACTATTTATATTAGAGTAAAACCCTAACATAATTTCTAGTTTGACCTATCATAAAATTAGAAATTATAAACCCGGTCTTTACATATATAAAGCCCACACTTAAAATAGATGCATGAAACCCAAAATACCAGACATATTAGATCACTTTAATTAATTGGGCTCAACTTTATATGATAGCCTTTATATACAATTATACACATATAAGCTCACATGTTTGATTAAAACATTCTTACAATCTCCCACTTGAGCTATATGTGTTACCTTAAAATTATGTATTAACCTTGTGAGTACTCAAATTTTTGCTATCATTACTGTATGCATCCCTAGACAATCCGGTCCATCAATCATACTAACATAAAATCAAAGCGTCTTTTGCTATAATTAATGTAACTAAACCCATCAATGATCACATATGCTGATATAACCAAATGACATGGATCAAGCATGGATGTATAGTATGAAAATTGTAAGTAACGTGATCTTAACATGTTTATTTCCAACTGGTCCAACCTTTTACTATAGTGAGATTAATTTTAAATAAGTTCATAGACAAAATAACCAAATATCTTAAAGTTAAAAATAACTTCGAATAACTTAACCAGAAAAAAGTTGTATCCAAAATGATAGTGAAAAAACGTTTAATCTGAAAAGCATCTACAATACAAACTCCCACTAAAATTACATATCTTGAAAAGATGCAACACCCATATGAGTAGTGTGCTCATAAAAGACCTTAGGTGACACTCCTTTAGTAAGCGGATCCATAATTATGGAGTTTAATCCAATATGATGTATAAAAAATTGTCCACTCTAAACTCACTCTTTAACAATTAGTAACTTGATGTCGATATGCTTGGACTTTGTCGAGCTCCTATTGTTATTGGAACATAGCACTGCAGAGTTATTGTCACAAAATAACTTAAGTGGCCTTTCAATAGAGTCCATAATGTGCAGCCTTGTGACAAAGTTTCGCAACCATATTTCATAGTTGGATGCCTCGTAACACGTCCTAAACTTCGCTGCCATAGTGGATGAAGTTATAAGTGTTTGCTTAGCACTCTTCCAGGAAATAGCTCCTCCAACAAGCAGGTAGATATAACTTGAAGTGGATCTCCTAGTATCTTCACATCCAACAAAATTGAAATCAGAATAACCAATGATCTCCAGCTTATCCAATTTTCTATATGTGAGCATATAATCTTTCGTTCTCTGCAAGTACCGCATGACTCGTTTGACTGCTTTCTAGTGATCTAATCCTGGGTTACTTAAATATCTCCCCAGCATTCCAACAATGTACACAATATCTGAACGCGTACAAACTTAAGCATATATTAGACTTCCTATAACCGAAGCATAAGGAATCATCTACATTTCCTTAGCTTCAAAGTCATTCTTAGGGCATTGACTTAAACTGAACTTATCTCCTTAGACATAAGGACATCACCTGGTTTACAATCTTGCATGTCAAACCTTTTAAGTACCTTTTCGATATAACACTTTTGTGATAATCTAATAATACCTCGAGAGCATTCCAATGTATCTGAATCCTAAAACAAAAGAGGCGTCACCAAGATCTTTCATTTCAAATTTCTTTGACAGAAATCTCTTGGTTTGTTGCAATAAGCCTATATCATTAGTGGCAAGCAATATGTCATTGACATATAAAACTAAAAAAATGCACTTACTCCTACTGAACTTATGGTATATATAATCCTCATCCATGTTTATCTCAAAACCAAACGAGATGATGAATTGGTAAATTTTGTAACACAATTGACTAGATGTCTGCTTGAGTCCATAGATGGATTTCTTTAGTTTGCAAACCATTTTCTTTGGATCTCCTAACATAATGTTTTCTGGCTGCACTATATAAATCATTTCATTAATGTCACCATTGAGAAACATTGTCTTAACATCCATCTGATATAACTCAAGATCAAAATGTGTCATTAATGCTATTATTATCCTGAAAGAGTCTTTAGAAGAAACCAAAGAGGAAGTCTTTTTATAATCAATGCTTTCTTTTTGTGTAAAGCCTTTTGTGGCAAGACGAGCCTTGTACTTTTCTACATTGCCTTTTGAATCTTTCTTGGTCTTAAATATCCATTTACAACCAATAGGTTTCACACCTTTAGGTAATGGTACAAGGTCCCAAACATCATTGTCCTTTATTGACTTTACCTCTTCACTCATGGCATAAATCCTCTTTTAAGAGTTAGAACTTTCCATGGCTTGACGGAATTTGATTGGATTATCTTCTACCATACCAATGTCAATTTCATGTTCTTGAAGAAATACAACATAATTATCTGGAATTGCACTTATCCTCTCTCTAATGGATCTCCTTAATGGCATAGGTTCTTGAAGTTGTAGAGTTTGTTCTTCTAGAACAAGTTGTTAAACTTGGGGAGGAGTTTCCATACATTGTCTTGATCTAGAATTGCTTCTTAAATAATGTCAAGAATATAAACCTGACCCTAATCATTGTCAACAACAATTAGAGGAATTTTAGTGTGTTCCTCTTCAAAAATAAAGCCCTATTGACACCAAATCTCCTAGCATTTGTTTGTTTCCTCTTAATGCAATTAACACAACTAGTAAAATCTGTAAAATCAAGGAGATTGAGAATTTCTTTGGATTCAAGTCGCTCAATTCTCCTTTCGAAGATGTGGCCTAATCTCTTGTGCTACAACGAGGTAGAATTCTCTCCTGTTAATTTGCGCTTTAAACTTTATGTACCCATATGCAAGGTTTCATTAAATGAAGCATTAGTGTTAAGCATATATAGATTATTGTAACCTGATAAAGAACTGACACTAACCAAATATAAATTTTAAAAAAGACTAAATATTCCATTTCCAAATAAACAATAATAACTAGAATTTTCTAAAACAGAAATAGAAATCAAATTCTGTCTAAAAGACGATACATTAAAAGTCTCAACTAAATCTAAGTAAAATCTAGTTCTTAATAATAATCTAAAAGCTTCTATTGCTTCGAATTCTACCGACTTGATGTCTCCTACATAGATGTATCTTTCACCATCACTTGGTTTTTGGCAACTCAGGTAACCCTGCATATACACACTGATATGAGTTGTTGCACCAGAATCTAACCACCATGTGTGTCTAGGTATCGAAGTTAAATTAACCTCAGAACAAACCAAAATAAAAATACATACCTTTCTTTGCACGCCATGCGTGATAATTGGCACACCGCTTCTTTATATGACCTTCAACTCCACAGAAGAAACAACCTTTTATATTTTCCTCCTTTTGCTGTTTCTTTTGTGTTGCTGGAACAGTAGCTTCTTTAGTTTTCTTTCTTTTGTTCCTTTTTTCTTTAGATGTTGTGGGTAAGTGAGCACTTTATGCCTTACCATACTTCAACATTTTCTCTTCTTAGACACAATGTGAGATAAGTGCATTAAGAGACCATGTCTCTTTTTGACAGTTATAGCTCACCTTGAATTGACTGTACTGTGCTGGAAGAGATATCAAAACCAAATGCACTAACAAGTCTGCAGATAATTCCAACTTAAGTGCTTTCAATTTTGAAGCAATGTGAGACATTTCCATAATGTACTCTCTTATGTTTACTTTTCCTACATACCTCATTGAGATAAGCTTTGTCAAAAGTGTACTTGTTTCAGCCTTTTCATTTTTAGCAAATCTTTTCTCAAGATCCTCAAGGAAATCCGTAGATGTAGTAATCTAATCGGACATAATGCCTTGAAAAGCTTCTGGAATGGTACGTTTCATGATCATCAAGCTCATACGATTCGACCTTTCCCACTTTTTCATCTTCCTCTTTTGATCAAAGGTACTTTCACTAGTAAGTGGATCAGGTTGATAAACTTGTAAAGCAAGATCCAAGTCCATGACTCTAAGAACAATCAAAACGTCCTCCTTCTATGACTTAAAATTGGTGTCGTTAAGCGTAGGAATTGAATTAACACTAGTAGAGATATTTGCAGTAGAACCAGGAACTGAACAGAGAACAATATAAACAAAATCTATTTACTCACATAGCAACACTATAATATGCCAAATTAATTATATACAAATAATGGTAGGTCCCATCACATGATACCTTACATAACATTGATATTTAGTCTTTGGATATAAATACTAACTTGTAAATGGTACGTTGATGTAGTGATCAAGCACTGACAATAAGGCATGTCAAGCAATAAACCTTTCTTTAGATCGATTTGATGTTCACATATTATACTAAAAAATTGCTACACATTTACCACCACAAGTGTATATGCAATTCAGGCCAAATATTAACCTCCCTTTAGGCCAGTCTATATTAGTATGAATAACATACATACAAAACTTTTTAACGATCTAAGTTAAATTAATTTTCACAAGAGAGGTTGCTTTGGCAACATGTTGCTTCAATTAATTTAATTTCAAATGTTGTATATTTCTTTAAAATACCAAATTTGAAATTAAAATACCAAAATTTGCATAAATTGTATGAAAGCGTCATAGCTCCAATTTCTTGATGCTATGACATTGAAAATTCTGTCAGCTCAAATCAAAAATTGGGTTAAAAATTTTACAAATTAAACTAAAAACTTAATATTAATCTATAACATGCATACTAACAAGTATAAATTTAAAACTTTCTAAGATGCTAGAGCTTTAGGCTTATTAATGGTCTTTATCTAAATCCTGAAGCACGCAACATGTATAACGTTTTTTTTTAATCTTTATCCAAATTCTGACGCTAAAATGTATAAAGCTTTAAAAAGGCTTTACTTTGCAAATCAAGAACTTAGAACCGTATACATATATGTAAAACAAGATTTGAAATCATGATACCACCGAAACATAATTGTATATGCCAATAACCAGTTCTAAAGAAAAGAAACGAAAGAAACTCCAATAATATGGAAGATAAAAATAAAACAACCATTTTTTATGACCCAATTATGAACAAAGCTCTGATACTATTTGTTGGGTTTTAATCCCTTTAAAATATGATCAGTTCATATCAAATCATTAAGAATCAAATAAAAGTGGAAGAATCAAATAAAAGTGGAAACATACTTGAATTTATTGTAAAATTTACACTAGAGTCTTGCAGTTTGTCTTCTAAATTAGGACGTAACATTTTTCTAGAATTTTTCTTAACTCTTTGTTTTCTATCTGATGATGAGATGTCATAAAAGAATTATGCTTATATTTAATTTGGAGACTATAACCATTTATGTTAGGGTAAAACTTTAATCTAATTTTTCTAATTTGTAATTTGGCTCATCATGGTCTCTACATATATAAAGTCCACATTTAAAATAGATGTATGAAACCTAAAATATTATAAATATATTAAACCACTTTAATTAATTGGGCTCAACTTTATATGATAGCTTTTATATATAATGATAAACATAGAAGCTTACATGTTATGATTAAAAATTCCTTATAACCTTAACCTCCTCTTCCATTAAAACTTTTAGGCCCGATGATCAACTAAATGAGTTCGTGCCGAATTTTCATTTCCTAAATGGAATATTTACAGTTAATGCTTCCAAGTGAATTTTTATGACGTCGTTATTTGTGTTCATATGCCCTGTCCCTTGGCTGTTTCACGGTAGATGTCCATAGTACACTCTCAGCTTTTCATACGAAAAGCTAATGATGAAATGGCATTAAAAGGTGGCATGCATTACAAACACCATCATGATGTCATTCATTGCACATCAATATGTTACATACAGCAACAGAAAAGCAACAGCTTGATTCATTGTGAAACTTTCTTAGATGGTCAATGTGAGTCTGGCTCACAGGAGTGAGCTTAACATTTCATTCCATGAGTCGGGTACCCCAGGGAGGCACCAGTGGCTACAGTCAGAAGAAAAGTCTCTTGGGTGCTGCCTTTCCTCTTGGCCTACAGCCCTTTTGTACACAGAAGGATGGCCATCTCTTCGTAAAGCTGACATTGTTGTAATATCTTGCATGTATACGGGAAAACTCATTTTTCTTAACACATCATTCAAGACAACCAAAGGCTCCGGAACATGTTGGTGACTGAAAAATGCTAAAGGTTCCCTCTGATTATAGCATTTCCAACCATTTTCCCTGAAATAGAAAAGGAGTCATTGATAGTTTAAATAACCACCGACAAGTCCATGCATAATTTGTAAGGGTCCAACCAACCTGTTGTGCCTTGGCGACATGCTTCGGAATATCACTCTATTCTTGCGAGGATCCAGATTTAAGTCAATCCATTTAGCCCATGTTGTGAGACCCTTCTCATAAGCAACCATTGGATTCATGTTTTTGATGATATAATTTCCCTCCATGTAGTAGTCCCACCTAAAATTCGGTTAATTACATCAAATAAATAGAGTTCATCATACTATGGAAAATGGGTTGTTGAACAAGTAATTTTGGAATCCATTTCTCAGCATGTCACGCCCTGAATCCTACTTCGGAATGCATTTCTAATCATGTCACACTTAAATCGTACTATAGGTCTCAATCAACTTTGTAATTAATCTCCATCCATCAAGCTAATAAATGCACATTTTCGAACTATAATCTGAGAAATAAGGGTCTTGAAAGGGAGAAGAAAATGTTTATGATTTTAAGCTCAAAAGAGTCAAATACGTCTTACGAAGTCCAATTTTCGGAGTGAGTCCACCAGTGAGCTGAGTCAAACACAAGAACATCGACGTTTCTCCAGTATCTAGCATTCTCTTCAATCTTATCCAGATGTAAGAATCTCTTGTTTCCAGGTCCTTTCCTCAACTCCACAAGCAGTGGTGCCCAAGTAAACTCAACAGTTGTTTCGAAGTCCTACCCATTCAAGATTAAACAAAGTTACTGCAACTAGAATTCCCCTAAGAGATAAAGCTCTAAGAACCTAAAAATAGGTGAGTTTCCCAACTAATTTTTGTCCTGAAGATCTTACCACTGCATGAAAGGCCATGGAAGGCCCATTGTAAGTCACCATCTTATGCCCAGTTGGGATAACTCCTTGCACCAAGCAGACAAGAGATTCCCACTGATTCCTCATTATAGAATCACCCACAAGCATAATTCTTTTTCTTCTCATTCTTCCAAGAAATTTCAGTGCATCAAACCTGTTTGAAGAATTAACATAGCAACCAATTACGCGAATGAAAAATTGCTAAAGTAAAAGCAAGCACTTTCAGCTTGAAATTGGAGGAACCCATATATTTCCTACAATGGACACCAACTCTATGTTGGTCCCTGTAGCCACAGTTTATAGCCAAAAATAATGTTTAAGCATGTAACTTGAAGCTCATGAAAGCCTTCTGGATGATGCAGTTACTGAAACAAGTTCACAGCCAGAAAACTTCTGAAGTAAAACTGAGAACTCCAGTTAAGAATACCTTGGAATTGAGCAACCGTGTGGCTGCCATCTCCATTTTTGATAGTCAGAATCGGGTCTACCATTTCTTTGACAAGTTACTGCACTGCTGAGATAAGGGCAATTGGAGTCATAGAGAGGGTAGGACTGATCATAAACCCATTTGCCTGAAGTGAGGTCACAGGTCTTGGACGAATCATGCCTGGTTTGAACCATATCAATTTCACCATCTTCCTCATTAAGCCACCACAAATCATCATCCAGGCCGAACTGCAACGATCTGACATGCAAGAAAAACAAAGGGATAGTGAAGGAGAAGAACAGAAAGCCGAAAAATGGAAATTTGAGAACAGCCATTGAGAGTGAAGTGGAAGTGGAAAATGGGAAGTGCATGGCCTAATAATATGCTTTTGACAAGCTGTGCGTTTCATTCCATCAAAAGGCGTGAGTTACGGAGGAGTGGACCGCATTGGACATTGTCACTTGCTTCTTTAACTACTACTTTAATACTATGTCGGGCTATGGCTATGTATATATTCTCTTTAAATTCTTCACTACTTTCTGTCTTACAAAGTTTCTATCTAGTAGTTTCGGATAGGTTTTGAAAAGGTAGGTCCCACTCTGCGAAGAGATGCCGGCGTGACTGGAGGGAATCATAGGCCGCGGAAGCACATAATAGTTCAATCTCAGGTGGTGGTGGTGGGTGATCGCAGTACGATGGGCACAGGCCATGCTTGCCCACCATTGTCACAGTCTCCTCCGCTAAGTCAAAAGGTGTTACCTAACCTAACGTTTCTTTTAATCATTATTTGTAATGATAGTAAACGTAATTAAAGGCTGATTAATGAGAACCGTGAAATTAAAGTTACTAAATCTGTGGGTCAAAGTTGAGTCTTTCCCTTTCAAAAGAAAAGGCGCAAGGCACATAGAGCATATGCCTTATTTGCACCCAGAATAAATCAATACACCAACTATAATTTGAAGGAGAGTATTGTTAAAGTATTTGTAATTTGGTCTGCATGCAAACTTTTGTTAACAGAAAAGTTGCATACATATATATTTTACATAAGTAAAACAATAAAAATTGAATATAAATACTATTTTATGGGATAAAGGTTGGTCATTCCTTTGGTGGTACCACCATTTTTTGTTCGGTATCAGCCGGTATCCAAAATATCAACCACATACTGGCCGGTACCATAAATTTGGAAAATGCCAAGGACATATTTGCAATTTTTGGAATTTTAAATCTAAAACAACTGGCCCCCTTGGGTCTCTGCTATATCTCCCAAGTCCCAAACCTTACTTCTCAATTTTTTCTATCTCTCTCACCAACTCTTTCTTTCACCCACCACCACCATTCTCTCTCTCTCGTTCTCCTCTTCATCTTCGACGATATTGGTCCCTCTCTGGTGGTATTGCTCCTTCCCTCATTCTCCTTGATCCACGATAGTATCAGACGACAGAGATCCTCAGCTCCTCCACACGAAGTCCTCCGATGATGCCATCATCTTCAACCCTCCTCCTTGAGGACCACCTCATCATGTCATCGCCACCACTGAATGTTTGAAGGAGGAGAGAAGGCCGCTGCTCCCCTAGATTTACACCCAAAGCTTGTGAATTAGTTTTTGGGTGTATTTTTTGATTTTTTGATTTTTTCTGCTTAATTGCATTTTTGATTGTGAATCGGTTGGAACTTGGACGTTGAAAGCTTGAATTTAATTTTGTGATTCGATTGGATCTTGGATTTGTGAATTGGTTGAAACTTGGTTTTGTGATTTGCGATTCGCATGTATCTGGGTTGGATATTAGAGTTGAAATATTGAATAATTCATGGTTTTGTCATTTGTGATTTGAATATTGTAGTTGAATTGAATGAGTCACGGTGTTGTCTTGGTTTTGTGATTTGCATAGGTTAGATTGGATATTGGAGTTGAATTATTGTTTGGTTGATTTTTGATTTGGTTATGAAGATTAGTTTAAGTTTATCCGATTAAGAGAAATTTAAGATAAGTTTTTGGATTCATGAAATGCATGGCAAGATGTGAATATGTGATGATGTTGATGAATTGAAAGTTTGTAAGTTGAAAGTTGAAACAACTTAAATTAAAATTTTAAATCGAGAATATTAAAGTTGCAAACTTGCAAAGACTGAAATTATTAATTGACACATTTTTAAAATTTGTGAAATGGTATTTCATTTTTAGTATTTGGGTATTGACTTTAGGTAAATAATTAGTTGAGTATAAAATTATGCAATTGTAAAATAATAATAATTTGGTTGTAGTTAATGATAGTATTTAGGTAAATAATTACTTGAATATAAAATATCTTAAATTATTTGGTAATATATATGTGTGGGGTATCATAAATATTTATAATAGATAATGTGTGAAAGTAGTGATGTAATAAATATATTTGAAAAAGAACTTTTTTTGGTTAAATTGTGAATATGTTGTAGACTTGTAGGTTTCAATCATTTATACTTAGACTTATTAATGTCAATTAAAAATTGCAAAAGCAATATATATATTTAAGAATGAAATATAGAATAGTGTATATAATATTATGGTTTGTTAGAAATGAAAGGACGATCCAAAGCTTTAAATAAGAAAAAAAATATTTCCAAAGAAGCTATATCCTTCGACATTATCCTTATGTTATGAATATATCTTTCAACTTGATCATGATGTTACTAATATATGTGTATGAACCATGGTATAAGATATGTCATTCATTATTTGGCAATTATGTAAATCATTTCATACCCTTCAACTTAATCCTCATATTTGAAACTTTGAATTGAAATTGTTGGAAATTATTTATGTATGATTTGTGGAAGTTGGAAATGGAAATTCTTGAAAATTGTTTTATGAATGTATTGGCATTATTAGAAATGGAAATGGAAATTGTTGAAAATTGTTGAAAATGGAAAGTGTTGAAAATTGTTGGAAATGGAAATGAAATTATGAATGTTTTGCAATTACTAGAAATGGAAATTGTTAAAAATTGTTGAAAATAGAAATTGTTTATGCATGTTTTGTGATTGTTGGAAATGGAAATTGTTTTATGAGTGTTTTGTGATTAATGGAAATGAAAATTATTGGAAATGGAAATGAAAATTATTGAAAATTATTAGAAATGGAAATTATTGAAAATTGTTGTAAATAGAAATAGAAATAGAAATGGAAATAGAAATGGAATATGAATGTTTTGTAATTGTTGGAAATGAAAATTGTTAAAAATCATTGAAAATGGAAATAGAATTATGAATGTTTTGTGATTAATGGAAATGAAAATTATTTATGTATGTTTTGTTATTGTTGCAAATGAAAATTGTTGGAAATGGAAATGGAAATGGAAATAGAATTATGAATGTTTGTGATTATTAGAAATAGAAATTGTTAAAAATTGTTGAAAATCGAAATGAAATTATGAATATTTTGTGATTAATGGAAATATAAATTGTTTATATATGTTTTGTAATTGTTGGAAATAAAAATTGTTGAAAAGTTTTGGAAATGGAAAGAAAAATTATTGGAAATAGACATTGTTTTTATAAATGTTTTGTGATTAATGGAAATGGAAATTGCTTATGTATGTTTTGTGATTGTTGAAAATGAAAATTGTTGAAAATTGTTGGGAATGAGATTGGAAATTGTTAGAAATGGAAATGAAATGATGAATGTTTTGTGATTATTGGAAATGGAAATTGTTGAAAATTGTTGGAAATAGAATTGGAAATTATTAGAAATGAAATTGAAATTATGAATGTTTTGTGATTGTTGGAAATAGAAATTATTAAAACTTGTTGAAAATGGAAATTGTTAATGCATGTTTTTTGTAATCATATATGTTGAATGTTTTGATTTATTAGCTTTTGACTTATAGTGAATTGTGTTCCATGAAATTAAATTGTGCATAATGTAATCATACATAATGAATTATATTATATAAGATAGATATGCATATTGTGTACTAAAATTATGTGTTATTTATTTTTATGTGTTATTTATTTTAATATATGCATTTATTTATTTTTACAGATAAATGGAAGAAAGTTCAAGTACTCCTGATCAATCCACTTCTGGAAAATACAATGATCCAACTTGGGTTCATGCTGCGTTGGTTCCTGGTATGAGGAACCATACTATTTGCTTGTTTTGTAACAAGCATTTGAAAGGTGGAGGAATCACCCGATTAAAAAAACATTTAGCTAGGGTTAAAAGAGATATAGAACCCTGTAAAAAAGTAAGTCATGATGTGAAGTAACAGATGAAAACATTGCTTGATGAATATCAATATGAGAGAGATAGAAGGCAAAGGTTGAATTTTGAAATTGGTAGTAGAAGTTCGCTTTCTAGTTTCCGTGATAATTTTGGAAATGTTAAACGTGGAAGTGGAAGTGGTAGTGGTAGTGGTGGTACTGATACTGGTAATGTTCCATCTCAGGCTCAAGAAGAAGTACCTGAATCTGATGTGAGGAAGAGAAGAAGACAGGTGACTAGTTTCTTTGCACCATGAACAACTCCTGGAGCCTAACCTTCAATTTGTAGTGCAATGCAATCAAGAGATGCGGCCCACAATGTCAATATGGCAGTAGCTAGATGGTGGTATGATACAGGTTCATCATTCAATACTTCTTAGTCTTATTATTATCAATCTATGATGGATGTAATAGTCTCTTATGATCTAGGATACAAAGGTCTTTCGATTGATGACTTAAGAGATAAACTTTTAAGTTGTGTTGTTTTTGAAATTAGAAGTTATTTGGCTAAAAGAAGAGTGAATTAGGGTACTTATAGATGTTCAATCATGTATGATGGTTGAACAAATAGGAGAAAAGAGCATATTATAATTTTTTAGCTTATTCTACAAATGGCTTTATGTTTTTGAAATCTATTAATGCATCTGGCATTATTAGAAATATTAAGACTTTGTTTACGATTTTTGATAAAGTTGTGAATAATGTAAGGCCAGAAAACATTGTTTAGTTTATTACTAACAATGATTCCATTTATAAAGTGGCAAGAAAAAGGTTGTAGAATATGTATAATTCATTTTTTAGACTCCTTGTGTTACACATTACATTGACCTAATGTTGAAGAATATAAAGGATCTTAGGTATTTTCGTGTTATTGATGAGACTATGCAAAAAGCTAAAAAGGTGACAAAGTTCATTTATAATCCTGCATGGGTATTGAATTTGATGAGAAAGGAATTTACTAATAGGAGGAATTTGTGTTGTCCTGCTTTGACAAGATTTGCCATAAATTTCTTATTACTTCATTCTTTTGTTTTGATGAAGAAAGAGTTAAGACAAATGTTTACAAATGATAAGTGGATTGCATCTCAGTATACTAGGTCTAATGCTGGAGTGGAGGTTTGTAATATTATACTGGAAGATAGAGAATTTTTGTCTCAAGGTCGATTTGTTGTCTGACTTTGTAAGCCTTTAGTAAAGGTGCTTCACTTGGTTGATAGTGAAGAAAAGCTAACAATGAGTTATATTTTTTATGTCATAGAGAGAGCGACAAAAACAATCAAGGCCAATATGAAATATAGGCTTTCTTTATACACACTATATCTTTCAATCATTAATGAGAGAAGGGAAAGACAGCTATCTTCTCCATTGTTTGTAGCTGGGACATTTTTGAATCCTAGTGTCTATTTTAGATTGAATCTTACTAAGCAAGCTAAAGTTAATAGAGGAATGCTTTTAACTATTACAACAATTGTTAGCATTGACGCCATGCAAGATCTTTTATGCTTACAAATAGAGCTTTACAAGTTGTCTTATAGGGATTTTGAAATGCCGATTGCTATTCGAAAAAGAGGAAAACTTTCTTCAAGTACTAGTTATTTCCTTTTTCCTTATTTGTTGAAAATTAATTATCACTTTATTTTGTTTATAGCACTACTTTTGTTATCTTATAACTTACAGTTTATTGGTGTGATCAATTTAAAAATGGTGTTCCAGAATTGAAAAGGTTTGTAATTTAGACTTTAAGTCAATGTGTGAGTGCAACAGGCTATGAACGAAACTGGAACATATTTGAATTTATCCACTCAAAGAAAAGGAATAGATTGGAGCATAAGAGATCGAATGACTTGGTTTTTGTTCGTTACAATTTAAAGCTTCGAAAAATGTATGGCATTTTCATTATTATCATTATTAATTTCAATATAATTTCTTATAATTTTCTAATAATTAAATTTAATTGTTTACTAGGAGTCTTAATAGTACAAGTAGTTCAACTGATTCAATTTCTATTGATAATATTGATCTTTTGACGGATTGGGTTTCTGAAGAATCAAATTTAGTACATGTGAATGATTTGGAAGATAATCTTGGATAGGAAAGCATTGACATGTCATTTGGTGCATTAAATTTGAATGATAATGATGATGAAACTCCTCTCAATGATGAGGATTTTGTACCAAATGATTACTGGGGTCAGTGCAGTACTAGCAGGTATCCTCCCATTGATGATTGAATTTCAAGTTTTTATTTTTCCTTTTCTTTTAATTTTACTTATATTTGATGTTTATGTTAAATTGTATATATGTAATGTAACTGTAATATTTTTATTTCAGGTTTAACTTCTACTAGATTGCTGGTTCGTCATCAACTCTTTTTGTAATATTTATTATTATTTTTATCGAATGTTTTGAATCTTTTGATGTAATATTATTTATTAAAATGATGAACTTGTATCATTGTAATATTTTAAATACTTTGTATTATTCTTATTGATGTATGTATGATGATGATTGTCTTTGTTTATATTAATTATGGTTATTATTTATATGTAAAATATTTAAAAATT
>JANSVA010000005.1:36385379-36402060 GCA_025504915.1 Erythroxylum reticulatum | reverse complement strand
AATTAAACTACGACTTTTCAGAGGACAACTTTAACTAATTTAGTCTCAATTAGTCTAGTTTCCCTTGGAAGTCAGCACACAATTTCTACACCTATGAAAGGCTTAGATCAAGAACTGAACATCTACCAGAGAAACATACACATACACTTGGGGACTTTGCAATTTCTTTATTTAACTCATTTCCCCAAGCATCAGAAACTCATACATCACTTAATTACATCAAGACACTTTGACTAAGGGCTTAACCCCAAAATATAACATATACAGGATGCTTGATGTTTACATGCTTATGAAGTTATCCCAAAAGTGAACAAACTAACTTAGTGACAAAAAGCTACTATCTTGGAATTTGTCCAAATGCCTTGCAAGGATCACTTATCTGCTCGATCTACACCTGAGGAGGGAATAATGGGTGAGCTACACGGCTCAGTGGCTAATATATATATATAGCCATTGGCAATTTGCCACATATTCAAGCATATGTATATGTATGTTTGGCAATACTAGCATTCATACTTTATTCAAGCAATTTAAACATTGATCAACACAACTCGAAATTAATACACATCATAAACTTCAACCATTAAATATAACACTGTAATATGCACCATACTTAAACATCTAAAGATACAATACACAACAATTGGCTCGAGGGTTCCATGAACAAAACAGAGGAATTGAAGTGTACTCCGTGAACAAAACGAATCCACTTTTCGAATTTCGTGTGCCATAAGCGTCCAGCCGGGAGAAGGCTTTATGTTGATGTGCACGTGACTACAAAACGATTCCTCTCTTGCCCAAACATAATCAAATTTATGCTCAATTTAGTCAATCACAATCGACACTCTCATGCTTTTTTCATTTCGTCATATTCTTATATTTTCATGCTTTTTCTTCTTTTCATTCAATTCCAATGTTATAACCTTTTTCAAGGTATAACATAACCACAATGCATCATGCATTTCAAGTATTCATAAATATTTTAATTTCATGCATATCAACTTTAAGCAAAACCATATACACACACATAGGTAAGAATTTGCCCAATTACACAATAACTATAAATACATTACCCACCTAATAGACTTGTGGAAATCTAAGTCAGGCTTGCCTTTCCCCTTGCTCTTGGGTAAGATTCCCTTGGTTTCCTAACACAACCAAGGTTCCATTCAAAACCAACATTCTAATAAAATTTATAAACTTCAGAAAAATCATAGAATCATAATAAATGCAAATGAAACTCAAATCTAACCTACCCACAGTCCATCTAGGTTAGAAAACTTAAGATCTAGTTTAGAAACCCTAAAATCAATTAGGTTCTCCTAATCCATCTTCTTCCTACAAAACCTCTTTGATCTCTAACACCTTCATCCTCAATACAACTCATTCCTTTAATAAAGCAAGAAAAGATGGTTAACCTACCTTAACAAACTCGATTTCTCTTCTCTTCTTTTTCACCAAAACTTCTCTTCTTATCTCCTATTTTTGTTTTTCTCTTCTTTCTCTTTGGTTCTCACGACACTTATCTCTTCTTCTAATACAAAACCATTTTAAATGGTCTTTTCCCCATTTTACCCTTCATTTACTTAGTCCTTCCTATTTTGCCCCTTCTTTCATCTAATCCAACTACTAACTCCTTTAAGCTAACTTACTTCTAACCTTCACATATTAATTATAACTTAATTCAAATCCTTCCATCAATTTCTAATCTCTATTTATTCCACTAAATTAATGACTAAAATCAAAATTTATCAGAAAAATAATAATCAACCAAAACCTAAATAAAAAGCTAAATAACAAATCACAAAAATTGGAAAAAATTTTCAGGATCCAACAGTTGTGATGATAATGATAAATTTCTTGAATAGAGAAATAAAAGGATTGCTGAGAGTAACCTTTTGATGAGTCCAACATTGATGAGGGTTAGGAAGTTAACCATGCCAGTGTTTATTAAACTAGTTTGTGGGTACTTGTGAGTTTGGTGATAACATTCAGATGTTGTGGTAGAATAGTAAGGTTAAAGAGAATTTTGGTTGTGGTACTAAGAATTTAAGGAATCACTTTTGATATTTAGAGATTAAAAAGGAGAGATAGATAAACATGATGTTTCATTATATACTACACCATTTAGTTTCACTAAGGGATATTTAGATACTTTTTAATATAAATTAATATATTATGATAAAGATGTGATTAAAAAAGATTAAGATGTAAACAAAGTTAACATATATTAGTAACACCTTTAATACTGAGATATATGTGTATAAATTCTCAGAAGTGATTTTTTAACAATAGAAAATAAAAGTTTTGATATTTCTAAAACACTTAAAAGTCAAGATATTTGAAATACTTTATCTTAATTTTATAGGAGCATTGAGACTTAAAAGCTAGTTTTAATCTTTTTGTTATAAATATTATCCTTTAAAGGTGTAGAAAGTTCTTAAGATCTTAAAATATATTTTAACATTTATGTGAAAAACAATATTTTATGAGATTAAGTTTGAGAGAAAATTAGAGAGTATTTTAAATTTTATTTTAAAATTTACAAAATTTTCATATTTTATTCAAACTCCTTTCTACGATGTTTTTGTTAATTAAATAACTTATATTTAAGTTTGTGAGGAGAGTCACAATGATAATCATTTTTATCATTATCTTACTTTGATTTAAAAAATAAAAATTTAATTGATAAAATATTTGCATTAAACTTTAAATTTTTCATAAAAGCTAACACCTAATATTAACATTTTACAGATTAAATTTTAATATTAACATTTATTTATAAAATGATCGTTATTTGTATGAAACTAATAATATTTTGAAGTTTTTTACCACTATATCAATAAGTCATTATCCTTATCATTTATAAATTTGATATCATTATTAAATTTTGTATATAAAAATTATTTTGCAAATAAACGTTAAGTTTAAGAGTCAATTTATAAACATCAAAATCTTAAAAACTTATTTCAAAATTTTTGTGCAAATCGTGAATTCTTACTTTAGCCATTCTTAAATATAAAATAAGAGAAGGTTTCTCTGTCACATTTTAAAGAAAGAAATGCAAAGGAGTACCTTGCTCATTGCATTATAACAATTTGATTTCATTCATTAGAAACGATTAATATTATGGATTGAGACTCTTATATAGATGATGTGATAAGAGGATATAAGATAAAGAGTAATGCATCTTTAACTCTTACTCTTACTTAAAGATTTCTACAAACATCGTTGTAATATCAATTTTTGATTCCAATTATTAGAAAAAAGGAAGAATATAGGAGACAATAAGAAAGCCAAATCACAAGAATTCATAGGTTTCAGCTAAAATATGTGACCTATGTCCATAAGCAAGTCAACAGAATTCTTTTATTATCATGAGAAAGATGATATAAGGAGAAGTATGACTATAACCTTTCAAAGGTTCTCACCAAGGTTTTATACAAACTTAACTTATAAAACTCGTATAAAACTATTTATAGAATTAGGGTTACCAATAAGAAGTTTAATTATGGTTAAACTTTATTGTGACAAAAGCCTAACATTACTGATATTCTATTTCCACATAAACTTAAGGTTACTAAAACTCTATTTCTATGGATACCTAATGACACTGCAACTTTATTTCACCAAAAGCCTAGGGTCATTGAAACCCTATTTCACATATTTCAAAGTATATTTCACAATTATCTACCTTGACTTGAATTATCTAATGTCTAACCATGAATCCACTTCCTTCATATATAAGCCCCTAAGAGCTTTAAGGTATGTAAGCACTCACCAAGCGTAAGCTATACATGAACTTTTTTGAAAGTGATAGATGCAGAATTGAACATAATTATATCCTATATTTGATGTATTTTTGTTTGATATTTTATACTTTTGTTGTATATTTGGTACTGAATTCACTCAAAGTGTGTTTACAAAGTATAACTGTCTTCAAAGACTTAAAGGAGAAGAATTTAGATGAAAACATGACATAAAATGAAGATTCAAAGCATAGAAGGGATGCACGGGCATGCAACAGTTTATGCACTTCTCTCAGACTATGCAGATTTGTGAATTTTGGAGACTTTAGGTTATGCATGATTTGATGCACAATTGTGCATCAGCTCTTGCTTCCCACTAGAACCCTAAATTTTAATGTAAAAGGATGTTTCATCCTTAAATAAGGGGAGTATACATTAGGAGGTTATTAAAAACGTTAAATTGTTCTTAAGGGTCAATTTTGGTTTAGAGAAGTGGAAAAAATGAAGAAATCATCGAAAGATCCATCATAATACAAGATCAAACATCTACATCGCAAGAATACTCGATAGAAGACAACTAAGAAGATTTAGAATTATAAACCTATTGCTTTCAATTTTTTATTTTTGTTTCTATTTATATTTGATTTTGTGTTCAGTCACGTGTAACTAAACGTCTTGTTAGTATTTAGGTTAGATGAACCCTATGTTGATACTTTAATATAATTTGATTCTTTGATTAATGCAATTGGTTTTCTTGTTAGCATTACGTGTTTTATTTATGTTATAATAGATCTAGAATACTATATCATAATCTGATTTCAACATAAAATTGAGAAATCTTGTTTATGAATAGATCTACCATAATTGCATAGAATTGATTGCAACCCGAGAGATAGGATGACATAAATCTTCCATCTTAGGGTCAAACCGAATAGAGGGATTCACAAATCGATAAAACAATCCTATAAACTTTAACTTGAGTAATTCGGTTGAAAACTTTAGGATTAGTTATTAATAGACTTAAGGTCAGCTATTAACATATCATAAGAATCTCTACAATCCAATAAATCAATAAAACAATATCATAATAAAAGATTAATCAGTTAAGAGTTTTAGGGGGATTTGAAACCCAAATGTTAATTTTCTAATATCGAAAGTTTACTAAGTGCTTCTTTGATTCTCTGGTTCATCTTGATGCCTAATTATTTTTTGTTTAAGTTTATATTTTCTTTAATATTAAAAATCACAATCAATTCGTAGACTAGATAATAGGATAATGGTAATTACTAGTACTTATAGTCCTCGTGGGATTGACTTGTACTTGTTGATACTACCCATAGCTACGTCGTGCATTTGAGATTATTTCAATATTGACACACTGAAAAAAAAGTCAATCACTAGGTAATGACTTTATTAACATGTTAGCTACATCTTATGAAGTATAAACCTTTCTTGATAAGTATGACCAAATGCAATCAATTTTTTGATCTTGTGAAACTTTACTTCCTTAACCATAGTCCCTATTCACCTTTTTTTTTCCTTACTTTTTCTAGTCTTATGAAAGATAATTTCATCCTCATCATTGATGGTACGAGCATATATGAATGAGTCTCCCTAACCATATCTCCTTAGCTACCTAATGGTCCTGCTCACTTTATCCTTGACTATACAATGCTCATGATTTCTTTTTGACATTGTTCTATCCCCTTAAATAAAATTTTTAGATCCCCTATTATAGGCTGTTCTAGTACGATATTTAAACTAGTATTACTTATTAACCCTAAAAATCATTTCCATATGTTTACATCAACATATGTCTTTCCCTAAACATTATATCTCTAAAGATTACCCTAGACTTTTTATCAAGTACATGAAACTTACAAAAGTCAATATTCTCATATTACCCTAGACTTTTTATCAAGTACACGAAACTTACAAAAGTTAATCTTCCTATGTTTGTCATCCTTCACTGAGCTTCCTTTAAAAAGTTTTGTCATCTCTTATTTAATAAGATGAATTAATCGTATTTTGCAATACTATCTTTCTTTCCTAAAGATTGAGACAAGCATCAACCCCATTATTTTCTTTTCTATTGAGACACAAATACCATACTGTAATTTTCTTTTTATGATAATCAATGCACTCTTTACCACTTTATATCGTCCATTATCACCTAAATACTTATACGACTGATTACCTATAGAAATCATATTCTTTCAAAGCTTAGGAGTGCACTAATCATCCAATGTTCAAACAATTTCATTATGCATTTTGATTTATATAAACCATTGCTTTTAATAACATGCTCTGTGTAATCACCTAATCTGACAGTACCATTCCATTCTTTAAAGGAATAGAAATAGTCCTTATTAAAAGTCATATTGATCCTAGTGTCATCCATTTCCTTTTATTTTCCTTTTTCATTCTCTCACTATGGATAATCCCATTTAAAGAGTCGTTTAACTTTACAGTTAAAAAATGAAACAATTTTATCCTTCAATATGGATCATGAATTTTTCCAATTTTTAGTATGTTTTTCCTTTTTCCTTTCGCTACTGATAGCTAAATCCAAGTATGATATATATTCATATGTATCTAAGACCTTTTCCTTTAATCCTTTAGAGTACAAAGCATCTTTCATATCATTAATAGAAATAGTCTCTTTACTATAAAGCATGACATTAACAAAATTATTATTTGAGTTAGACAATGAACACAAAAGGAGTATTGATGTGTGCTTAATTTTTTATACATTTACTCCATAACATTTAGTGATTATTGTTGTAAAATGCTTAAGATTCTCACTTTAGTTCATATATGATATCAAGATCAAGTTTGGAGCACAAAAACTAAAATAGGTTAAATGCACCGTCTTTAAGCTAACATTTCAAAATCAAATACCCTTCTAGAATAAGAAGGGGATGGATTGGGGTAAGGATTGGACAAGAATTCACAAGAAGAACAACAATTCAACATAACCTGGGAGATACATAGCTATGTATATACTTATACGACTATGTAAACACTCAAAAGATAGTTTTGGACTTACACGTTTGGATACACAGTTGTGTATCCAACCGTGTATCTTCACGAGTTTCACATTTTTTGACTTATATGGTTTGATATATAGCTGTGTATGAAATTGTGTATGTACCCAGAAACCTAATTTTACTATAAATAGAACATTTTGAGGGAAAACATAAGGGAAATCAATTTGGCACTTCGTGAAGTGCAAAAAACTCACTCTTTCAAGACAACCATGGAGGGCTAAGCTTCCCAAACTAGCTCAGAGGTGAAATTGATGCCTAGGATCATGGTTAAGCATATCTTTTCATTATGTAATGTAGAATCCCTCTCTTTTGAAATTGTTTACGTTATTTTGTGCTTATCGAGTTGGGTGTTGTGTAAGAATGATTTGAATGTGTAAATTGGATTGTTTTTATGTAAACTAGTGCTAGAATCTTCAATACAATATATACTCATTGTATTTAAGGTTCATTTTTAAATACTAATGACTTTGAATCATTACGAATAACATGACATAGGTTAAATAACCCAAACTCATGTGGTAACTACCTAGATTAGTCTATTTTCCATATGCGTAATGTGATTGTCTAGTTAGACCTAGAGAGCTTATTCTATTTTGTTTAATAGTTAGGTTTAATTAAAGGGTTTGTTTTGATTAAACACAACTTAAAGGAAATTTGGGATTAATAGAACTTGTTAATCTACAATCAATAGTTCTAAAAGAGGTGTGGAAACATTATAATAATAAAATATGCCTAATTGTATGTAGGCTGAGATTGATACGAGAACCAAATTTTACATGGATTCATCACTTTCATCATTTTTGATTGTTTGAATTAAATTGCTTTTATTAATATACTTTTACTTTACTTCCTTAATTGCATCTACCGAAACGCCCGTTTGTATCTTTAACATCAATTATTTTCATTGCAAAAATTAAACGTACATTACCTGTAGATATGATCCCAACTCACCACAACTATAAATCTTAGTGTGTAGAGTTGGGTTTATTTTCTTGTGTATTCAACATGCATTAATAACTTAATAAGATACCTTATAAAGGTGATAAGGAAATGTTGAAGTTTGCAACTCCTTAAGTGAAGATCAAATCAAGAACAAAAGAAGATTATGACACATTAAAGTCATTCGATGTTTTATAATGTCGATTGTAATCTCATTTAGTCATTTTGATGATTTTAAAGGTTTATCATGTGTAAACATTTTGTATCACCTTATTCCAAGTGTCTTTTCATTTGTATCACCTTATTCCAAGTGTCTTTTCATTCACTAAGAGGTATTATAGCCTTATTTGAAAAAAAAGCCTCTTGATCTTTCAAACATTCTTTGGAGGATATTTTGAAGGTTATTTTAATTATAATAGCATTCAACAAATCAAGTTTAGGCATTTAAATATATTAAAATCATTTTTTTGGCAATTAGTTGACCAATATAAATTAGTGGCATGACTAATGTAAGTTGAACTTGTAATAGGACTCTCTGTTGACACATTAGTTTACTAATGTAATGGTGTGACATTGGTTTCGATATGTATTAACAATCAACCAATGTCTCAATGACTAGTGAATATGTGTATTCAATACATAATGGTCAACTAGTTCTTTATAACTAGCCATTGTAGCATCTAATTTTTGGCTCCAATGACCAATAAGGATCTGAAAAAAATGAAATGGATTGTCATTTTTTGTGTGATGAACTTTTGCAGGGAAGCATCACTATCACATATTTACCCACTAATGTTCAACTAACTGATATTTTCACTAAAGCCTTGGGCAACAAACAGTTTGACTCTTTTCTTCACAAGTTGGGCATTTGAAATTTGCATGCTACAACTTCGGGGGATTAGCGTGTATTGTGTATATTATATTTTTGAAAAATATTGTAATAAGCTATATCCAGTTGTAGTTAGATAGCTATCTTTTAGGAATAGCATAAGGAAAGCTGTAATTAAGGAGGCTAGGGTTACAATCCAAAAACTTGTATATATGTGTCTTTGTTCAACATTAAAGAATAGAGAGACCTTTACCTCTTTACCTTCATGACAATTTTAATAAAATTACAATCCTATAAGCGACATTCGCTTCAAAGAAGAGGAAATCAGAAGTTATTGTCACTTTATTACGGTCCTTACAAAATCATACAACAAGTGGGGATGGTAGCTTACAAGCTAGAGTTACCCAAAGGAGCTTTATTTATCCAGTCTTCTATATGTGTAAGCTAAAGAAAGCTCATGTGGATCAAGGCTCATGTGGATCAAGAAAGAACTTCAACATCCCTACTAGAATTCCTTACACCTTTAGAAAATCTCCCTATAGCATTGTTAGGAAGGATGGTTAAAAGAAACAATTGCTTTGTCACTCAATTATTAATTTGGTGGTCAGACGGTGGACCTGTGAGTGAATCATGGGAGTAGCTCTTCGAGCTTTAGAAACAATTTCTAACAGTTAACCTGCTAGACAAGGATGTTAAGGGAAAGAAAAATGTTGCAGAAATTAACGAAGAAGATGCTTGAGATATGGGAAACATATCGAGTATCGACTCAACGATAGTGTTGATTATTATACATGATACGCGTCATTTAAATAAAGGATCTATGAATGTAATCCTATGCTAGTGCATATTTATGAATGTAATCCTATACTAGTGCACATTGTAGCCCTTTACTATCACGTGTATTTAGAGAATACGCTAACGGCCATAATGAATATGCAAAAATAGAATTCAGTTGTCTTTCCTCTTGTTCTCTTGTGATTCTGGAATTCTGCTTCTCTCTCTCTCTCTAGTCATACTATACAGACAAGATTGTGGAAGCGTCGTTATAATTACGATACATCAAAAAATGCCACAACAGTACTCGTGTTAACTTGAGTACAAGGGATAATCCTTGTTATTAGGTCTTCCTTGAAAAGTACTCCAGGCAAATCCTGAAGCCTAAAGTTTGGACTTCGACGAGGCTTATTGTGAAGTCTTAGGGCTGCAGAAAGATCTTACCCCATAGAAGGATGGTTATGAAGTGAATCAATGTCCTTCCGCCTCTTCTACAATTTTGGGTATATGAGTAGTTTTATGGAAGAGATTGAAAGGTGAAAATGGTGAAGAAGATGAAGATAACGGACTTCATGGCTATTACGAGAAAGTTGCAACGATTTTATTTTAGATTTAAGATTAGGATTATGATTGCGAGATTTTAATGCTATTTTAAAAAATAAATATTACTATATATTACGTTAATATTAATATAATATATAATAACACTATTTAATTTTATCTACAATTTTGTTTATTATTTATTATAAATATTTTATAAATACTAAACGTCATTTAAATGCTTTTATTAACTTAAATCTGGTGTTAACACCTACATTGTGTACTTTGTTTATTTCCATATCCTAGACTTAATGTATCGGCAGTTAAGCTGACGAAGAGGCCAGTGAAATGGATATTTTGTCACTCACCTCCACCGTCACACTATTCCCCCTCTCGACCACTTCAAACAACCACCGCACGGCTGGCTCTCCTTCTCCCACCGCGGGCACCAACACCAGCGCCACTTCCGTCTCCTTCTCGCTCAAGTCACCACCACCAATTCCTCCGCCGGAGCCTCTCAATCCCGTAGACTCCTCTCTCCGTCGCCCCAACAATTCCCTCAAGCCCACTAGTCCTGGTCCTAACACCCCTAAACCATCCAAAAACCCTCTCAAACCCCTCCTCGCTCCGAACATCACCTCCTCTACTCTCTCTGCGAAACTCAGGCTCTCAAGCAAACTCTCTCCACACCTTCCTCCTCCGCAGCCGCTGCGTCCTCCATACCCTGCGGAAACCCAGGCCTTGAAAGAGAACCCAGTAGAACATGATCAAGAAAATAAAGCTCTGAGAGAGGAATTCCGTCAAGAGGGGAAGATTTTTGTTGGGAATCTCCCCAACTGGATAAAGAAGCATGAATTGTCCGAGTTCTTTCGCCAATTCGGGCCCATAAAGAGTGTAATCCTGATTAAAGGCCATAATGTTACCGAAAGAAATGCCGGCTTCGGGTTTATCATTTACAGCGGTCCAACGGCGGAGACGTCTGCCATGAAAGCTGTGGAATTTGATGGAGTGGAATTTCACGGGAGGGTTTTGACCGTGAAACTGGACGATGGAAAAAGATTGAAGACCAAAATGGAGGAAAGGAGACGTTGGGTACAAGGGCAGGTTGGGGAAGAGTACAGGTCCAAGTGGCACGAGGAAAGAGATGGATCTAGAAAGGCTTTTAGGAGAGTTTTAGACACGCAGCCCGAAAATTGGCAGCGAGTTGTTAGTGCTTTTGAGAGGATTGATAAGGTTTAGTTCTCTGACACGCGTTTTGAATATCACAAGTTGTTGTTGCTTGAATTCATAGCTCATTCAATTTTCTTCTGTAGTTGTCTGTCAAGAGTAGAGCACAAAGCTGGAAAGCCTTTTTGAGCTTGTTTTAGGTTGAATAAGAAAACTTTTGGGTAGAAATTGTCCAAGGTTGATATATTCGTATAATTTGCAGTTTTCTTAAAAGGATATAGAGGTGATCTGTTGTAGGTGTCATTTGTTCTGGTGACTTTGAGACGGGGGAACTCATCATTTTTTTTAATATTCGAACTGCTGAAACTTATCATTGTTTCAGTCTTTAAGGAATACAAAAACTGTTGAAGAAGGGGGTTTTATGAGTTCCCTTGTGGATGGAATTAGTATAGGAAGTCCAACATTACCTTCTAAACTAATTAAATAAATAAGTTTTTGTTTCGTTATTATTTACTTTTGTCTATATGTTATCTTTACAACGAGTAAATCTATTTTATCGGGTCAGAAATAGATCATCTAGAAATTTTGATTACTTTGGTGTAATTTACTACATTTAAGAAACATATACTTAATATGAAAAGTGGTTGCTAATATGGCTAGTCAGTCTGTTATTAAATGGATCTGTCATAATTAGAAGTTGATTGTTCTGAGGGTTTGTCAGACAATTTGTTGAATTTGGTCCTTTTGAATTGTATCTCAAACAGGGATAGCTTTGATTTCCATGGATTTTAGTTATTGGAGTTTTAAATAATGGATTATCTCCCTGGGTTTCACAAATTTCCTGTACCCAACAAAACCCAGTTTTGGCGTGTCTCGTAGTACAACTATTATTTTAGTTTAGTTTTTTTAGGAAATGTCCCTTGCAGATATAGAATTCCTCTGATTGAGATTAAAAAATATTTTTAAAGAAATTGGAATCTTTTGAGGTGGAAGTATTGTGAAGATTCCTGGATAAAGCACTAATTCCCAGCCAATATTTAAAATGACTTAGATGTAGTCTAAAATTGTCAATTGCTACTAAGATCTTCCAGTAATATTGCAATTACTTTTTACATGCAAGATAATTTTTCAAATTTCTCCATTGGCTCTCCATTAACAATTTTATGTTATCATGAGCCAAGTGCTAATGTTTAAGCAGTTGCACATCATCTAGTGTGTCATATTCTCTCTCTCTCTCTGTGCATGTGTCCGTTTGTGTGTCTTTGCAGTTGCTTAAGTTCTTTTCCCTTGTATCCAGCCATCTAGAAGGGAATTTGGATTGATGGTGAGCTATTATGCGAGACGGGGTGATATGCATCATGCACGGCAAACATTTGAGAGCATGCGAGCAAGGGGAATAGAACCAACTTCCCATGTTTACACCAGGTATATTGTTGATGATTAGTTTCATAGTACCCTCTTTCTGAGTTTCTGCAGCTGTTTATTTACCCATTTGTTCTTCTTTCCGTTGTCTTATTTGTTCTCAAGGTAGTATTATCACTTTGATGCAACTGTTCCCAAAGCAGTGGTCTTCCTGAATAAATTTAGGCTACATGAGATGATGCATTTGGTAGATAACATTACTGATTGTGGTGAATCCTAACTGATTGTTGTTTGGAGTATTCTTTGCAATTTTGCAATATCCCCATACACACAGACCAACCTAATGTAAAAGAACATTGATTGAATCTATGAGATACAGGTCCTCACATCTGTAGGTGTCATGAACTTTTAAGATTGCCTACTGTCAACATTGAAATAATTCATTTCATGCAGCCTTATCCACGCTTATGCAGTTGGTAGAGACATGGAAGAAGCATTATCTTGTGTTAGGAAAATGAAGGAAGAGGGCATTGAAATGAGTTTAGTGACTTATAGCATTCTTGTGGGCGGATTTGCCAAAATGGGCAATTCTGAGTAAGTAAGCCACAACTTGCCTTCAAAGAATGATGTCTTTGTTCAATTTCTGCAGTCAAATACTATTGTCACTTCTTTCTTCCACATATTGAACCGCTTGTTCTCTTTCATATTTACTGAAACTTGTTTTTTGAGTGAAACCTCACAAAACTTTAAAGGTAGTGATTAGCACATTCTATATGCTCAACTGTTTTTGTTTCTTTTCACTTGGAGGACATGAAAAGTACAATTTTCTTCTGATTAGTTACCATTTAACTAGATAACTTGATGGGTTTGTTGTTTTCTTATATTTTACATCGTTAATGTTTGCCAAAATCTGTCTTAGGATATTTTAATGATCAGGCCCTGGACTAGAACTTGATTTAGTTTGCATTCATATGTTTGCCTGTTTAGCAAGTCTTTTCCTGATGCTTGTATTGTGCCTATTTTCTTTATTTCTTTGTTTCCACTGTATGGTTTTTCTCTCATTTTCATTGTACTTTTATTTTCATTTGAGTTGGATGTTTAAATCTCAGTCTAGTTTCCTCTTTTCATTTGTGTTGGATGTTTGCATGGCATGCTTCTATTGCTAAAGAAGGCCTTATTCAAACTGAAAACATATAAATCAGTGGTCTCCAGATAAAGAGAAGTCTAATTATGATTAGGTGTCATTATTGAAACAAATTGTGTTACATATAGGCCAACAACGTTCAAAAATCAGTTTGGTTCTTTGAGGCTAAAACTATTGTATAATTTTTGGTCAGAGGTAACCGTATGGAGTGGAATTGAGACTGGAATGAAATGTGGGATGCAATGTAATAGGTTACAACACAAGCCAACCAAGGGATAGTGATGTAAAGTAATGTCGATAATATTACACCTTCCATCACATTGTGTGGAATGATTGCTTAATAGGTGATAATGCATAGACTAAATTGTTGTGGAGATAAAGACAAGGGACTAAGGTGTAACGTGACATAAGTGTCAAAGAGGCTTTTGATGCTAATTTTGGACAGTATTTTTGAATTTGATGTGATGAAAAAGGCCAACAATTGGACTACAGAATTAGCATAATTTGAAGCTTATGAGTCATATGATGTTTATAAAAATTTTGATACCATAATGTATATTAAGGATTAACGTACAACTCAGGTGTTTCTGCAAATTTTCCAATTATCTTTTATACAGTTAAGATAACAGAATATGCTTGATGAGATCCTTTCGCTTGACAATGTAGCATATTTCTTACCATTGGCAGCTAAAGTAGCTTCCGTTATGTGAAATGTTCTTGCTGGCAAGTTCATATGATTTTGAAGGGTTAAAGAATCTTAAAATGCTAAAGCATTCAAAAAAGAAACGTGAACTGCAGAATGAAGCATAGGCAGGGCTGAGACGAATTATTAGACAGATAATATGAATAGAAATCGAAGAACTGAAAGTTGAAAGGAAAAAATTGATGGAGATTACAGGTACGGGGAAACTTGTGGTAGGAAATTACATCTATATAAGAGGTCTGTTTAGGCATAGGAAACCAGTCTTCTATCTCTATGGTTTGCAGTTGATTTCACGATTCTATGCTGTTTCAATTTGCTCTCTTTGATGTATTCTTTGTTACTGAAAAGTGCTCCTTCTATGAAAAAAGTAACTTCTTGATGATTTGCTGATGGCATAACAGTGACTGCTGTGGTTCTTCTTTGTTTCATTATCTTCATCACTGCATTTTCTATTTGGCACACATCAGAGATTAATGTGGAAGTGTCTATAGAGTTTTATAACTGTTAGTTGTATTCAAATTGTCAGGCCAATTACTTGTATATTCTTTCGATGCTATTTCTGATATGAGTTCAGTTATAAAAAATTTATTATTGGGAAAGATCTTTTGGCAGAAAGCTTTACATCATTCAGAAACATAGGGACAGACGGAAAAGACAGAGCTAGTTTGTTCTAAATCAATTAGTAACCATGTTTGTTGTTAACATGTTGGCTTTTGTAGCCTTGAGGTTGTATCATAATCACTTTCTTCATGCACATTGAACATCAGTTGACTGATGCAAATATATCTATTGAATCTTCTCTTATTGAAGAGGATTTCTGCTACTTTGGCATCTGGTGATTTCTTTGTATGCTAACATCATCTCATGTTACTGAAGAGCTGCAGATCACTGGTTCCAGGAGGCGAGAGCCAGACATATGAACTTGAATGCTGTCATATATGGAAACATAATATATGCTCATTGGTGAGTAAGGCTGACTTAAGTTTAGGTCTATCTTATAGTTTGTTCATTTTGCTTATGAAGATTTCTCTCTGTAGTTAATATACCATGTTGTGCAGGTCTATCTATTTCAACAATTGTAGTGCTTCATATTTATTAATTAATTGTATGATCATGATAATCTTAAGTTTACATACAATGTCCACACTCTTTTGTTAATGTTCTGTTCATATTTCTCCTACACATTCAACTGGTTGTCAGAGAAAAAATCTATGGGTAATAAAGTGATCAATCTAATGAAACTTAGTTTCATAGAAGGTTTTTCATGCAATACTCTGTTTCTTGATGAGTGGCCTTAATTTATGATATTTAAGTCCCTTTCTGCAAAATAACAACCCGGGGGCAAAAAATTATTGCTTAGGAGAAACCCAAACTTCTTATGTGGCTGGATTGTTGAGGTCTTGCGCAGAACCTTGATTATATCCTGGTCTCTTCAGTTTTTATTACATGGCAAGCTGTGTATCTTCGACTATTCAAGAGTGGCATTCATGCTTGTTAGTCCTTGTGCTTTAATTGCAGTCAAACATTTAATATGAATAAAGCCGAAGCTTTGGTGAGGGAGATGGAAGAAGATGGCATTGATGCTCCTATTGATATATACCATACTATGATGGATGGTTACACTATGACTGGCAATGTAGAGAAATGCCTTGTTGTATTTGAAAGACTTAAGGTAAACAAGTGAAATGATTGATTATGTCTTTATGTCTGTGTCAGTGCCCAATACAGTGAATTCAGGTCAGCTGTTCATGTAAGGAAAAGTAGGAAAATTTCCTTTATGTTAAGTAAGAAAAATTCCTTTATGTTTGGGCTACTTGAATGTATGAAGGAAAGCAATGATGTCACTTATAAAAGGAAGTAGAATTCTTTGATTTCCTTTATTTCTTCAAGAAGGATTCAGATTGAAGGACTTACCCTTCTTTCTTCGTGTTTTACCTTGTTCCCGCTAAAATCCTCCATTTGTGGTGCAGGAATGTGGATTTGCACCATCAGTTGTCAGCTATGGATGCCTCATCAATCTTTACACAAAGGTAAGTAGGATAAGTTTGCCTGATGGCGTTAAGTATGTGTATCATATTTTTATCATTCTTGAACTATATCTTTATGTGTCTTTCAACTCATTTGCATGAAGATTTGAAATTTAGTCTCATGAAGAGATATGGCACCATGATTCTTGAAATCAAGTTGTGGCAATACCTTGGGGTTTTATGACAGACTTTTTTTATTAGTACTTATTCAAAAGGAAAAATTTATATTATGCTTCTATATCTTTTTCTTTTTTTTGGGTCTGAATATAGAGTGCATGGTATGGGGGTGTTAGGTAACTATTTAATGTAATGTATTGATGCGTTAGATAGCACCAATTAATGGGCAATAGCTCAATATTATTCAAAAGAACCAGAAGGTGGAACCTTCTGCACAAGG
>JANSVA010000005.1:36371880-36385279 GCA_025504915.1 Erythroxylum reticulatum | reverse complement strand
TTTAACTATAACTCTACTGCTCTAGTGCTTTTTCTTTTTCCGTGTGTAAACTATCCATTCTCCTTCTCTGTGATCTTTATTCCTAACAGGGGGGCTAAGTGATGAAAGGCATGATTAACAGCCAGGTCTATTGCTTATCAGTTGAGCTTTAGCAACAAAGCGGGTTAGTGCTTGGGATTCAGGTGTTTCTGTTCTTGATTGAATTATTGTTATGAGGAGGTATATCTGGTCTCATTTTCTGGTCTATCTGGTGAGAGAGGACACGAGATAACTTATTTGTTGTGAGCATTTGAACATTGAAGTTGCGAGTCTGTTGCAAGGAAGGTTGGGAGTGAGGCCTTATTAACTGAAGCATATAAAATTCAAGGGTACTTTGCGGGGGTGGTGTTTTGTGCAAACAATTCTTGTATGAATGATAGCCCAGTAGTGAACTAATAAAAAACATAGGTGCATGAAAATAATAATTGTTGCAATAATTTGGTTTATGTATTGTTACTGTAGCTGAAATAAAAGTTACTCCATCTACTTTGGGTACCCTTTATCTGAAACAAGTGTAAGCCATATAGAGTGTTCTTTGTAGTCTGAGAGCCGCTCATCAATAATTCCAAGTGCATTCTGCGCTTATATGTTTCTGATGCACAGTAATTTCACTCTTTAGACATATTTGGTTCCTGCGAAACTGCATATGGTTATTTTTCCTCTTTAATTACTTGTATTAAGTGGTAGAATTAATTGCATACATTACAATGTTTGTGTAGATGAGTGCATGTGTTTCTGCTAGATAGTGCTGCGTTGTGCGGATGAATGCATAAGCCTATCGCTGTTGCGTTTGCTTCGTGTCTGTTATTTAGTTTTTTGGGGTTGAGAAAAGAGTTGTAAATTGCATTAATCCAAATCAGTCATAAGCATCTCTATGCTACCCCATAGAAATGAGTAGTAAATCACAGGATGTGTAAAAACCTCAATAAAACCTACACCAATTTTAAATGCTTCATGAGCCAAGCGATCCACACAGTTGTGGACCTTCCTGTAGATATGTTTTTTATCACTGTCTGCATCTTTTTAGAAGCTGATGAGTAGCTACCACACTGGTGCATTAATATGATAACTGTGTTGCTCATGGACCACTAGATTCATGGTTGTCCATGAATCTTTTTCCAACACAACATTTCGGAGTCCTGTCTGCCAAGCCATACGAAAGCCTGTAGTCAGTGGTGGTAATGCTACGGCGTCCAAATTTTCTCGTAAACCCTTCCATCCACCAAAACCCTGCATGTCTCTTAGGTGCGGAAGTGCTCATTACATAGCAGTAGGCTCCTCAGTGTTAACATAAACACGTCCTTCCTTTGGTGGTGCATAGGCCAACCTGCTTTACTTGCTTTAGCAGTGCCTCCATTTCCTTGGCAAGAGCACCGTCAAATCCTTCTATCAATGCCATAATGCAACTTTTTTATTTTCAGATATAGTCAGGCTGTAATCCCAAGTACCAATTGCCATTCCACATGTTGCAGTACTATGTCTGATGAGGTAAAAGTTTTGATGAAATGCAGATATGTAGAGTACTGGTCAAAAAGTAAGGATCAAACGAAATCTTCCTAGAACCATGGACTTAGAAGTTGGGTGCTATTATTCTATGTTGCTCTGCTTGTCAGGGTGCTTTTTCTTATTCCTAAAACGTGCATCCTTTTTTGCATATGTCCAAAAGTTGTGGCTAAAGTTATTGGCTTTATTTTCTTGGTTAAAGTAGATCCCAATAGTCTGCTTTTTTAGTTAGTCTAGTATTTTCAACCTACTTTATTTTAAGATCAGGAATTTTTTTTTATGCTTTCAGCTTGGGAAAGTTTCTAAAGCCCTGGAGGTCTCCAGTTTGATGGAATCAGCTGGGATAAAACATAACATGAAGACCTATTCCATGCTAATCAATGGTTTTTTGAAGTTAAAAGATTGGAGTAATGCGTTTGCCGTATTTGAAGATGCTATTAAGGATGGTTTGAAGCCTGATGTTATCCTCTATAATAACATTATAAAGGCATTCTGTGGAATGGGAAATATGAATCGCGCCCTTGTGACTCTGAAGGAAATGCAGAAGGAAAGGCATAGACCTACCACACGGACATTTATGCCCATCATACATGGTTTTGCTAGAGCTGGAGAAATGAGAAGAGCTCTTGAAATTTTTGATATGATGAGGCGGAATGGTTGCATTCCAACTGTTCACACTTACAATGCACTTATTCTTGGCCTTGTTGAGAAGCGGCAGGTAAACTTTGGTGATTCCATAACGTGTAGGAACTTGGAGCAAAAGGTCTCAGCTTGACTTGCTGACCTATTTCACTGATTTAGATTTTCCAATTTTCTGATGCTTGCTATCTACTGAATTGTAGACGGTTCATCAGTTACTAATTTACATGATCTTCTGTCTATTTGATTGGTCACTATGCTAAAGAAAACTTTTATTTAATGCCCTAGGAAGTTTCTTTACGATGCACTTGTGTGTAATCTTTATCGCAGTTTCAAAACTGTTAGCAACGTTTTCTTATTATCATAGAAAGAGGTAACTTCTAGTGATGTATCTTGCAGATGGAGAAAGCCGTTGAGATTTTGGATGAAATGGCACTAGCAGGCGTGAGTCCAAATGAACATACATACACCACCATCATGCATGGCTATGCAGCACTGGGAGATACTGGAAGAGCATTCGAGTACTTTACAAAATTGAGAAATGAAGGATTAGAGCTTGATGTATACACATATGAAGCATTGCTGAAGGCGTGTTGCAAGGCTGGCAGGATGCAAAGTGCTTTAGCAGTTACAAAAGAAATGAATGCTCAAAAGATACCAAGAAACACTTTTGTCTATAACATATTGATTGATGGGTATGAGTTGTTTACAATGAAAATTATTTAATCTAATTCGTACTCTTTAGAAACTACATACATTGTTTCTTTGCTCATATTTTGTTCCATTCATCATTTTTTACACAAGGTAGTATGCTTAGTGAGTTCATCTTATAATAAAAACTTCAATGATCTTTTCTCTTTCTGTTTGTTGGTTGATGTCTGATTTTCGGATTCGCTGTCATTTCATATAGATGGGCTCGAAGGGGTGATGTTTGGGAGGCGGCTGACCTTGTGCAACAAATGAAACAAGAAGGAGTGCAACCAGACATTCACACTTACACATCTTTTATAAACGCTTGTACCAAGGCTGGAGACATGATTGTATGGTGATCAACTCATAGTTGGCCTTATTTTGCTTTCATTAAAACAAGACCTTTAATTAACTCCGTGAGCAATTGCAATGAACGCATTCCATGATTCAGTCCCAGGCATAGTAATTCTTCTAATGGGTGAAATTTAACTTCTTTTCCCTATTTGTTCAGAGAAGAGGATTAATAAAACTTACTTTAGAAACTCCATGTTCATTTTAGTAACTGCATGTTCATTTTGTTTTAATAGGCGTCTTGTGATGTGGGTACTTTGTTGGGATGTTTGCCAAATATTTGTTCCAGTCACAAGTTATCCTTTAATGAATTGCATCAATAGGTACCGAGATACTTCAATGCTTTTACACTTTTTGCATTACATTCACTTTGTTTTTTGTGCGAGTTTGGTATCATGACAAACTTTCATGTTTTGCAGATGGCAACAAAAACACTAGAGGACATGAAAGCTCTGGGAGTGAACCCAAATCTTAAAACCTACACCACATTGATACATGGGTGGGCACGTGCATCTCTTCCTGAAAAGGCTTTGAAATGCTTTGAGGAGTTGAAGTTGGCTGGACTAAAACCTGACAAAGCTATGTACCATTGCTTGATGACTTCATTGTTGTCGCGGGCTACTGTTGCTGAAGCCTCTATTTATTACAGCATTGTTTCCATTTGTAGAGAGATGATTGAAGCTGAATTAACAGTAGATATGGGGACTGCAGTTCACTGGTCTAAGTGTTTACGCAAGATTGAGAGAACAGGTGGGGAGCTTACAGAGGCCTTGCAGAAAACTTTCCCTCCTGATTGGAGTTCTCGTCATGCTCTTGATAGGGATTCAGAATCAGACAATGATGAAGAACCTGAGGATGATGATGATGATGACATGTATTTAGCTGGCAATAGTGATAGCGATGATGATAACAGCGATGAAGATGAATTTGGCCAACGATTGTGGGTGTGACTTTAAGTATTGGAGTAACAAGATGATGGTAATAGCGAATGAAGATGATTTTTGGCCAATGATTGTGTGTGTGATTGAGCACTGGATTCACAAACGCCCTGGCACTCTTCCTTTTCTTGTTTCCCCTTGAAGAAGGGAAACAAGTTACTGAGTACATAGTTTCTTTTCCATTGGCAAGTTATTTGTCTTGAAGTCTTGAGCCTCTTTGTACATAACCTGGGGGGAAAACCCTGCTCTCCTGTAATAATATACAAGTGGCAAGTGGAAAGATTTGAAAGAAAAACATGATTTGATGATCAAATCTCGCAGAAGTGATTCTGTGACTATCCAAACCCAGTGGGTGAATAAAATCATATGTTGGGAGTTACTGACAAGATATAAGGCAAGAAACAATTCTTGAATTAGTTTGGCTTGGCCCAATAAATTATATATGATATTGAATATTGTTGGTAACATTTTGTTGGGGCGAGCTTTGGCAACGAATTACAACTGATAAATTGATGTTATTAAAGATTTCTTCATTAAAGGTTCAGGTTTCCCTTGTTATGCTTCTTTCATAGTAAGAATTAGAAATTCATTCACTAAATAAATTTAAAACACCTAAACCTCCACGTAATTTAAGCTTACTGTTCTGAAACAAGATCGACTAAATCGGAAATGAAAAACATCCTCCATTTGTTAACTTTATTAGGCTCCACTCCTTTATCCCCCCCAAAAATTCCTTTGTTCCATGGGTGGGTATCCTTGCATATTTTTTTTAATTTTGTTCTTAATATGCTATATGGTTATGTGCACATGTTCTGTTGCCTCTTCAGTCTTACAATTCCACTAAATGCAATCATTGATCCTTCCTTACAAATGTGGGCTAATGATATTTGTATTAGTTCATTTCAATTTCAAAACCCCAAGATTGACTTGTACGTTTAACGTATGAGGTTGATTTCCTATATGTCCCCCACCAGCCCATTTTTAATAAGAAACAGATCATCACAGTGGGATTCGCTGAATTATGAAGTCCTGCTCTTCAGGCGCTTTCATTGGCTGTACTCGGAATAAATCAACTGATTGACGCTTTTCTTTTCGAAAGTAACGGTACGATTAAGGCCTTTAGTGTTTTACCTTACCATTCGATTATCCACGCATTTTCAGTTATAGTTTTTGTTCTTTTTTTTTCCACTTACAGACAAAATGCGTTGAGGTTCAGTCAAGATCAAAATTCTCGGCTACCGCTCTTCCAATTAACCTTGTTTGACATCCAAACTTGCCGTTGCTAAGCCAACTTTTCGATCTTATTGGTGCATTTACGTTTATTTATTTTGGGAAGAGAGGATCCAATGATGTCAGGTTATTCTGTTCCATTGTTGTGTGATTATGACAATCTTTTATGCATACAAAACAGGAGGCAATTATACAGGGTCAACGTAGCATGTGCATGTACAAAGGGGCGTTAGAAAATGATGAATTGTGGTAGCTAGTGGACACACCACTTCATTAAAACTTTTAAACTTCAAGGGCTGTACACAGGAAGCTAAAAATGAAGAGGAATAACCTTAACGGTGGAAACTCCTCACTTAAGGCTCTCTCTCATAGGAGGTCTTGAGTTTGAATCACGCAAAAAGAGAAAGTGAGAAATTTTCCCTTTTAATGATTATCATCTAGTTCCTTGGACAAAGTTCCTTGATTGAATCAATTACAGATGCATCGCTTCCAACAGCAATGTAAGAGTTGAACCTACTAAAAAACCTGAAGGTTGCTGAAAACTTAATGCTGAGCAGGGTCAGTGATCATTCAGCAGTTGATCAATTAAGTATGTGACAACTCCTTGTGTACAGAAATGTACAGGCTACGTAGGAACTTGAAGGATCTTGAGGTTCTAGATTTAGGTCCTCTAGGGGCTCTTGGGGTGAGGTCTTAGGGGTTTAGGATTAGTCCGACTAAGTTGGGATACCTAATGTAATAAAAAATAAACTAAGAATACTAAGATTTAGAGACCATATATGTATATAAATTGTTGCTCTTTTATTATTGTTTTTTTTTCATGTTACAATACAACTGATGGATCCTATTCCAATTGCTGTGCTCATCTTAACTTCTTGAAAGTTGGAATAGAGTTGAAATTTTTGAAGTTGAAAGGTAGGAAGCTTATTATTTGAAGAAGAAAGTTTTGAAGTTTAATTCGTGTAAACCATGTTGTTTTTCGGTATCCTATTTTCTTTTCTATATTTTAGAAAGTTATTTTCCTTTTCCATTGTTTCTAGGGTTTTACTTCCTTAAAATTGATCCTCTTTGTTAGATCAATTGCATTCTCATATTAAATGTTTGGTACTATTTTTCTATTAGTTAATTCCTATTAGACCTTCGCTAATTCATCACTCTCTCTTATTCTTAAATTTATAATTTAACTCAAAACATTATTTTCTTTCTAAAAAATAAAAGAATATGTTCAAGTCTCTACATTCAACATTTATCATATTCTAATCACTAGTGAGGAACATTTCATCTTTCTAGATAATTATAAGAGAAATTTTCTTATAAGTTATAAAAAATAACTACTAAGCAAATGCAATTGCAAGTTATTCATTTACGCTTTACATGATATGCTTGAAATGTTTACCCTTAAATTCACAAATAGTTCTATTTGATTCCTAAGTGAGACAATATCAAAATAATCACTTTAAATGCTAGAATAATGTTTATTATACTATTTTTAAATTTTAATGTTTGCCTTTAACAGCTTAATATCTTAAGATATTAAAAAAGTAGGTTCATATTATTGGTGTTCTATACAAGAACAAAATTGATATTATAGAAGTCAAATTCAATACAACTGATGAAGATACTTCATTAGTTCTTTTTACCAATTCATAATGGATGAATGGCTACAGAAATAGCCTTGTTGAATCTTTCACATACTTACTATGATATTTGCAATTGTTCATACTACTCCAAATATGATAACAAACTTTTTGAGAGGTTCTTTTTACTCAATTCATGATGGACGAATGACTACAAAAATAGCCCTAGTTGATCTTTCACATACTTAGTATGATATTTGCAATTGTTCATACTACTCCAAATATGATAAACAAACTCTTTAAAATAAAGAGTTGCTTTTTAAAAATCTCTTAATTAGAGATATTTTGAAGGCAATTCAAAAGTTGATTTGTTAGGTGAACCATTTGACTATTACTTCTTATACCAAAGATCTTCAAAATATAACACACTTAATTCTTCTAATACAGGAAAAAGGAAAATTCATTCTCATCTCGATCTGGATCTACCAAGTAAATTTGGATCCTTAAAAATAGTATTTTAGTGGAGACTACTACCATTACCATGATGTCACATTTAACAAACATTTTCCACCAGTTGAGGCATACATTAAAACTTTCACTATGGCTTAAAAGCTCATATATTGGCTAAAATATCTTTTAATAGTACAATAAAAATAAAGCTAAGGGAGTTCTAAATTGGTTAAAGGATAATGTTGTTACTCACAATGAAATGATTATGGAGATCATTTCTTAAATAAATAATTTAGAAAAATAAGTTTCTTAGAGAATTTCAACTTTACAAAGCATTATTTAACTTTTGAAAATTCATATAAAACTTAGTCATCACAAGTTGCTCTCACTCGTATAAAAGAGGATTGAGGATATGAGGGATAATATAATGCCTGGTACATAATAGTACCAGTTTAGCAACAAAGAAGTTAAAATGAGACATCTTTAAGCATTATTTAAGTCACTTCAACGATCTCTAGATGAACAAATGTGATGAACATCAATCTACTTATCACATAACCATTTTGAGGTTTTATCTGTGTTTACCTAATAGTAAAGCCCACACCTTCAAATCCATTATGTATAGCACTTCTAATAAATCCCTTTAAATTGTTTTCTTTATATCATATGAGTCCATTCAAACAAAATTCAAATGTCAAACATGATTTCTCTCTTCAGTTGTCTTGAAAATGGCAAGAAGCTTTTTTAACTTGCATAATCTCTTCTTATCAATTAAAGAAAAGGGTAGAAAACTTATATTTGGTGAAAATCACAAAATAATGATAGGAGCTTTGGATAAAATATATTCAATAAAAATTCTGGTATCAATTTATGGATCAAAAAATCAAGATTAAAAGTTTTGCTTAAATCCAACTTTGCATATTAAATGTCCTAAATCTTCTTTTCTTTATCTTAGTAAGAAAAATTCTCTTTTTTTATAAATATAAGAGAAATTATTTCGTTGATAAAAAAAATTGGGAAGCATCATTATCTTTGATAGTGCTATTTCAAATGAAGGCATACCTAAAAAAGGTCTAGCAAATGCTACTTCTCTAACCAAAAGTGACATTTTGTAAAGAATTATCTAGAGAAGAACAACAAAAGAAAATCTTGATGATCATAACTTTGAAACAATTCTTTCAATAAGTGAAGACTATATTTTTAAAGCTCTACTAGTTTTCTATGAATATGACATCCACTAAAATTATAATTTTGATTGTTCAACTATTAGAAAAGCATATGATTGTTATCGTATATAATCTATACCTTCTAAATAGTTTTCATACCAAAGCTCTATTATTGACCAAGAAAGACAACTAAAAGTTTTATCAAACCTAATGGTTTTCTTCCGTGTAAATTATTCAAAGCTAGTCCATCTAATTGTTTTTTTATAGAAATTGGCGCTCATAATAGTATTTTGAACCTTAAGGTGTTTCTATTTAAATATTGATGCCCTCATCAACACAATTTTCAAAAAGCTGATAATTTCCTGAAAATTAATATTTAAAGCAAGCTAATTACTATTGAATTATTCTTCAATTCAAATTATTACAAAAGTTCTTTGACTCTTACTTCCCTTGTAAGGATATTATCATTAATTTTTATATATATTTTACTTTTAATCACATTTTCAAATTTATGATTGATGGTAATGGTCTTTGAAGGAGACTATAACATCTCACTATCATAGAGAATATATCGAAATTCTAGAGAATATCCGAGCACATACCCTATGGAAGCGGCATATTAGAGTAGTCACATTAACTTATCATGGCATCATATAGAACATAAGCATTTTGAAGAACTAAGTTTCCTCATGTTATTCATAGCCATATGTTTACATTGTCGTTACATTATATAATCCATGTATTTACATTACTAAAGACATCTGAGATTCTCTTAGAGAGCAAGTGGCTTGTGATGAGGTATATATATAGCCTGTGAGATGAAGATCGGTGATGCTGGTTAGAGGTAGATCTTATTCCCCTCGATCTCTAGGATTTCGAGGTGATGTTGGGGGTTGACTGGCTAGAAAGGAATCGCACCATGGTTGACTATTTTAATAAAGAAGTGGAGTTTGAACCTCAGGATGGAGTCCCGATTAAATTTACTGGTGACCGAAAAGTATTCCCGAGTTGATTGATATCGGTGATCAAGGCTAAGAGGTTGATTCGTCAGGGATGCCAAGCAATCCTTGCACATATGATTGACATTTCGACACAGAGGGTTAAACCAGGAGATGTTCCTATTGTATACGAGTTCCCTGATGTTTTTCTGGAGGAGTTGCCTGGATTGCCACCTAATCGGGAATTTGATTTCACTATTGACTTGGTCCCAGGGACAACACCAATATCTATACCACCGTATTGTATGACACCGGTAGTATTGAAAGAGTTAAAGATTCAACGACAAGAGTTGTTGGATAAGGGGTTCATCAGACTAAGTCATTCACCGTGGGGAGCACCAGTATTATTTGTCAAGAAGAAGGATAAGATCCTCCGCTTATTTATTGATTATTGACAGTTAAACAGGGTTACCATCAATAATAAATATCCACTTCCCAGGGTTTATAATTTATTTGATTAGTTAAGAGGGGTTACAGTATTCTCAAAGATAGATCTGAAGTCCGGGTACCATCAGTTGAAGATTGATGAGAAAGATGTGCATAAGACTGCTTTCTAGATGAGATATGGATAATATGAATTTTTAGTGATGCCGTTCGGATTGACAAATGCACCTGCAGTATTTATGGATTTCATGAACAGGGTGTTCCATCATTATTTAGATCAGTTTATCATAGTCTTCATTGATGATCTTCTTATATATTCTAAGAATGAAGAGGAGTATGTTAGACATCTCCGTATTGTGCTGCAAATATTTCACGAAAGGTAGTTGTATGCGAAGTTCTTAATGGTTGAGGGAGATAGGATTCCTTGGGCATTTTGTATCATGGGAAGGTATTTTTATGAACTCAAAGAAAGTTGAAGCTATATTTGAATGGAAGCAACCCAAGAAAGTGACAGAAGTCCGCAGTTTTCTGGGGTTAGCTGGTTATTATCGGAGATTTGTTGAGGGTTTCTCAGTGCTTGCAGCCCCTTTCTCAAGGCTTACTCGGAAGGGAATAAAATTTTAGTGGGATGATAAATGTGAGGCGAGTTTCCAAAAGCTGAAGAGACGATTGACTTCTGCACTAATGCTTGCCTTACTTACCCAAGGGGCTGGGTATGGGGCATACAGTGATGCCAGTCGCCAGGGACTTGGCTGTGTACTTATGCAAGCTGAGCGAGTGATCACATATGCTTCTAAATAGCTGAAAAAAAAACATCCCATACATGATTTAGAGCTTGCAGTAGTAGTATTTGCACTCAAGATTTGGAGACACTATCTTTATAGGAAGACTTGTCGTATATACACCGATCACAAGAGTCTGAAGTATCTAATGACATAGAAAGAGCTAAACCTCAGAAAAAGGAGATGGTTGGAATTGATTAAGGATTTTGACTTAATAATCGACTATCATTCGAGAAAAGCAAATGTGGTAGCCGATTCATTAAGTTGTAAGACCTATTCGGCAGTAACTGATATGCAAGATCCTTACGTAACATATTTGATGAGTGTTCGAAGCCTTAGGGTTAGACTCTTAGTGGCAGAGGATAACGGAAGATTGCTAGCATGATTTGAAGTTCGACCTATATTATTTGAAAAAAATTAGGCCAACGATCCCGAATTAAAAGTCATTCAGGAGAAAGTGCTATGTGATGAGAGTAAAGGATTCAGATTGAGAGAAGACGGGTTATTACTCTTTAGAGATAAAGTTTATGTGCTGAATGATTAGGGTCTAAGGCGAGCTATCTTGGAAGAAGCTTACAGTTCAGCTTATGCCATGCATCCTGGTAGTGCTAAGATGTATCAAACTCTTAAAGAGAGTTATTGGTGGCCAGGGATGAAGAGAGAGATAGCAAAATTTGTGGTCAGATGCCTTTCTTGTCAACAGATTAAGGCAGAGCATTAGAAACTAGCATGTATGTTACAGTCTTTACTTATTCCAGAATAGAAGTGGAAGTATATAACAATGGATTTTGTAGTTGGATTACCTAGTACATTGAAGGGTCACGATGCTATTTTGGATTATAGTGGATGGATTAATAAAGTCTGCACATTTTCTATTGTCCACACAATTACTTATTGGAGAGATTGGCAAAGTTGTATATCAATTAGATTGTGAAGTTACACAAGTTGCCAGTTTCTATAATATCAGATAGGGATCTGAGATTCACCTTATGATTTTAGTCAAAATTTTAGGAATCTTTAGGGACTAAACTGAAGTTGAGTACTGTCTTCCACCCCCAGAATGATGGTCAGTCAGAGAGGACCATTCAGACACTGGAGGATATGCTGAGTGCATGTGTGATGGAGTTCGAAGGGAGTTAGGATCGGCACTTGCCTTTGAGAGAGTTCACTTATAACAATAGGTATCAGATAACTATTGATATGCCACCATATGAAGGACTTTATGAGAGGAAGTGCAGGACATCTCTGTGAGGGGATAAGGTGGGTACTGCCAAAATAGAAGGAGCCAAATTGATAGAAGTCACCACTCAGAAGATAAAAATCATTCGAGGGAAGATGAAAGTCGCCCAGGATCTTCAAAAGAGTTTCGGGGATAAGAGGTAATGACCATTAGAGTTTGCAGTTGGTGACATGGTTTTTCTTCAGATATTACCATAGAAGGTATTAGCAGATTTCAGAGCTGAGAGAAGCTGAATCCTTGATATATCAGACCTTTCCGTATCTTAGGAGGTGTCGGGACTGTGGCGTATCGTTTCTAATTGCCATCCGATTTGGATAGATAATGTATTCTATGTCTCTATGCTTAAAAAGTACTTACCAGATCCATCTCATGTTTTCGAGACACGTCCTATAGAGTTAAGAGAGGACTTGAGTTTTGAGGTGAAACCAGTGCAGATTTTGTATCAACAGAAAAAGAAATTACGTAGTAAGGAGGTACCCACGGTTAAGGTTCTATGGAAGAGCGATAAGGTCGAGGAGATGACATGGGAACTTGAGGATACTATGAGACATTAGTACCCTTATTTATTTGTTTCCTCGACTTAGGAGTTTCAAGGACAAAACTCTTTTAAGGAGGGGAAGACTTGTAATGTCGGACTTTTGAAGCCCTTTTGTGACGTACCATATTTGGAGATACTACTGTATATTGGTATATACATATGGTTGTATATGAGTTTTAAGATGTATTTAAGTCATTTGGGTGAATATGTTAATGATTTATAAGGTTATATGTCCTTCCATGAATCGGTATGTGGAATCTTGGAGATTTCTGACATATAAGCTTTTAAGTGGATAAAACCAAGTCCATTAGATGGATATGACCATGGTGGTTAAATTAAATGAGTTCTAATGCCTTAGAGGTAATAAGAAATGATTTATAGACTCATGGAACACTTAAAAAGCTTAATTGAAAAAGTTGATGTCTATAATGGCTTATTTGCAAATTGTCAAAAGTTAAAAGACTTAAACGTAATTTTTCAATTCTTGGAGGACCGATTCGTAATTTTATAAATTTAAGGGGTTTAATTAGAATTTTCAAAAGTCTAAGGACCAAAATGAAAATAAAATTTTTGGTGATTCCCAAATTTTGGGCTTAATTGTAGATTTAGGAAAAGTTTGGAGGGTAAAATGGTAATTTCATACAATCTAAAGGCAAAATGGTAAATTCACCATATTTTGGTCAAAGAAGAGTCAAAATTCTAGACTATTCTTAGTATGGACGTGCAGCCCCCATTTAAGACTTAAAACACTTAGTCTTAATTAAAAGAAATGAGAAGAAAGGAGAAGAAAGGAGAACGAAGAGGAAGTTTTGGCCATCATCAAAATTCACCCTTCTTTTTGGTTTTTCAACTCAAACCAAGGTGTTCTAAGCTA
>JANSVA010000005.1:36353367-36371780 GCA_025504915.1 Erythroxylum reticulatum | reverse complement strand
CTCCCTCATGTTTACATAGTTGTAAACATGAGGGAGTCCATAAAGGAGCTCCGTACCACTAGCGGGCAAGCGAGAGAAGCCTTTAATAGGTCAAAGTGCACTTTATGTAAAACCATTATGTGAAATTGCGATATTATGTTCTGTTTACAACTACACAAAACTATTATGTGGAATTGCGATAGGACATTCTATTTACGACTACACAAGACCACTATGTGGGAATGTGTTAGTACATTCTATTTACATACCTACCTAAACCATTTATGATGTGATTATGTGTTTAGAATGTGTTGACAAATTTGATGAATGCATGACTTATGTTGCTTATGAATTGTTTGATAATGTGAGAATTTGGGAACTATGTGTTTAATAGATTTTGATGCAAAGTGATTGTGACATTGAGTATTTCAATAGTTTTGCTTGATTTTGATTATAAACTTGTTACCCATGAGCTTTTAAGCTCACCCCCATTCTCCTTCTCATATTCAGGTGATGAGTAAGAGATCGAGTAGTCAAGAGATATAGCATTACTCCGAATTTGCTTACTTTTGTATTTTAAGCTAGATTTTGTAATCACAAGGCTTTAGTCGCATTTTAAGCATCTTTTGTATTTTGGATTTTTTTGAAATGATGTATTGTAGCTCTAAATTCTCATTAAAGCTTTGTAAACTTTTACCTTTTGATGATAATGAAATATGATTGCGTTTTTGCTCATGACTCTCAAAGTTTGTACATTGTATTTTCAAGCTTTCATAAGGGTAAAATTTGTATTCTGACTTCAGGGAAAAAATTATATTGATATAGACTCAATTAGACAAATTTGTCTTCTTAGAAGTTGTGGTTTTTCTTTCTAACTTTCCAACGATATAAAGTTTGAAATCTTTGGATATCGGAGTTGAGAGATATGTTCATTATAAGTTAGTGATGCTGCATGGGATGTACATACGGGACAACTACATTAATTTGAAATTTTGACCCTTTTTGACGTAGAAACTTTCTTTAGAGTCATCATAGAAGTTGTAGGTATAGAAGTCTTATTCAAAATGGTACAAGAATTCCATTAATCCAACATATATAATGAAAGTTATGTCTATTTCTCCAAAATAGGTCTGGTAGAAAAAAAATGAAGAGTCACAATCATGACTCTGCAAAAATTTTCAAAAATCACGATTGTGACACCCGTAGGTTTTCCTAGACCTGAATATGTTTGATTCTTATGGCCTTAACTTTGTCATACGACCTTCAAATGACTTAATTTTTGAAGAAATAAATTCCTAACTCTTTCCTCTACCTCTTCATAAAAATTGGTAGCCTTTGGCGTTGATTTGAAAAAGATTGATGGAAAAAACGTGAGGGTATTGGTTGGAAGAGCATGAATTGGTTATGAACATACTTGGGATTTTTAATCATATCTCGAGCTATAAAGCTCCGAATGAGATGATTATTATTTCAAAATAAACTAGAGACATGGAGCTACAAATTTTCTGAAGAAGTCAAGTTGTGATTCGAGAATCTGACTAGTGTGAGCTCCTCACCCTTGTGGGACGTGTGTCTAGATATCACTTAGGACGTCGGGTATGCATGTCTCGCAAGGGTGGGGTGCCCAAAAAGATGCACATATCACCTTATCAATTACTCAATTGTAACAATAAATTCCTAATTCACTAATTATAATCCATTAAACAAAATTCAAGACATAATTAACACACAATTACATTATAATCATTTAAGATCTTTTAAACCCTGGGATATGTCAAATGAGTGCACATACTATTTTTACAATGTTTCTAAATCATGATTCATGTATAGATGTGAATATGATGCATGCAAATGAAATGCGCTTCATAAATTCTCATATGATATGACTCAATCTAACAATTAAATCCTTAAGTGTAGAAACGGGTTATTAGAGAGACAATATTTTGAAACCAATTGTAACATATCCGAACATATTCTTAAAGTATCTAAGTTAATTGTTCAAGGAAATTAAGAAAAATTTTACAATATATTACTACATTGAGTCTCATTCTAATTTTCTAAAAAAATGTTTATCACCACTATAGAAGAATATTCATTTATAAAACTTCCATTTAGTATTAAGGAAGATGTAAATCCTATTATTGAAGAATGTTTATTACTCTAACAATAAGGCATCATAGAACCTACATCCTTTATGTAAGCATGTGAAGCATTCAATGTCAATAACTGGGTAGAGCAAGTTAGAAAATAATTAAGAGTTATTAATAATTATAAAAATCTTAGTCTTTTTCTTATAAATAATAATTACTTTCCTTTACCAAATAGGCAGATGTTATTCTCACAATTATCAACGGCTTTTATCTTCTTAAAGATTGACTTCAAGTCAAATTTTTGGCAATTAGAAGATAGATACATGTTACTAATTATAGAGATCATATATCATATTATAGAAATATGCATTGATATGATACATAATGTAGGCTTGATCACAGCGATTACATTTCCTAATTAGTGTTGATCGACATGTATATATATGTAACCATATTCTATACATATAATTAAAGAAATATATTACCTTTTCTCTTAATTTTCATAGTATCAGAGCCAATCTTTGACTATTTGAGTCTTTTATTTTAGCTTTCATTTCACATAAAACTTTTTCTTCCTCTCCCACTCATCGTCATATAGCAGTGCATGAGTCATAGTTGCTTCCTTCAACCAACCTCTTTAATGTCACCTCTCCTTTGAACCACCCTTGTGGTTCTATTATTCTCAGCATCTCTACCATTATTCCTTAGTTCTTGCTACTAGTTTTGCCTCCCTATTCCTAGTTGTTATACTTATCATTTTTATTACTATTCCTTATCTTTTTCTACAAGTATAGGTCATCTGTTTTGCTAGAAGTTATTGCATAAATTAATTATTTGAAGGTTTTATTTAGAGTGTCCTTATATGACACTATTTGAAGTGATTTTCTTCTTGGTTTGGAGTATGATCCACTTAAGTTATTTTTGGTTATTCTCAATTTCTCTTACTTTTTTATTTCTATAATTGATTCACACAAATGTTTAGTTGTGACGGATATCATTTCTTTGATGTATAAAATCATATAACATAAATAAATTAGTCTAAACTATTTTAATTGTTGTAAGACAATTCAAATTTATTTAAGGAGCACCATTACCTTACCAACGATCTTCCACTGTATCATACCCGCAAGGAATGACTATAAGATGATACCTAATTATTCTTGCAAGTTATGAACTCTGTTGACAACTAGGTTATCAGTATTATTAATCACTATAAGTATGTCAAAGAATTGATCGTTTATTTGTTATTTTTATATTCCAGAAAAGGAAATATTACCTATGTTTATAACATGTGTAAGCAGTTTTATAAGACTAAACAACAAGAAAAATATCAGCTATACTTTATGAATTTTAAAAAGTTATATATATAATTAAATATTTTGACACCATTTATCTCTGATGTTAAAGTCCAATAAGGTCAATGAGAATAGGTGCAATAATGAACTTTTTGGTTAGTCCTAACTCACAGTTTGAGATCGATAAGTCTCATATTCTTTCTAATATTTAGATTTCCTTCCTGCATAAAGTATTTACTTTGATACTCTACATAGATATCAATGCATATATGACTCTAAACATTTAGACTTCTAGTGTTCTTATAAGTCAAAATAATGGATATGACAATGGAAAGTCATCTTATATTAATAATAACAAAGGAGGAATAGGAAATTGGGAAAATAAGAATCATAATACTAAAGTAAATTATTTATTGATATTGTCATAAGTTGAGCCATACCAAATGCACTTGTTGGAAGCTACAAAATAAATATAGGAGTACTCAGTTAACTTATATTGTAGCTACTACTGCAACACCTAGATCATATGTTGAGAAGACAATTATAATTTTTCTAGATGAATTTGCTAAATTCACTTTAGTATCTAATCATTGAAAAATTCATCTCACCCTATCACTATTAATATTGATGCAGGTAATATGCTAGTTTTCTTCTTTCCTCTTCCTTACAATGGGTTAATATTTGGTGCCTCAAATTATATGGTAGCTAATTCCAATCTTTTTTCTACTTTTCTAAAACACTCATATCCTTCCTAAGTTACTTAAACTAATAGATCTACTTCCTTTATTATTGGCTCTAGGTACTATTAACCCCACTTCAGTACTATCATTGTCCTTTGTCTTAAACATACTAGGATTTTCCTTTAATTTACTATCTTTAGGTAAGCTCACTTATGTCTTAAATTGTTATATCTTAATCATTGTATTTTTTAGTATATTATGACAAAGAAGATTATTGGTAAAGGACTTGAATAAGGAGGGCTATACATTTTGGATAACCATGTGCCTAAACCCACGAATTATTTTGTTGTATTAACTCCTCTTGAAGCTCATTATTAATTAGGACAACCCTCTTTACCTCTATTGAAGAAGTTATGTCTTCAATTTCATAATGTCTCTAACTTAGATTGTGAGTAATGTCAGTTTTCTAAACATCATCAGCTACTTTTACTTTTCTTGGTTAATAAATAATCTAGTTTTCCTTTTCATAGTACATTATGATGTTTGCCTTGTCCTATTATGTCCAAAATTGAGTTTTAATATTTTATTATCATTTTTGGAAATTTCTCTTATATGAATTTTCTTTATTTAATAAAAATTCTTTCTAAATATACTATTTTACTCCTTTTTGAACTAAAATAAAAATATAAAGACATCTATACTGAGAAGTGATAATTTCAAATAATTTTTGTCACATTGTTCCAAACCTACATGATTCATAATGACATTATTTGTCAATCCTTATATGCATATATAAATATAGAATAAGGTTATGTGTGTGTGTCTATATATATATATATATAGACACACACACACACATATAGACACACACACACACACACATAAAACCTTATTCTATACATAAAAATAGAAAAATGTAATACCCTTCCTCCCTCGTTTTTAAAAAAAACAAGGTTTTATATCCAAAGCAACACTTTTAATAGACAATTATAGCCTTTAGACTTAAATTAGCACCTTCATTATTTCAATAAAAATGGCTAAAATAGTTTAGGGAGTGATGTCTCAAGTGCCAACCTACATTGACAATATTTTATTTATATCCCAATGAAGAATCTCATAAAAAATTATCGTAAAGATTTTTTGATATTGTTTGGAGATATGGTATTATGCTTTTGCAAGAAAGATGAAAATTGGAAGATCTCAGTTCAAATTTTTTAGCATGAATATCATTAATGGAACATTTCAAACAAAACTTTTTATTGAATAAGAATTACTCAAGTTCTCCTATTTAAACTTCAACAAAAAGTAACTTCAGCAATTTTTTATGTTTGTTGATTATCTTGATGAATTCATTTCAAATAGACTTTATTTGAGACAAGTTTTAGAGAAAAATGTTCTGTTATGATCACAAAACCAATTTAATTTTGTATAAAGAATAATAGGTACGGTAAATGGTTTTCCACATATCAAAATTCAATCTAACAAAAAAGAGAATATTTTAGACAAACTCTAGTGACAAATATTTGAGATTTGTTCTTTAAAAAAAGATGGAAAATGACACACACACATATATGCATACAAGTGTGGTTACTTTAGAGATTCGTAAATGCACTATCATTCTATATAAAAAAAAGTCTTAATTGTAAAGAAATGAACGAATAAACTAGAGTTCCACTTAATAGGACATCATTTTCTTATTAAAATGGATATGTCATCCTTTCCAAAGATGTTATAGTTTAAAATTCTTTTCCTTCTACACAACTATTAACAAGTGTTAAATGGTTTATTAAGTACAGTTCCAACATCAAGCATATGAAAATAAACAGGCTCCTCTCAAATATGTTATCCATACTTTTGAAATTCCTTCTTCATCTCAACTTGTTTTGGTAATCTTAATATATCTATTCCAACACGTATTTTTAAAATATATTTATTAATACATTTTCTCATAATTATTTATAATAATTAATTTTCTCTAAGTTAGATCAAAAAATTTTAACTATCAAAGCCTAATTTAAAATTTTGTTCACTTTGAACCCATCTAACTAATATGAATTCACCCTGAATACCCCATTACATGTGTGCCATATTCTTGATCCAGAAAAGTTTTTGATGAAAGCATTATACTTATTTTGGTACTTCACACATATATGAACTAATACTTATGGTTCAATGTCTTTGCTACTTTCATGCATTTATCACAAATCAAAAACCCTTCTGTGACCCTTTCGTCTTGGTTTCATCCAAAGAATAACTATTGCAGAAAACTTCTTATAGAAGCCTATAAAAATTACTAGTTAGATTCAAGACCCAAATACATTTATTCCCGCAATCCCCTTTCTTATATAACTGATCCTTATATAGTGTTGCTTTTCCATCATACTATTCATTCCAACCTAAGAGCCCACAACCATTATGATTATCCACTTATTTGTTCAACCTTGCTCTTAATTTCAAATTGTTTGACACTATTATCTAGTTAACTATGGTACAAATTTAGACTTTGACTATGCTATATGGATAGAACACTAAAAGTTTCCACAACAACGTGACAACATTGATATTAGCTCCAACTTATAGGATCTTGATCTTAATACTAATGCATAAGCTCTTGAGTTTAGTTCTTTGGTGTTTCAAGATTCTTAATACTTATATGTGGATGATCTTATGTAATAAATCAATCCACCTTTATAGCCTAGAGATCTATAATATTATGAAAGTCTAGACGCTCATAGGCTTATTAAGAAAACTGATGAAAAAGATGATGAGGAATTGTGGAATCTTTCTAAATATAATGATTATTTTAAGGAAGGAAAATAATCTCAAATATCCTCAGGAATAGAATCTAACTTTAGACATGTGAAGGGACTAAGTGTTATTAAGTTTGTTTTAAATTTTAATTCAATATTAAATGATGTGTGATGTAAGGGTGATATATGTAACAATGTTATTTGCTATTATGATGTAGGAAATAATGTTAATTAGTTAATGATATAATTAGTGAAGTCCTCGTGAAAAAGATATCAACCTAAATTCTCGCCCATTATACCCTATAATTAGTTGGAAAGGGCTACCTTTGTAATTGGAGATAAAGGAGTGTACAATAATATATTATCTTTCTACAATATTATGAAAACTCTTCTTTTCTCTAAGATCTTTCAAGTTTTTTCTCTAATGAAGAGTATGCCTTAGTGAAGAGTATGCTTTAGTCTTCTCACTAACTTAAGATCTTAATCATTAAAAATTCATAATTTTTTATTTATTTACTAGTTGTTTATATTAGAGAAATTACTATTGATTGATTGTTTCTATCAAAATTTTGTAAAAAAATATGGTTTATTAAGTGAAACTTTAAGTACAAAAAATTACAATTTTGTACCTTCTTTTTTAATGTATTAATCCATAAAAGAAATAAAATTGTGTTCTCTCTCTCTCTAATTTTTTGAAAACTCTTCTTTTCTCTCAGATCTTCTAAGCGTTGCTCTAATTAAATGTATGCTATATTCTTATCACTACCTTAAGTAGATCATGAACATTGGAAATTTAGAACTATTTTTGGTTTAGGTTTATACTGATTATGTTAGAGAAGTTATTGTTGATGAATTTTTTAAAAAAATTGTCAATTTTTTTTTGTTAAGTATGGCATGTTATTTGGTCTTATACCTTCTTCTTTAATTTATTTACATCCATAGATTAGTATTAAGATTGCAATTGATTTCATATAGAGAATTGATTTTAATGGAAGTAGAATGCCTCAAATGACTTTGAGGATTATAGACAAAGAAAATTGATAGAAAGAAAAGAACTAAAGAAAGCTATCAAAATGAGTCTCTTATATCTCTTTTATGAAAATTGCTAACTTAAAAACCTTTTAGGTATAGATGTATATAGATTAAAGAAACATATATAACCCTAAATAAGATTTTGTACTTAAAATTTACTTAATAAAATATAATTTTAGGTAATTTTTAGTAAAAACTATTGACCAGTAATAACTTCTCTAAAATAATCAATAATATATCGATAAATAGAATCTACAGTAAAAAGAATTATAATCTTTTATGTTTAAGAATCATTTAAGTTAGTTGCAAGAATAGAGCATACTATTCATTAGAATAAAAACTTGAAAGATGTAATAGAAAAGAAGAGTTTTAAATATTAAAGAGAGAGAATACATTTTTTTTCTTCTTCAATTATGAATACAAAGGTAACCCTAGCCCTCTATTCATAGGAAATTACGGGAGAGAAGTTAGGTAAATATCTCATTCATAATGATGTCACTAATTACATCATTAAGTGATCGACATCATTCCTTACATTAGAATAGCAAATGAAATAATTGTATATATAATATATAATTTTGATACTAAGAGTAATAATAAAAGTAAACATACAGATCATATTCAACAAAATGTGATATTCTTGTCTTACCTCAAGTCATCTCCATAGTTAAGAAGATTCCAAAGTTCCTCATTTTCTTCTTTACTTATGACTAAATAACCTATAACTGTATAAACTTTTGGAGTAATATGGTTCTCTAGGTTCTAAAGAAGGACTATTTAGTTACATGAAGGGAGATCTTAGAAGTTTCATATATAATGGATTTGAAGACATACAATCTTATATAAGGGACTATTATTTCCATTAGGGAAATATAGACAGATTCTTAAAAAGGTTAGGCAATGAGTAGGTATGTGTACGTCACATTTTTTTATTTAGAGACATATAAAGTTACTTATATGCCTGTAGGTATCTCATTTTAGCTTCTTTGTTGATAAAGATATTAGATCTAAATATTTCATTTATACAAGTGAAAGCAAATAATGGAGAATAAGTTTGATATGGGTTTTTAAAAACTTAATAATGCTGTACAAACTTTAGAATTTGTGAGAGGCTTGATTTTACTAATTATTTAAGAGGAGATCTTCATATGCATTGTATTCCGAGCACTATCATATCCTTTTTCCAATTTTAAAATCTCTTAGTGTTTCTTGACTCTTTAATTATGCCATTAGAAGATATAGTAGCTGGTATATGAATTTTCGGTTAGTTTTGAAAGTTATCATTAGTGTATACCTCAAGTGCTAGAAAACTTTATCAAAATTTGACATCATGGTGATGATAGGCATCTTTAATGAAATATATTTTTTTAGCGATCCAATCTTCTTAGTATATCTAGGTCAAGATGAGAATGAAATTTTTTATTATTTATATTGCAAAGGTGAAGTTTATGTAGATTTTGAACATTTTTTATTTAAGATAAATAGCTAATTTACTAGATGGTTCACTGAATAGATCAAAATTTGGATTTCCTTTTAGATATCTCTTCTTACAATGTTTTTATCACCTCTTTCCTTTGAAAAGAATGCTTTGAATTAGCTTTTTCAACATATTTGGAGCAATATAAACAGTTGAAATTATTCTAATACGTATTTGTTTTAAAGACAAAATGGTTCCACTTTTAGGTACAAAAATTTCAGATGAAGCTATTTTCGTAGACCATTCGGCCATCATGATTTAATTAGAAAAGAATGATGGCAGAGTGTATTCATTAATTGTCTTGAATTTAACTTCTATAGTATCATAAGATTTAAAATAACTCTATACATGATGAAGGTGAAGTTTGAGAATAAAAATAATTCCTTCTATTGTATGCCCCTAATTAATGCAACCTCAAATGCTTCAATTATTAATTCTAGCATTAAGCAAAAGGTGTTATAGAATAAAAAGTGTGTGTATGATGTAGATAATGACTTTTGGGTTATTTAACTAGTTTTTGGTAACAACTTATCTATCAATTGGGAAGAAATTTAATAAGTTCTTCACAAGAGATTTATCAAGGGATTTAGATTCCATTTGGTTCTTATAATGTTGATGAATAAGGTATCATTTAAATATGAGGGATTCTTAATATAAAGCATGATTATAAGGGATTCTTAATATAAAGCATGATTATATACTCTATAAACCATTTGATAATGCAAGATAATTATAAAGTACTGTTCTTACATTAAAGCACCAATGATTTAAATTTATGCCTTGAATGTTTTTACGAAATTGTAATAATGAAGGAAGACATTAAAAGCTAGGAATAATGTAATGAATAATGTTAAAGTGGCTCTAACGATATCCATATAATCACGTTAATAATATTTTAGTTAAGAATCAAGTTAAGTTATATGAGCAATTATGAGTAAGCTTTTTCGAGTGTGTAACGCAAGGCCTAATTAGGAAGTAAAGATAAAGAGTGATCTTTTTAATCCACTTCCAAATAAAATCTTTAGGAATATTTAGATAAATAAAATAGTTCTCAAAAATAGCTAGAATTTTTCAAAGCTTCGAACATATGTTTTTACCTTTTGGAAAGAAAATAATTTCATGAGGTAGGATATAAATCTAAGAATAAGAGAAGATGATGGATTAAGGAAGACATGATAAGGATTAGATAATAAAAGAGTAATATCATAAATGAGTTTAATATTGGAGTTGTTATTAATTTTGAGTGGTATACAAAATTAAGTTTCTAAAACTATAATTAGAAAAGAAAAATAAAAATGAGTACTTATCCCACCACAATAATGAAATTGCAACAGAAAAATAACGCCGAAATACAAACCCTCATTGTTTACCGACTAAAAACATAATTACGTCAGTAATTGTGTCAAGAAAATTTAATTTTAGTGATGGAATAATATCGTCAACAAAACGGAACAATATAATTGCCATTGCCGATGGAATTAACATTTACGTTAGTAATATTGACCGAAAAATTTAGTTTATCGACGAGAATAATACTGTCGGAAAAGAAGCGCGAGAATCAAACACGGGTTAATGTATTATGATGTTACCGATAGAAATTAACGATGTTATATTCCGTCAATAAATTGGAAAACTTATACGACACCGTGTGCTTGCGATTGAACGTTATTAAATTTATGAAAACGATGTCGTTCGTTTGATAATATTATAAGCTCCCGAATGTCCTCCCCTCCTCCACTGTCAGCTCTCCTTCTCTGTTCTTCTCCTCCCTATTGCATCTGCGTCTGCGTCTTCTCCTCCAGTGAGTCATCATCGGCTTGGTGGAACGGTGATGGTGCGTTGGAAGGGGTAAGCATTGTTATTGTTTGCTTTTGTTTTCCTTCCCGTCCTCACCCGTATGTGTACATGCTGTTAATAATGTCAAATTTTTTGTGTTTGTTTGAGTTATTTGTTTGATATGTTTGAATATTTTGTTAATGGGTAACAACATTTTTGATTGATATGTTAGTGTTAAGGTTAAGTTCTCAAATTTGCTAATGAAGCTGGGATGATTTGTTGATACATATTAGGTGTTTGATGAAATGCCTCATATGCATTTTGGGTAATTTGTGAAGACGGAGTTCCCTTCTTTATTTCTAATTTTTGTTAATTTGTTATGTAGAAATATGAATCAATTTCTAATATTTGTACTTACTTTATTTATATCATTAATTCATTTAAAAGCATTATTAAGACTTATAATAATCATGAACTAGTGAGAAAATGTCTTAGGTCTTTATCAAAGGTTTAAGTTAGTTAGATCACTCATTACCTACAATATGTATATGAATGAATTGTATGAAGAGGAATTAGCTCCAAATATAAAATGTATGGTGTTTAATACCTTTAGGATGAGAAAATTTATAATGATGATAATTTCACAAGTGAAACTAATGAGGATGATATAAAGGTCATCACAAAAATTCAAGAAGTTCATAAAGAAAAAAAGCAAAAAATAATTAAAGAAGAAAAAGAAAGCACTTAATTAAGGTCACATAGGATGACGCTACAAGTTAAAAAAGTCAAGAATTTGAAAATATGAAGACAAGTACATTTTTTATGGCTAATAATTTCAAGGCTTTCTTTTCCTAAAAATTTGATGATGATAATGATAATTGTAATATTGAGTATACTTATATATTGAGTTAGTTGAATGTTTGAATTTTTAGAGGTGATAAGATTTAAAAGGAAGAAATTTTCTTTCAAGCATAAAGAAATTTTAAAGCTCTTAGATATATGTATGAATGAAAATTAACAAAATGATGACATACATGATATGATAGAATCTAAAGGTGTAGTTATTAAAATTGATAATGAATATGGTTTTTTCCATGAGAAAGAGACATTGAATAAGGAGATTAATATTCTCAAAGAATCATTGTCAAGATTTAATATAAATAATTTTTAAATTTAAATAGCATACTTAGAGCCTAAGATAATTTTTCTAAAGACAAATTATGTTTACAATTATGAGCCACTACCTTAGTTATCATATGGGTATATAACATTTGATATGAAAACTTAAATGCTCATACATGTTAGGCGGCACTTACTATATAGGTGGATTGTCACATTCTGCAGCTCCCACTACCTCACCTCCTCCCTCTCCAGGCCCTACAGCTACAGATGAGGCATCACCTACTGCAGGACATGCTACACCATCCCTATCCCAATCCCCAACTCATATATCATCCAAAACTGCTTTATCACCTGAGGGACCAGACAGAAGAAAGTACATAACAATTGATGGCAATATGTAAGTGAAATCACATTAATGACTATTTGTTTTTAATTAAGTTATAGGTTTATTAGTTTTTTCATTGTATAAAATTACGTCTTATATTAAGTTGGTTTCGTCTAGATCGTGTTCTAGAAATATAACTTCTAAATTTAAAGAACGGATTGATCCTGAGGGTTATGTGTGGAAGAATATCTCTCAGACAACAAAGGAATTTTACTTTCAGGAGTTTGAGGTACAATAAACATTTAATTTTGTTTTATATTAATTTGTATACACTAATTACATAAATATTATTACATGATAGTATTTTAAATTTTTTTCTTCTTATTTCAGAAAGAATTTTTCTGGGATTCTTGTATCGACGCCATCATACATAGACTATTAGAGAGGCGAGCTCGTACACGTTATCGTGACTTTATTGCTGCAATACATAAGGCTAGCGTACGATCGCGTTATATTTCGAAGCAAATATGGAGTCGATGACAGGAGTATTGGAGAAGCCCTACGACAATGACAATCTCAGTGCGTAACTCCACCAACAGATGTGGAGGCCCGATGGGAGAGAGTCTTCCCGTACATCCGAGAGGATCAATAACCCACCATGAGCATGCATAGAGACTTGTAAGTATCTAAACTTCACACTTATTTTGTACATGTTTTACTTTGCTGTATTATAGATAATGGTAATGGTATAAATGTCTGGTACCATATATGGCTGTGTTAAGTTTTTTTTATTTGTTCAACAGGGGGACATATCATAAAAATAGGAAAAACTCTGCCGAAATTTTTATTACATATAGTTCACGTCTAACTATTTAGGTTAAATATGTAGGAAAAATCTTTAGGTATTCCTCCTACACCTACTCGGTTGTTTTTGCATACTCACACGAAGAAGCATAACGGTATGACATTCATCAACAACCAATGTAGAGAACTGAATGTATGTTAAATTAATGCCTTATTATTAATTCTTTTATAATCATTTAGTTTATGACTATGAATAATCCCTTACTAATGTAAACATTGGTTCCTGATAGGACCAAATACAACAAACCATTCATCAGCAGTCTCAAGAGGAACAACTTGTCGATAAGACTCAGACGTATTTTGATGTTGTCAGTAGTAGGGACCGTTGTGGACAAATATTCGGGCTAGGTTCATTTGTGAATACTTGTTATTCTCAATCCTCCATGTCCAGTACAGCAACGTCTACCAGACAAGCGCAATCCCTTCCAGTTTTTTGCTATAACAAATTCCAACCAAGCCAATCCAATCGGCCTCTTGCGCTCTTATATAATCTTTGGCCCCTCTCTCCTTCTCGACTTTGTCCAATACAGCAACGTCTACCAGACAAGCGCAATCGTCGGAAGTCACCGAGCTTTGGGCTACAGTAGATACATTGATGAAGAGGATGACTCAGATGCAAGAGAAGATGGACCAGATGGCTCATGTGCAAGAGCAAATGGAGCAGATGTCTCAACTGAGACAGGAGTTGGAGCAGTTGAAGAAGAGGGTTAGTACCTCAAAGCATCCTCGATCACCAGGACATTAGAATTGTTGTAGTTATTTGCTTTCAATTACAAAGATATGTTATGCACATTGTAATGTTTTTATTATCAATTAAGAATATTTGAACTTTATATCACCAATCAACTTCTGTTTAAACAAATAAATTTAATATGCACAGATAATTCACAACTGTTAAAATTATGCATTATCCATAAGATCATCAAATAAAATTTAATGTCAGGATTTTAAAAAAATCTAACTTCCAATTACCGACGGAATACAGAAAACCATCATAAAAATATTTAAATATTACCGACGGAATAAAGAAAACCGTCAGTAAATTGTTTCATTTATTTATCGACCGTTCTTGTTAATCTTTCGGTACTGTTACGATGATTTACCGACGGTCAATGTGTCCATCGGTATATTTTACCGACAGAAGGACATATAATATTTCCGTCGTTATAATTACTTACGCCTGTATTAACAATGTTTTTGTCCATCATTCAATCCGTCGGTAAATATTAATACCAATGGAATAATTAAATTTAGCGTCAGTTTTTTTCGTTGGTAATTCATTTATTTCTTGTAGTGTTAGGGGTCTAACAGCTTGCCCTTTATAAAGATCAAAGCTGAAAGTAAGACAATAAAGACACAAACTGAACGTAGAATAACTAAGTATACAAACCCATAAATGATAACTTAGGAAAACCAAGTACAAGCGAATTCATAAATAATAACTGAGAATAACTAAGTAAAAAAACCCATAAATTTTTCATTAGGGCAAATATGATACCAAAACTTGAATCCCTTCACCGGTATTCTTTTGCTTAAAAGATACAAAAACAAAAGGGGAACTATGGCCTAATTTCCAATTTTGCACTCTTACTTTTTTAATCACAACAGTCTCAGAGAAACACCTAATACTAATTGGGTGATGAAGTCATCGTATTTCGCTCTACTTTCGGCTGTGTGCTTGAGATTCTAAGAAGTATTTTATTTGCCACCAAAATTCTGCTTCTAACCGCAAACAATTTATTAAAACTAGTGGACGCGGCGTCCCGTTGAATGCAACAGAGCTAATTGATTGCGTCGAAACTACTTGGGAACGTAATTCAAACGTAGCCTAAAGCAGCTTTGAGTTCTAATCCAAGTACTGTAGGGCCTTTTAACTTGGTATCGCTTATATATACAAGGACCATCCAATTAATTTTTACTTTTGTCCTATAAGAAACAGAGACACATCATCGTCTAAGATGAGTCTAGCTGCCAACTCTACTACTACAAATGGTGTTCAATTGCTGCGCTGGAATTCTCCAATCCCTTACCTCTTTGGGGGTTTAGCTCTTTTGCTGCTACTCATTGCTGTGGCATTGATTGTTCTTGTTTTTTCCTACAGAAGGTCACTGTCTAACTCTCGAATACAGGCCAATCTAGAAAAAGATGTCAAACAAGTTGAAGTGAAAATTGATGTGGAGCCCCCGTTCGCTGTGATCATGGCCGGTGACGAGCAGCCCACGTTCTTGGCAAAGCCAGCTTGCAATTGCCACAAGGAAACCAGTTCAGAGGCTCCAGTTTCAAACCAGAACTGAATTCTTTCTCTGGTGATCCTTTGTTTTTTTTTTTTTTGTTCTCTGTAATTAGGGTTAGAGATGATCAACAAATTTTGTAGTACTGATTATTTTTTGTGTTTTAAGATTGCGGGAACATATGTAGAGACATGCTAGGTGCATGTACTTCAATTTTGTAGGTGAAAAAGAAAAGTCTGCAATTTTTGCTTCTCTTTTTCTTTAAGCTGTTAACCTATATTGAAATTTTCTTTTACCTGAAATTTGTCATGTTCACAAATCTGCTCCTCTTTTCTTCCCACATAACTCTCAAAGGAAAAAAACGGGAAAAGATCTGTTATAAGATGGACGAAAAGGGTAGGGTGCAGTGAGAATATATATGACAACGGTTGTGAGAAGCATGGTAGGTACAAAAGGTCTATTTGGGTTGATGAAGAAGATGAAAAGAAACACGCTTGCAGCAGACCACTCGGACTCAGGTCATTGTTGGCAAGGACTAGCTATCGTGGTGAACAAATTTTAGCAGGTTAATGTATCGACGAATCCTTTTGCTGACCATAATCTGCAGACACATCAGATGATGGCTTCTAGCTGCAGAAATCTTTTCCCTTTACAATCCATGATTACTGTTGACTTGGAGTAATCTTATGTTACATTTCACATCCCCTATAGATAAAACCACCAAAGAACTTAAGTGACGATAGAGGTTAAATACCTCGTCACTTCAATGGGATTAAAAATCTGCTATAAGAATATATCAGCGGTTTAGGATGAGAGATGTGGCAACATGAAAACGTGTCCCTTTTTTACCATTCCACTGATGTGAATAGACTGATGAGAATCAGAACAAATTCTCTCATTAGGCAATTAAACACCAAATGGCATGTTAACGAGGAGATGGGTTGCAGCTGATTTGGCATCCTCTGCCTTTTAATTTTATATATTGATCTTACGAGTTTGATTAATTCCTGTCCTCAACAAGAACTGCTGTTTACGTTTTACTCTCTTTTTCTGATCTGAGCAGCGGGGCAGACCCTCCTACTGTTTTTCTGTACCATTCCTCCATATTAACACAACTAGAAGGAATGAAAAATGTGTTCAAAATGTTAAGTGGGGTTGGTGAACACTGTGGTTGACATAAAATGGAGTTTTGGTTGGTTGCTTGATTGCACAAGTAATATTAAAAAAAAGGTTTTTGAAAAGATGGACGCACTCGTGTTGGCTTTGCTGAGAATTGAGTAAAAGGAAACTCAACAGAGCAGCAATGAATGTTCGGAGGGTGATAAGTAATTGTATGTTATTAGTTAGTGCGCAAATGATCATCACAAGAAACATGTGATTAAGTGAATACAAGTTATGTTGGCTTTCACAAGAACTAGCTTCCCTTCTATTTTTATTACTGGTTATCATTAGTTCCATAAGTTCTCTCCAAATTGACCAGAGAAGCAATTCCTTTTCTTTTTATTGAATAGTTGTTGTCCTTGAACAAATTCTGAAGTTGATGCTTCATTTCCTTAACACTGTCTCATCGAGCCCTTACCTTCCCATCTCTCTCCTTTTTTTTTTTTTTTGGTTATCAAGTTGATTCAGTGACAAATTAACGAGCCAACCTCCCTTAAACTCCCTCCTCGCTGCCTTTAACTTGTGGATGTAAATTTTAGTAATTTGCAATTAGCCCCACGGTGTGACCTGTGAACTTATTGTTCCTGCTTTAATAATTTCTCACCAACTTTGCCACTATACTAGTCTTACGAGTTATGAACCACCCAAGCTCAAGCATATTCCCAAAGTTTCATTCTTCCACAACAATAAGGTTCGAGCCATTGAATGCCCATAATCTTAAACAAATTCTTCATGAAAGTTGTCGGAAAATGGAAATCATAGTATAATATTATATCATAATTTAACAAAATCCAATATTACAGTTATAATTTCCTCGATTGCTATACAAATATATAAATCCTATTACATTGTTAACAACACACAATATAACCTCTTTTAATAATTTTTTATGAAATATATAATATGCACCCACGTCAATGAGGTGGTATGAACACAGATGTGGATATCGTACCGTTCCGGCCTGTACCGGCCGGAACGTTCCATACCGACCGGAAAACGGTACCAGAACGGGCATAAAAGGTACCGGGGATGAATTCTGGTTGGTATCGTCCGATTTCGGTCGGTACCGGCCAGTACCGCCAATACCGGATTTTTTTGGGACCATTCAATAAAAAAAATTACAGGAACTATTTTGCAAATAAAAAAAATTAAACCCTAAATTTATCTACCCTCTTCCCCCGCCCAAGGCCTCGATTGTCGACGACTCTCCCTCTCTCTTCATCTTCTTCTCTCCGTTCCGCTGTCCCGAGTCCCGACTCCTGCGTGTCTCGTCTCCAACCTGCCTCGCCGTTGGCCTTCAACCGTCGTCCACGCTTGAAGACGTCCACCGCACACCGTCTTCGCCTCACCGCACGCCCGAAGATGTCGTCGCCTGCTGAGGTCCACCATCCGACGTCCACCGCACACCGTCCGGCCTTCACCGTTGTCCTCCTCGCGCTCGTACACCGCACATCGTTAGCACACCTCACACCGTTGGTGAAGACCGATTGATTTTTTATTTTTGTTAAATTTTTCATGGCATTTTGAAATTTATGATTGTTTGATTGTGTTGGTTGTTGGATGATGGTAGATTTGAGGTTAAAAATTGGTGGTGTTGTGTTAGATTTGGGGGAAATTTTGAAGTTGATTTC
>JANSVA010000005.1:36337063-36347681 GCA_025504915.1 Erythroxylum reticulatum | reverse complement strand
TTATTATTTATATGTAAAATATTTAAAAATTATTGTTATTTCATATTAATTGTCATTATTATTTATTATTAAGATTTGTGAAAACATAGTTGATGTAAACAGTAAACTAGTAAAGTGTAATGTACAACTGTATAATATACTAATATGGACTATTTTGCAATTTTTAAAAATTTTAGGGACTATTTCATAATTTAAAAAAAATTTTAGAAACGGTACTCAGTACCGACTAATACAGGTACAGTTCTGTTCCAGAGTTCAATCTGGTACCGAGCCCGGTATGGTATTCATAACTTTAGGTCATGTCCTTGCTGATCGATCAACAAATGAAATACGCCTGTTGTTTGTCAGATAAATTGTCATTTTTTAGGTCTTCGGGAAGCTGATTGTCTGAAACAATAAAGCATCTTGTGTGTCATAAAAATCGATGATTTAAAATTCTAACGAACCTTCTAATTGAATGAAAGAAATATTTAAGGTTTAATAATTTAATGGGAATTAAATTTTTATAAAATTAATATATAATAAATAAGAAATAAAATTTATTAAAGTAAATAAAAATAAAATATACACAATGTCTATTATTATATAATGAACTAATAATAAATAAATATGAGTTTAATATAAAACTTAAAATAGTCATAAAAATCAAAATTATATTTTGAAGGAGATTGCGTCTCATGATTTTCAAAAGCTTCAAATCCTCCAATACTATCTAAAAACTCATAAACTTCACTTTTATCTAAAGTATTTGCAACAACTTCTTCTACTATATTCAAATAAATTATAAATAAGTAATGTTGAAATTATTGTCAATTGTAAGTTTGTATACGTTATACTTTCAACTTAAATATGATCAAAATAAGATATGAATTGATAATCAATAGATGTTCTTAATTCATTCGTTGTGATAAATGTATTTTTTTTTATAAATTGCCTTTTAAAGTTCATTATAATCAAGATCAAGCGATGGTTCTTTTTCTTTGATCCAAAAATAATGTGTTCAATATAATCAATATCAATTGGATCATACGTTCTCATTTTACTAAGCGCTATGTACATAATAGATAAATTATAAAATCAATAATAAAAATAAAATTAATGAAATAAAAAATCTATAAAATACTTATTATTCATCCTCAAATTATAAGTAACGTAAAAAAGGTCATTAAGTCTTTAATATTCCAAACAATTTCGTTTCTTTGTATGAATACGTTCAAAAACACTACAATTAAGTTCATAACTGGATGCAGAAGTCGTTTGACTGAGTAATCTAATAGTAAGTTTTCTCAATGTTAGAGCACTGTCACCAAGTAATCTCCATCATTCATCTGTATTTTAAATTAATAGTTATGATTAATAAAATATCTATTATTAATAAGTAAAGAATGAATTAAAAGCATAAAAACTTACCAATCCATATTTTTTTCATCATAAGTTCTCTCTTTTCCAATGATCTAGTAAAACTTTCTAAATCTTGACGATACAATTTAATTTCATTTATTACTTGTGATTACTCTTTAATAGAGAAAATACCCTTGTATTCAATCAAATTAAACAAACAACCTATAATATTATTTGTACAAGCGTCTCCACTATATAAGCAATAAGGATTAAGAAAATAAGCTGTTAAGTGGATCTTTTAAGTAAGATGCTTATCTCATCATCAGTTAATAATATCTGCATAAGACTTGTACAATTTCTCTTTTCCTTTAAAAATATTTATAATTATTTTGTGAGCTTTATACCTACCATCATATATATACCCCAAAGATGGCTTCTCATCTGAGTTAACAATCCTAAACAACCTTATAAGCAGAGCAACAATCTTCACAATGATCAAGCAAGCATCCTAAAATTTATTATTTAGAACAATAGCATAAACTTCTTTTCCTTTTTCACTCTTTGATAACTTATGACTTGGAAAGTTTTTACTTGTCACTAAATTTTAAAGTAGTTGCTTATGTTCATAAACACTTTTCAGAGTAATAAATGTAGTTGCAAACTTGATACTAGTAGGACGCATGATCTTAACCCAATCTTCTGCTTTCTTAAGCATGACAAAAATGTGATATGATTATACATAAAAATTGTGATCTTAGATGCACATTAAGCAAGACTAGATATATGGTCCATACAATAAATATCTTTTAAAATAAGATTTATACAATAAGTAGTATATGGAGACCAATAAATATGTCCATACTATGATTGTAATAAATACCTAGTTGATACATAATTAGCTACATTATTTGTAAGAAAATACACAACATTCTTTGGTCTAACCCACTCGACAATAGAAAATAGTTCAGATAAAGCATTAGCACTTTTTACGATATTAGAAGTATCAACAAATTTGATGAAAGTTGTTCCAATATTAAAATAAACAAAGAAATTAATCAAGGTTCTTTTTCTTTGATCAGTCCACCCATCTGCCATAATCGTGCATCCTGTTGATTCCCAACTAGACTTATATGTATCCACGATTAATTGACATTCCTTTTTTAAATCTTGAAGCAAAGGCAAACACATCTTATAATAAGAAGGTACCTTCAATCCTGGACCTATTGTTGTTGTAGCATCTATTGCTTATTGAAAATGTAGTGAATTTAAAGCATTTTACATCACAAAACAACAACTTTATTAATGGAAACACCTTTTAGACTAGGTTGAGAACTAGGAGTAGTTCTTGGAGTAATATAAGAATCTATGTCAATACTAGCTTTCCTTTTTTCTTTATCTAATGATTGTGGTGCTTCATCATCTCTAAATGATATATCATAAATCTCTTTATTTTCCTTTTTTTATTTTTTACTACAAATAATTTCCAATCCTATCACGTACTTCAAATGGTACTTTTTTGCATGAAGCAATATTACCCTTAACACCAGTAAGATATTCTTTCATTTGATAAATTCTTCCCCTTTTAAATATTCTACCGCAAAACATATAATTATATTGGATATTTCCCTCAAGTGCTTGAGAAGAAGAAAAATAATTTCATGTTAGATCGGACTTATCATGAGTAGAGGATGCAAAATTCATCAAATCTTTTTATAATGATTCCATATTCTCCATTATGATTTAATGTAAAAAGCTTTTAAAAAATTTATACATGAGAATGTTACCAAGAATGTGTATGAGATACACTAGTTTTGTAACTATTAGAATCTTTTATTGTACTACTAGTCAAAAGGAAGCATAAATTGACATATGCTTAATTGGATGTATAATTATTCCATAACACTTAGCGATTAATGACATGAAATTGCTTAAGATACTTTGACTCATATATGATTTTAGGCACAATTCGAAAGCAAAGGAGTTAAAGTGACTCGAAAGCAATTTTCTAAAGAATCACATTCACTTGTCTTCATGAAGCAAGAAGAAGAAGATTAAAGCAAAGAAAAAGATAAGAAATTTCTAGGAAAGAGGAAGATATACGCTGAAAACATCAATTAGAAGAGGGTTGAAAAATTGTATAGCCATGAGATCATAGTTATAACAATTAAAATGTTACAGTTGTGACATGAAGGATAAGCAATGGAGACACCTCACGATTCCATTTAAATGCCACCTATCCATTCCATTTTAACCTAGCATTTGGTAGCTTTGGAATAAAGAGTGGAGAGGGTTGTAACAACTAGAGGGTTGGCTAGAGTAAGGTGAACAACTGAGAGAGAGGAACATCCAATGCCAGCTGTCCCATTATAACAAACTTGTCCCATTACATCTTAAAAACTTAGCTATTGAATATAAAAAACATGTGTGGGTGTCAGTTGGAGGGAGAGTGGAGAATTAAAAAAAGAAGTGTGGGAGGGGATGGAAAAGAATCAAAGCTGCCAATCTTCTTGGAGAGGAACGAAACAGCAGCTGGATCATCAAGCTTCTTCTCTTTGGTTCTTGCCACCTATCCCACTTCCATTTAATCTATCTTTATTATATGATGGATGTGTGTGATGATAACAACTGGGAAAGATAGGAAATGAACATGTTGTGATGGTTGGGAGATGAAGATCTGAGAGAGTAAAAGAAATCAAGACAACCATCCATTTACGTTTTAGCTGGAAAAAAATCTAAAAGGTATGAGCTCTCAATTTTAATGAAAAGAAGGGGCAAAGCTCTTGACCATGAGAGACCTATAGAGGGTTAGCTTTCCCGACGCCAGTTCAGAGGTGACATCAAGACTAGCAGCCTGGTTAAATACTCTTTCCTTGTATTTGTTGTTTTCTTTCTCTCTTTAGAAATTGATTGTGTTATCCTATATATATCGATTTGGGTTTTGTGTATAAATGATCACATTTTCGATATCATTCGATTAACTGTGTATGCCCATTGCTAAAATTTCAATATAATTCGTAATTGTTATGTTGAAATTCATTTGTAGTGACTAATAGTTTGCAATCATTAGAGATAACATAACCTAGGTTAAATGACTCGAGTGTATATGGTTATTGCTTAGATTAATCAGTTTTCCTAATTTTTAATGCGACTACCCAATTGAATCTAGAGATATCATAGGTTATTTGGTAGTTAGGTTTAATTAACGACCGTATTTTAATTAAAAATGATCTAATGAAAAACTCAGGTTAATAGATCTTATCATTAATCTTTTGATTGAAAATTCAAAGAGAGGTTTGAGAACCAAAAATTAATGAAATATGTTAAATTAAGGTGTCAGCCAAGATAGAATTAAAGAACCAGACTCCCTACGAGTTCACCACTTTCATAATTTTTACATGTTTTTTAAAATTGTTTTTGTTAATTATTTTAAATTTATTTTATTTTCTTATTTTAAAACCAGAAGCCCATAAACCTAAACACTAGTTATTTTCAATATGAAAGCTAACTGAACAATCTCTATGGGATTGAACTAGATTTACCACTACTATAATAGTAGTAGGTCTAGTTTTATTTTGATGTAGCATTACAACGCACTATATGTCAATTTTGATGTCGTTTTCAGGGAGCGTAGTGGTTTAGTTTTTTCTTGATTGTAATTGATGTTTTATACATATTTATGTTGTGAGAGATTTATATGGACTTTTCAGTAGGGGACATCCTTAGGGGGATGAAGCAATTTTTGGGAGTTTTGGGAATGAAGAGGGCTATGGAAGCTCTCAATTGTGAGAGACTCATGGAGTGGTAGACATCTCGACGTTAGTTCAGAGGTGACATCGATGCCAACATCCTAATTAAGCATTTCTTCACAGTTTTAAATTTTTTCTCTCTTTAGAAATTGATTGTGTTATTTTATGCATATGGATTTGGGTTTTGTGTATGAATGATTGTGTTATCGTTACCAATTATTTGTATATAAAATCATTGGGTATTGTGAAAAGATGATTTTAATACATCCACTGGATCGTTTTATTACAAACCCATTGCTAGAATTTAGATATAATTTGTAATTGTTATATTTGAAATTCATTTATAGTTGCTAATGGTTTGTAATCATTAGGGATAACATAACCTAGGTTAAATGATGCGTCATATGCAGTTGTTGCCTTGATTAATTGGTTTTCCTAATTCGTAATACTACTACCCAATTGAATCTAGAGATCGTATCCTAGGTTATTCAATAGTTAGGTTTAATTAACAATTATATCTTGATTAAATACTACGTAAGGAAAAACTCGGGTTGATTATTAACCTACGATTAATAGTTTCTAAGAGAGGTTTGAAAACAACAAATCAACGAAATATGTTTAATTAGGATGTAAGCTGAGATTAAACCAAAAAACTGGGTCCCTATCAAATTCTCCACTTTTATCATTTTTACATGTTTTCTTTAAATTGTTTTTGTTATAGTTTATCTTTATTTTATTTTCTTATTTAAAAAAACAAACCCCCTTAACCTAAATATTTATTAATTTCATTTAAATAACTCTCGACACATTTTTTATGGGATCAACCTAGACTCACCACTACTATAGTAGTCTAGTTTATTTTCACTAGCGTTACGATATGCTGTTGATTTTGACGCCATTATTCGGGAGTGCGGTGTTTTAGTTTTAGTTTTGTGATTTTAATTGGTGTTTTGTATATATTTGTTCGTAATTAGTTTATTTTCAGCAATTTCTTGATCTTTTATTTTTCTGTTTCACATTTCTGAAAATTTTATTTGTGTAAAAAATGAAAAATAAAATTTTGATATAGACGAAAGTAATTTCTTTTATAACTCCTATTCTTAATCTTATAACCAAGGTTGGACTGATCAACCTAACTTTAGTTATGGATAAGATAATTGAAAAAATTACTTCCATTATAGTTTGCAGGATGTATAACAATTCCCGTAAATACCAAAAGTTTCCTATCACGATTCAGATACATCTCTGGACTACTATATTAAGACATGCAATGCTAATAATCCTTAATTTCAATAGGGTATGCAATAGCTTCAAAAGAGTCTGCAATAATTTAAACATAATACCCTCCAATTCCAGCAGGATGGATGCCAATTTTAGTATGATACAAGGTCTAGCATCCAAAATGTGGAAAGTCAACAAGATTTAGGTACATATCTGGAAGACATGCTTAATATTATGATGGCTAACAATCTTCAAATTCAACATAATATGCAGCAGTTTTAATAGAATATGCAACAAATTCATCAGAATATGCAACAGACACAACAGTATATCCAACAATACTAGCAGGATGAAAGACAATTTTGGTCTAGTTTCTAAATTTAGAGATCCAACAAAACTCAGGCACATCCTTGGAAGAATTAGTTGATGATGTCACTACTAACACTTTACAATTTCAGTAGGATGTGAAATGGTTCCATTAAGATGCATTGCCTTGATAGGGAGATATCAATCACCTGGAATCGTAAAGAGAAGAGAAGTAGCTATATCAACCTGAGGTGTACCTAATAAACATTAGTACAAAAAACTTATAGAGTGATAAAGAGCTTGAGAATTTTGAGGGAAATCCTCAATAAATTGCTTATGTGGAAGAAGTGGAGGAAGAGCTCGAAGCAGAAAAGGATACATGTTTTAGGTCGGAGGTAAATATTGAGTTCCAATTTTTTTATTATGACTGAATCTTTACCTTTGCCTAGCATGCTAGAGAAATTAAACGAGGAGGAACAGAGTGATGAGATATTCAAAGAGTACAGGGTTCAGTAAATATTAAGAATATAAGGATAGGGCATATGTGGAATATAAAGGATTATCAATCAAGGTCTTATCCTAAACTACCTCATGTGGATGTGGATCAAATTGTGATACCAGAAGATCATAATTTTGTCATGTAAGGTGAAGAATGAGTCGAGCCAACAACACTAAACAAAGGCACTTTTTGATAGGCAACCTAAGGGAAGTAAAATTCTTTTTCTTTACATTTATGCATTTAATTTTTACTTGCATGTGTGTTTCTATGTTGGTGTGTCTCTTGCTTGTTTTAAAGTTTCAATCAAAATGACAGAATGAATAAAACAAATAATTAAACATTTTCTCGTTTTTCTACTGCTTCTAGGATTATATAGTCATGATTAGAGTGTGAATTTACCAAAGAATTTCATAGCAACTTTAACATGTACTTTTACTTTTGTGATTGGTCAATGTTCATTATCTTTAAAAGAGTATTGGCTAATGGTAGACAAAGTCAATAAGATTTTGAGTCTTTATAGACTGGCACATCCATATTAGTCTCATTGTCTTTTGATAATGTGTGACCTTCATGATATGTACATCCTAATTTTTCTTTGATTTATATTCGAGACCACATTTTTATCATATGTATTAATATGTAGATGATTAGGCATTCTTTGTTTCATAAGCTACATTAGTCAAATAGCCCACCCTATTGACATGATTTTTCCCTTGATAAGTCCCTTCGAGCTTTATTCCTTTCTTTGTGTACAAACCACATTCCATTCTTTTAAACTTGACCAAATGTCCTACCTAAGCCATAAGGTTTGCATGAACCCATTGGGTATTATGAAAAGATGATTTTAATACATTCATTAAATCATTTATTTACAAACCCATTACTAGAATTTCGATATAATCCATAATTGTTATGTTGAAATTCATGTGTAGCGACTAATGATTCGTAATCATTAGAGATAATATAACATAGGTTAAATGACGCATTATATGTGGTTATTGCCTTGATTAATCGATGTTCCTAATTCGTAATTCTATTACCTAATTGAATCTAGAGATCGTATCTTAGGTTGTTTGGTATCTAGGTTTAATTAATGATCGTATCTTGATTAAACACTACTTAATGGAAAACTCGAGTTAATTATTAACCCACAATTAATAGTTGCTAAGAGAGGTTTAAGAATAGTAAATCAATGAAATATGTTTAATAATAATGTAGGTTGAGATGGAACTAAAGAACCCAATCCCTATCGAATTCCCCACTTTTGTTAATTTTCTTACATGTTTTCTTTACATTGCTTTTGTCAGTTATTTTAGCTTTATTTTATTTTCTTATTTCCAAAACCAAAATTGTAAAAACCCCTTTACAGAACCTACAACCATCCACACACATAACAATCAAATTCCGGTTCATGCACTCAAGGTATATAATTCTATTCAATGCTATACATATACACATTACGAAACTCCCCAATGCTTAACATTATCATTTAACAATATTAATACATCTTTACACTTACATGGTAATCTGAAAGAAAACATATAATCTCCTTTCTTCATTACATATATATTCATCTGTAACTAAAAACACATTCCAAAATTACTTTTTCTTCTATATATTGGCCTTGGTCCCTGCAGAAGTACCCTGTACGTTACTCCTATGACTTGGACCTATATGGTTTAACAAATGTGCTAAGCTTGAAAGCTTAGTAGGGAAAACACTTAGTTTGGATGACCACTCACAGCAGTCATCCACCAATCACACATATTCAGAAATATCACAATTCATACACCATAAATTCATATTGATGAACCAAACATTGATATCCAATGCTCATGTAAATAATGATGGCATACTTAAGCAAAGTAAATAATGCAAAGATGCTTCAACAAATTATCCATATGCTGAAAATGCACATTTATAAGCCAAATATTGATATGATACAAATTATCTATATAAATGCACATCATCACCATTCATTATTACAATCAATACAAATGCTCATTAGTACCAATTATGACTATTAAGCTTCCTTTTTGTGTTAAGACAACATATTTTCTGTAGGTGCAGATAATGGGTGTTGTGGATATCTAAAGATATCAAACTGTGGATACACAAAGGTATTAAACTGTGGATACCCAAAGGTATCAAACTATGGACACCGTGGTGTCAAACTATAGCAGCTACATTATAACCCTATAGGCATGCCCAACTATCCACCACCAAGACTATTGGCCCTGGAATTTTTTTTAATGAATAAGCATGATTAAATTAATTTTAGGATTTTGCTAGATTAAATTGTGTTAGAGTTAATTAACATGTTAATGTGAGTAAGATATTATGTTATAGGTTAAGGGAAATAAAGTGTCAGAATGATAAGATTTCATGAGGAGCATTGTTGGAACATCAATTAAGTTATAAAGTATTAAAGCATTGAAGGAATGGAAAAATGGGAAGAAGGAATTGTAGGCTTGTATTTTAGAAGACAAAAACGTTGGTGAAAAAGAAGAGAAGAGAGAGAAGACAAAAAATAAAAAAGAAGGGAGAGAGAGTGTTGGTGATTGAGAGAAAAAGGAGAGTTGAGCTAAGATTTAATTTTACTAAGCCTTAAAGATGGATTTTGGGAGTTATCAAGGAGGGAAAAAGAAAGAGGAAGATTAGAGCTTCCATTAGAGTCAAGAAAGTCATTAATTAGTGAAGATTCAAGGTAAGCTTATGTTAAATCTTTTGGAGTCTTAGAAAGGTTTTGGTTCTAAGAGTGTAGAAAATGCATGTGTTTAAGTATTCTAGGATCAATTCATGCATGGGTTTCTTTGAGTTTCCAATTGGAGTTCTTTTGAATGAGGTTTTGTTAATATTCAAGGGAGGCAAGAGGAGTAAAAGGAGAGACATCCTTGAACAAGCTTTCAAGCAAGGAGATTCAAGGTGGTTTACTTTTTATAATTGAATAATAAGCCATCAATGTTTCTTTCAAGAAAAGGGAAATAAATGGTTTCAACTACCTGAAAAATGTGCATTTATTACTCTTTGAATGTTTTGAGAATGAGCTGTATATTTTGCATATAAATTTTGTTTGACATATGAAAATGATTATTGAAAGGATATCAAGCTTAAGAAACCAAGTTTTCGAAATGTGCCTTTAGGCAATAGGTTTTACAATTATGGAAATGCATGTTATGTGGGTTTGTGGTGGTCCCTTAAGTTAAGTCAAGTGCATTTTGACAAAAAGGCTTCTCCCGCCTACCTGTTAGTGACCTGGAGCTCCTTCAAAGACTTCCATAAGTTAACAGCTACTTAAGACCATTATGTGGAAATGTGTAGTATGTTCTGTTTTGGATCTACCCTAACCATTTTGATATGCTTATGTGCTTATGATAAATTGACAAAGGTGATGCATATATATAATTTGCAGTAACGTGAATTTCTATATTGGAAAGGACTTCATAAATGGTTTTGCTTGTTACCATTTATAAAATTGTTACCCACAGGCTTAAGCTCACCCCCT
>JANSVA010000005.1:36284855-36301534 GCA_025504915.1 Erythroxylum reticulatum | reverse complement strand
TCTAAACATGTACAAGATAAAGAATGCCTTTTAAATAATTTGTCACTAAACTACAACCAAAGCGATTGGCTGTAGGGTATAAACCAGCAGGAAACACTATCTAGAATGAGAGCCATGATGGTGTTTAAAGCAACACGAATGGTGACACTAATGGAAATAATGATACAGATCCAAGCTAGAAAAAAAACAAGTTGACTACTATTCTGTAACATCCCACAAAGAGAAGATGGAATCTTCATACACCAAGATCAAAATAATTATACTAACTCTTCAAGTTCTTGGCTTAAACAGGTTTTGGAACTTTACTTCAAACCTGAAATGAACGGTTGAATATTGGCAATACAAGTTACAACATCGAAGTAAAGTTCCTATTTTTGTTTTTTAACTCAATTATACTTGCCACGTGGATGATATCTATTAAAGGGTTCTAATGATGCCTCCCACAATACTCATTAAGTCTAAGATTTTTAGTGTAATTTACCCCATAAAATTTTACAAATTTTTTATTTTTACTGTAATTTACCCAATAAAATTTTACAATTTTTTTACTTTTTACTTCTTTATTTCTAATAAAATATAATAAATCTATTAATGTTTATTGATAAATATTGTACATAAGATTACAATCGACTTAACTAATTCATAAAATAATTATATTTAGGTTTTATTTAATATTTAACTATTATTAATATTTAAAGTGCAACTACATTAATATCAACAATCAAATAATTTTGCTTGAAAATTAGAAATTAAAAGCTAGAGAGAAAAATAAAATACTATAGCTAAAAAATAGAAGTGAAAATAAATGCCCCGTAACATTTTGCCCCACACACATAGAAAAGGTTAATCAAATTAAGAAAGAAAGAGTTATCATGCATTATTTAAGTCATTTAAGAGATAGTAAATCATGGATGCATGTATATAAAGGTAACTTTTCTTAGGGTATAACATCTTTAAAATTATAAATATCTATGACAGTTAAAGAGAACTATTTGTTTAACAGAGAAAAATGAATCAAATAAATCCCCTATAATGTCTAGTATCTCATTTGATTTAAGCCATATCAAGCTAGTTTCATTAACGTCTTTAATTTATTTAAATTGTATGGTCAAGTACCTAACATTTATTTATTTGTTTATTTATATCAAAATAAAAGTTGTTGTTTGATTTGAAATAATAAAAAATAGTATTTAATTTTAAGACAACTTTTTAATGATTAGCTTACCTTTTAATTCCATCTCTTTCACGAAGACAATTCTAAAATTAAATATGTTGGCCCCAATAATTTTTTTTATTGAAGTTAAGCATGATTTAAATAATTTTTGAGGTTTTGATAGATTAATTGTTTTGGAGTTATTAAATTATGTCAAAGTTAGTAGGATTTATTGTATGGGTCAATGAAATTAAAGTGTTAAGGTTATAAGAATGTTCAAGGGTATTTTTGATAAGACACTTAAGTATAAAAGACCATAAGCTTATAATGAAGGGCAAAATGGACATTTTATGCTCATTAAGGGTGAAATTGGAAGATGAAATGTGGTCTTACATTTAAGAGAAGGAAAAACGTAAAGTAGGAGAGAAGAATAGAAAATAACAAAGAGAGAAAGAGAGATTTCAGTGTTTGAGAGAAAAGAAGAGAAAATAAGTTAAGTTTTGATTTTTTTTAGCCTTCAAGAAAGATTTTAAGGTTATTCAAGAAGAGAAAAAGGTAGAGGAAGATAAGAGCTTTCATTAGACCCAGAAAATCTTCATTTGGTGAAAAATCAAGGTAAGATCATATTGAATCTTTTGGATTTTTTAAAGAATTTTAGTTCATGGAGTTTAAAAAATGCATGGGTTTGAGTATTTTAGAATCAATTTTAGTGATTTTTGAATTATGAGATTTTCAATTGGATTCTTATTACATGGAGTTTTGCCATTGATGAAGGAAATCAAGAAAGACAAGAGGAACAAGAGGAGAGGCATTTTGAACAAGTCTTTAAGCAAGGAATTCATGGTGGGCATATGTTTATAATAGAGTAAATAAGCCACTAAATGTTTTCTTTAAATCAAGGAAGTTTAATAATTTCAATTGCATCATAAATGTTGCATTTATTGCTTCTTGAATGAATTGAGAATTTGTTATATTTTTGATATATGAATTGTGTTGATGATTTGTGAAAAGACTTTGAAAATGAATTTTTGTGAAAAGGTAAATGTTTATGAAATCAAGTTTTTGGAAATGGTTTTCAAAATATCTCATAGTCATGAAAAACAACTTTCCAAGAATGTGCCATTTGGGCAAACGATTTTCAATTCATGAATTACATGTTATGTGGATTTGGTGTAATCCATTCAAGAATGTCACGTGCACGTTGACCAAGTTAAAGGCTTTTCCCGCCTGCCTGCTAGTGGCACAGAGCTCCTTCATGGACTCCCTCAAGTTTACATTTAAGCAAAACCACTATGTGGGATTGCGATAGTACGTCAAGTTTACAACTACACAGAACTATTATGTGGAAATGTGTAGTTTGTCATGTTTATGGATCTACCTAAACCAATATAATGTACTTATGTGCTTATGAGATGTTAACAAGTTTGATACATTCATGTTTTGTAGTTGTGAATTTGACTAGATGATGAGAATTTAAGAAACATGTGCTTTATGGATTCAATCAGAATTTTCTATGACAAGTGAATGTTTTCAAAGGTTTTGTTTATTTTTCTATTATAAACTTGTTACCCACGAGCTTTTAAGCTCACCCCCTTTTCGTCCCATCTTTAGGTGAAGAAAATGAGATCGAGGAACCAATAGTCGAGGCATCATTATACTTTTGCAATGTTTTTATAAATTAAGTTAGATTTTGTAAAAGCAAGACTTTGAGCGCATTTTAAGAATTATTGGGTTTGGTATTTTGATACCGATGATGTAATGTGACTTGGAATGCCATTAAAGCTTTGTAAACTCCTATTTTGTTGTTAATGAAATTTGAATTGTGTATGGATGATGATGAGTTGGAAATGAGTAGGTTTGAAGAAGTTATAAACTTGAGATGATGATTTTTGAATATAAATTGATAATATATATACATATATACAAGTGAGATGTTATGGACAAGAAAAATAGGCATTATAAATGATGAGATGTAGTTAAATGTGATGAGTCAAATGAGTGGAGATTTGAGAGTTTAATAAAGCCAATTTGGTAGTTGAATGGTTATGCTCATGACATTCAAAGTTTGTACAGTGTAAATTTCAAGTTTTCTATGGGAGAAAAATTTGGCTTTTGAATTCAGGGAAAAATATGTATTAATATAGGTTGAATTAGACAAATTAGTCTTCTTAAAAGTTGTAGATTATCTTTCTATCTTTCCATTTATATAAAGTATAAAGTTTTTGGATTTTGGAGTTAAAAGATATGATCATTAGAAGTTTCTGATGCTGCATAGGATGGACATTCGGGACAGTTGCATTGATTTGAAATTTTAACCCTTTTGGAGGCAAAATATCATCTTGGAGTCTTCATGTAAGTTGTATCTCTAAAAGTCCTCTTCGAAATGGTCTTTGAATGACCTTAATATGATATTTGTAGTGAAAGTTATGCTCTTTTTAGCAATACAAGTTGGAAGAAGAAAAGCAGGAAGGGCAAAGTCGCGATCACTTATTGATCGCGACTCTGCGGATTTGCGCGAAAGTCGTGATTGTACCTCATCACGATCACGACGTCACGGTAGATCGCGCGTAGGTCATAATCGTGACCCACAGGTCCCCTTCCCCCACATCTGAATATATTTCACTCTTTTAACTATAACTTTGTCGTTCAACCTGCAAATGACCTGTTTTTGAAACATTGGATTCCTAGCACATTTCTCTATCTCCATAAAAATTTATAGCTTTTGGTATTGATTTGGAATAAGGCTATCAGTTGGAAGAGCATGAACATGATACTTTACTGAACATAATTTAGTATTTGGATGATATCTTGATCTATAGAGTTTCAAATGAGATTATTCTTATTTATAAATAAACTAGAGACATAGAGCTACAAATCCTATACAGAAATTGAATTTTAATTCAGTCTCTAAGACCTTCAATTTCTAGATGGAAGTTGAGTATAGTGTATTGTTTCAATTTAATAACAGTTCGTAAATGTTTGGGCTATAACTTTCAGATTTCTGAACCAAAGTGAATGATTTTGTTGTCATTAGAAACTTAAGACAATGGAACTATTAAGTCAAGAGGACTTTACTTTTATTAATTTTGATGATAATCAAATAATAATAATCTTAGAAATGTATAAACTGTTTTGATAAGTTTGTAAAGTGTGCAGAAAAATGTAAGTAATACTTAATCAACTCAGAAGGTGCGTGGTCAACATAAGACGAAGCGCTACACAAGATGAAGTACAACACAAGACGAAGCGCAATATAAGACGAAGCGCTACATAAGACGAAGTACAACATAAGATGAAGCACTATACTAGATGAAGTGATACAATAGACGAAGCGGAATAATAGACGAAACATAATAATAGAAGAAGCATTATTCCAGATGATACAAAAGGAAGATATTCTAGAACGTCAGATAGTTAGTTAGTTGGAGTTAGTTACAGGACTCAACTAATAACCATTTCTAGAAGATTCAAGAAATAGTTTTCAAGAAGATAGCTAGAGACTTAGACTATAAATACTAGTTCTAGTCAAAGACTAAGATAACGAATGTGTTTACATTAAAAAATATTCTGTATTCAAAGTGAAAAAGAAGTGAACAAATACATCTATAATGTAAAGCTCAAAAATACGTTTCTTAGAGAGAGAAAGGAAGGCTAGAGCCTGGAGAGGCTAATACAGCTGATAAAGAATACTTTGTGAGAGAGACCTGAAGAGGCTCTGCAAGTGTAGAAAGAATACTTGTAAAGTTGAAGAGTATAGTGAAATCTCAGACTAACTCTGAGGACTGGACGTAGCCCAAGGTTTTAGGTGAATTAGTAGTATCTATTCTCTATCCCTTACTTTTAATTTTCTTATTGTTAGACGAGTAGATAATATTATTTGGGATTGCATTGCTTATAAACTTTAGAAACGTTTTTTAGTAATCATTTGAATCTTTTCGTAAAGAAATTCAAGAAGTCTTAAAAGATTAATATTTTTGAAAAAGATTACACAAGTTAACCCCCCTTCTTATGTAGTTTACATACCATATCGATTTTCTATATTAACAAGTGATTCACTTTAGTTGGTATCAAAGTGAGGTTTCTAAGAAACACTATCACAAAGTGAGGACCAAGATCCATAGCTGAATCACATGTTTTTATAGCTGAAGGTGCCTCGGTCACAAGACCTCTTGCGTTCAATGGTAAGGAATATCATTATTTGAAGGACATGATGTGGCTTTTCATAGAATCCACACATATTGATCTTTGGGATATCATCGAGAATGGTCCAATACACTAACAGATGATGAAGGCAATATCATCTATTGTGACAAATGGCCAGCCGATCAAAAAGCTCGATTTCAGTTGAACTCTAAGGCCAAGTTATTTCTAAGTTGTGCTCTAAACAGAAGTGAATATGACAAGGTTCATGGATGGGTCTCTGTAAAGGAGATGTCGGATACATTAGCCATTGCACACGAAGGCACAATCAAGTGAAAGAGGCCAAGATCAGCATTCTTGTTCATCAGTATGAGTTGTTCAAATTAAAAGATGAGGAGACTATTGATTAGATGTTTGGACGATTTCAAACAATCGTTAACAGATTTAAAGCTCTTGGGAGAATCTACAATAATCAAGATCGTGTCAAAAAGATTCTCAGAAGTCTACCTAAAAGATGGAGACACAAGGTTATAGCAATACAAGAAGCCAAGGACTTAAGCAAGCTGAAGTTAGACAAATTGCTTGGTTCACTGAAGATACATGAAGTAGAGCTTGATGTAGAAGATAAACTGAGAAGAGATAAGTCTATCGCATTAAAGGCTGGTTAGAAGCATCAAAAGAATTAGAAACATAGAATTACATCTTCAAAAGCATTAAAAGTTGAAGAAATCAAGAATGATGATGCCAGTGAATCTGATCTAGATTCAAGTGAAGATGATCATGAGCTATCCTTCATTTCAAGAAAGAATCGGAGGATGTGAAAAAAGAAAGCGAAAGGAAATAAAGACTTTTCTTTTAAAAAGAATAGCAAACATGAAGCTAAGAATGAGAAAACGTCTATCATCTGCTATGACTGCAACAAACCAGGACATTACAAGTCTGAATGTCCACTGCTCAAAACAAAATAGAAGAAAAGTAAAGAAAACAAAAAGAGCATGATGACAACGTGGGAAGATTTGGATTCGTCAGAATCGGACTTAGATTCAGAAGCATCGGATCAAGCAAATATATGCTTGGTAGCTGAAAAGGAATGCGACGATAAAGTAACTTCTAAATTTAATGATCTTTAAGAAGCATATTTAGAATTGTTAGAAGATTCGCATGCTATATTAAAGCAATATAGGATTCTGAGAAAGAAATTTTTTAAAAGCTTGAAGAATACGGAAGTGTTAGAAAAAGAAAACGTCTGCCTTAAGAAACAAGTAGACGATATGAAAAAGAAAGTAACTGTAGATAGATTTGAGAAAATTAATCAATTGAAACAAAGGATTAATAGTCTTTCAGCAGATTTATCAACATTTATTGAAAGTACTAAAATAATGAATGATATGATTGGAAAATATAGACATCCAAAGGATAAGAGTAGTTTAGGGTTTACTAATAGTAATGATCAACATAATAAGAGTTTTGTTCCTAGTAGAAAGAAAAAGAAGCAATATTCTTATTATTCGAGGAATTATCGTAAATCTAACCCCAAAGGACCCAAGAAAATATGGTACTTAAGAAAGACATAATATATACTGCAGATTTCTCTTCTTAGAAAAAGCAATTAGCACCATTGGTAGTTGGACCATGCTTGTGACATATGACGGGAAGAAGGTCCATGCTCTTGGACTTCCAAAATAAGTAAGGAGGATTAGTAACTTTTGTAGACACAACCAGCAGGGCAAAATAGTTGGAATTAGCAAAATTGGTAAAGATTCATTTGCGTCTATTGATAATGTTCTGCTAGTTGAAAGATTAAAGCATAATCTAATTAGTGTAAGTTAATTATGTGATTCTATTTTTGAAGTATCCTTTAATCAAAACTCTTGTGTAGTCAAAAACAAGGATGGTTCCATATTCTTTTCTGTTAAGAGACGAAACAATCTCTATAAGATTAATCTAGACAATTTAAAAAGTCAAAATATTTCATGTTTTATATCAACAGATGAGGAAAAACTGATTTGGCATAAAAAACTAGGTCATGTTATTTTTAAACATATTTCCACGTTGGTTAGAGATGATTTGGTAAGAGGATTACTAAAAATAAGTTTTAACAAAGAATTCTTTTGTGAGAGTTGTTAGAAAGGAAAACAAGTTAAAACATCTTTTTCTTCTAAAAATGTTGTAACTTCATCTAGATCTCTAGAGTTATTACATATAGATTTGTTTGGTCCAACTGGAACATTAAGTCTTGGCGAAAAAAATATGGTCTCATAATTGTTGATGACTTCACTAGATTTTGTTGGATATTGTTTTTATCACATAAAGATGAATCTCTTAAGTGCTTTAAAGTTCTTTCCAAAAAATTACAGAATGAAAAAGAAATTTCTATTGCTGGAATTAGGAATGATCATGGTGGAGAATTTGAAAATGAAAAATTTAGAATGTTTTGTTAAGAGAATAGAATTTTCCATAATTTCTATCCTTCTAGAAGTTCACAATAGAATGGAGTTGTAGAAAGAAAGAACAAGACGAGTCAAGAAATGGCAAGGACTATTCTATGTGAAATGAATCTTCCTAAGAATTGCTGGGTAGAATTGGGAATACAGCTTGTTATATTCAAAATAGAGTATATCTGTGACCTATTTTAAATAAAACTCCATATGAGTTATAGAAAGAAAGAAAGCCAAATATTTCTTACTTCCATCCTTTTGGTTGCAAATGCACTATATTGAATACAAAAGAAAAATTGGATAAATTTGATTCAAAGATCAATTCAGGAATTTTTCTAGGATATTCGATGTCTTTTAAAGCTTATAGAGTTTATAATCTTGTTTCTAAATCTGTTGAAGAATCTAAACATGTTAAATTTGATGATGATTCTTATCTAGATAGAAGAGACAATTCTAATAATGAAACTCTATCTACTCCCTTAGTTTATAAACTAGACATTTTACCGTTAGTTGATCCACCTGAAAAGGTAGAGGATATTCCTGAAAACTTTAGTCTTAGGAAAGACTAGAAGTATAAATCCTCTCACCCAGAAAATCTAATTATAGGAGAAACTTCAGAAGGAGTAAGAACTAGGTCTAAATTCAGAAGTCTAAATTCAGAAGAGAGGCAAATGTAGCTTTTGTTTCTGAATTAGAACCTAAGAAAATTGATGAAGCTCTTCAAGATGAAGCTTAGATTTTAGCCATGTAAGAGGAGTTAAATCAATTTACAAGGAATAAAGTTTGGTCTTTAGTTCTTAGACTATCCAATAAGTCTATCATAGGAACCAAATGGGTATTCAAAAATAAACTAGATGAATAAGAAAGAATAAACCATAATAAATCTAAATTAGTAGCTCGAGGCTATAATTAATAAGAAGGAATAGACTAAATGAAACCTATGCTTCTGTAGCTAGACTAGAAGCTATTAGGATTTTGCTTGCATATTCTATTTATCATGATATAAAACTATTTCAAATGGATGTGAAAAGTGCCTTTTTGAATGCTTTTATAGATGAAGAAGTTTATGTAAAGCAACCTCTTGGTTTTGAAGATACTGATAAACTAGATTATGTCTATAGACTTCATAAAGCTTTGTATGGATTAAAACAAGCACCTCATGCTTAGTATGATCGTCTAAGTTCATTTTTGATTAGAAATGACTTTATCAGAGAACAAATAGATAAGACTCTATTTAGAAAATGTATTAAAAATGATTTCATTGTGGGACAAGTATATGTAGATGATATTATTTTTGGAGCAACTTCTAAGAAGCTATATTCTAGTTTTGAAAATCTTATGATATGTGAATTTGAAATGAGTATGATGGGTGAATTGAAATTTTTTCTTGATTTACAATTTAAGCAAACCGAAGAAAAGATTTTTATTCATCAACAAAAATATATCAAAAACTGTTAGTCAAATGTAAAATAGAGAAGGTCAAACCTCTATCAACTCCTATGCATCCTTCAATCCTTTTATCTAAGGATGAAGCAGGTAAGAAGGTTGATCAAACCCTTTTTAGAGGAATTATTGGTTCTTTACTTTGCCTAACTGAAAGTAGACCTGATATACTATTTAGTGTTTGTTTATGTGCAAGATTTCAAGCAAATCCTAGATATTCTCATTATATTACTGTCAAAAGAATATTGAGATACTTGGCAGATTCTACTGATCTCTGCTTAATGTATGAGAAAGGTAAAGATTTCAGGTTAATTAGCTACTGTGATGTTGATTATGTTGGAGATAGGATTGAGAGAAAGAGTACAAGTGGAGGTTGTCACTTTCTTGGTCATAATCTAATTTCTTGGTCAAGCAAGAGGCAAAGCTCAATTGCTCTATCTACTGTAGAAGCTGAGTACATATCAGTTGCAAGTTGTTGTTCACAAACGTTATGGATTAAGTATAAGTTAGAAGATTATTCTATATATGAAGAAAAAATTCCAATCTTCTATGACAATACAAGTGCTATCAATCTGTCAAAGAATCTAATAAAACACTCGAGGGCAAAGCATATTGAAGTTAGACATCATTTTATATGAGACTATGTACAGAGAGGAATCATCAGTCTACAATTTGTTAAGACGAATCAACAATAGGCCGATATCTTCACTAAACCTTTGTGTGAAGATAGATTCAAGGAAATCAGATGAAACTTGAATATGGTAATAATGAATGACCATTCATTTGACACGTCATAACCCAGATGATTCATACAAGAAGAAGATAAAAAGTCGTAAGTTTTCAAGTAAATAGTAATAGTAAGTTATAAGCAGTAACTTTTCAAGAGTATGTATAAGAAGGAAATCTTCTCAAGATTGTAAAATACCTTCTACTCTAGAATTTTCTTAAAAATTTTGAAACCGACTTATTTAGTTCTCTCAACCAAGATGATTCAATACTCTGTCCTATATAGCAAGTTCTTTTCATTTCATATTCTTACTTTTAGATACTAACATCGCTACGTTAAGCGAAATACATTTGTGTATTTAGTTTTTATTTGTTACAGATCAAAAATGAAGCAATCCCTTATCTATATAAGACACATTGATTTCATCTTTTTGAAGGAAAATCAAATGGATATTGAACCAGAAATTGAAGTAGTTGGCTGGAAAAATTTCTTCGAGGCTCGTGAAAAGGTTTGTTTAAATGAGATATATAAGTTTTGGAAGAATGCAAAGGTGGTAGACAACACCTTAGTATCAATGGTAGATGGGTTGTTAGTTATCGTCACACAAGATGCTATCGAGAGGGTCATTTGGTGTCCTAGTATTGGAGCAAAGCTGTTTAAAAATACAAAATGGATTACTCAAGGTCGTGTAGATAAAGCGCACATCAATCAACCTCTATATAGAAGTAGTGATCCAAGAGTTAAGAAGGCTTCTCCACTGTGTTCTACCAAGAATAGGCTCGAAGGAAGTTGTGATAATGAACGATGAACATTGTTTGTTTCACTTACTCAATCACCAACCCATTAATCTTCCGTACTTGATTTTGAAGCATATGATGAAGCCAAAGGGAGATTCTAGATCTTTACCTTATGTTGTTGACAAAGATTTTTAGAGAATCTGGAATCTTACTCAACAGAGGTAACAGGCTAGAGATGGATGCGAAGAGCATTATTACTTTCACTACTATTCTCAGAATGGGAATAAACTTTGAACCTAAAGTGGATATAGGTTCTACATCGAAAGCAAGGTCTGAGGGGGAGCTTATAGTAAGACGGAGCAGGAGTGAATGTGTTACGTCTGAGAGAAAAACAAAACCTTGATCGACAGGAAGAACATCCATAGAAAGAGGAAAGTCGGGCTCAACAATCATCATAATAAGTGTCATTAAAGAGAAGGGCTGAGACACTTCAATCAGAAAAATCCAAACAGTCAAGAAGGTCACCAAAATTATTGACCTTACGACAATAAGAACATAAGAAGCAGAAAGCTCTGATTCTTGGTCGAGATTCTGAAAAGCAAGAGAAAAGACAGCAGCCTACCAGATCAATTGTCTCTATTTTGCAAAGTCAATCAGCAAAATCATCTGGAGAGATAGAGATAAAGAGGAAGTTAGTATTTGAGAGGAATAAGCCTCAATAACAACTTTCTTCTTAACTGGTAGAAGAACAAAAGAAGGTGAAGCTTAGTCTGAAAAAGTTTTCTTCATCTGATATTCAATAGAAGGGGAAGACACTTGAACACCAATTGGAACCTTACAATCCTTCTCAACCAATCAACAAAAAAGATTTAAAAATGAAGATTATAGAACATCAGTATCTATTTGAAGTAGAAGCTCAATTATTATCAGAGAACCTTTGAAGAAGACAGTCAAGGTATAAGTTGAACCTATACCGATTAAAGATCAGACAATACATTTTCTTAATCATGAAGAACGAAGACTATATGGTATTTATCGAGATAAGAAGGAAAAACCATATCCAATGAGATTTCAAAGGATTGGTATATAATCTATCTAATTACGAGCAGAACATCGATAAAGATTGTGCCAGATATACAACTAAGATGTTCAACCCCTGTGAAAACGAAGAAAGAGGAAAAAAGAAGATGTTTCCTGAAGGGTATGAAGATGATCTTATAGAATAATATATTCAAATAGCTATGAAGAACATAGATGATGCATGTATTGCAGCTCAACCTGGAGGTATCTATATTTCACATCACATTTCAAAGGCATCAAGAAGTCAATTTGGAGTTTCTACTAAAGATGAAAATTTCAAGGTAGTTGGCTTAGTGACAAAAGGATAGTATAGAAGTATCACGGTTGAAGGTATCAATTTTAACTTAGAAACCTTTATGCACTTAATTATGCATTTCAGACCATTAAGTTTCATACCTTCAGTTAAAGATGTGTTACACCTTTTTAGGCAACCAATTCTTAAACTACCTAAACCTGATGATCTTCATCTCCTAGAAAGAAAACAAACCTTCAGACTACCCTCAATCAAAATCATAGAGATAGACATTTTACCTACAGAACCATCTGTTGTTGAAAACCTTCATCCACTTAGTGAAATACAATAAGATCCTATTGTTAATTCAGAGTTCTTGAAGAATTTCATCAATTGGATGGAAGTAAGTCACAAACAGAACGAAGTTCAGGAAGCCTTAGCGAAAGAAATTGAGGAAATTCATACTAAGGTTGATGAACTGGGTGACTCAGTGGGTGATCTTCATGAGGAAGTAGCACTTCTATGGGTTACTATTGAACAAGACCTCAAGTCGATCTGCACTGACTTGCAACATATGTTTTTTGAAATTCTGAAGCATCTACGGTGAGCTATCTTTTTTATTAATAACAAATAGGGGAGAAAGAGAAGAGAACAAGAAGAGAAGATAGAAAGCATTGTAATATCTTGTGCATACTTTTCTTGTGTTTTTGCTTTAATTATTATTTGTCTATTCGTCTGAATATTATTTTATATTCTAAAATTATGATTATTTGTTATCATCAAAAAGGGGAGATTGTTAAGTCAAGATGACTTTACTTCTATTAATTTTGATGACAATTAAATAATAATAATATTAGAAATGTATGAACTATTTTGATAAGTTTGTTAAGTGTGCAGAAAAATGTAAGTAACACTTAGTCAAACGCAGAAGATGCGTGGTCAACACTAGACGATACGTCAGCAACAGATGATACGTCGACAACAGAAGAAATACATCAACAATAGACAATACGTCAGCAACAGACGATACGTCGGCAATAGAAGAAATACATCAGCAACGAACGATACAGTAATACTAGACGAAGCGCAACAATAGATGAAGCGCGATACCAGACGAAGCACAACAATAGATGAAGTGCGATACCAGACGAAGCGTGATAGCAAAAGAAGTATTATACTAGACAATACAAAAGGAAGCTATTCTAGAATGTCAGTTAGTTGGTTAGTTGGAGTTAGTTATAGGACTCAACTAATAACCATTTCTAGAAGATTCAAGAAGTAATTTCTCAAGAAGACAGTTGAAGAGTTAGGTTATAAATACTAGTTCAAGCCAAAGACTAAATAACATTTTTACAAGAAAGAAAATTTGATTGTACAATACTTAGAAAAATTTTGTATTCAAAGTGCAAAAGAAGAGAGCGGATACATCTATAACATGAAGCTCAAAAATATCTTTCCTAAAGAGAGAAAGAAAGGCTAGATCTTGGAGAGGCTAAAAAAGCAAATAAAGAATACTTTGTGGGAGAGACTTGAAGAGGCTATGCAAGTGTAGAACGAATACTTGTAAAGTTGAAGAATATAGTGAAATCTCAGACAAACTCTGAGGACTAGACGTATCCCAAGGTTAAGCGTTAACTAGTATAAAATCACAGCGTCTATTCTCTAACCCTTATCTTTAATTTTCATTTTGTTAGAATAGTAGCTAATAATACTTGCAATTGCATTACTTATCAACTTTAGTAAAGAGTTTTTGTGATTATCTGAATTCTGTAAAGAAATTCAAGAAATCTCAAAAGATTAATATCTTTGAAAAGATTACACAATTCAACCCCCCTTCATGTGTGTTTTACATATTATACATGATTTCTATATTAACAAGTGATTTACTTCAATCATAGGCTCTTTTTAGGTCTATTTTGAAAGCACATCGCCTGTGGTTATTGGAAAGGTGATAATTCCTAAGAATTTCTTCAGCTAGCAAAATATTATCACCTATGCGACGATTTTTAATAAAGGCACTTTGGTTAGGGATAACAATTAAGGGGAGAAGACTCTCTTAACCTATTTGCTATAATCTTAGCAATGAACTTATAAAGAAAATTACAACAGGATCTAGGTCTATAATCTAGCATTATGGTTGGTTGGGCCTTCTTAGGAATACGAGAGATAAAGCTAGAGTTAAGCTCTTTAAGAAGTTTCCCATGATCAAAAAAATTCTTAATGGATTCAGTATCTTCCTGTCCTATTATTTGCCAAGAATGACGAAAAAAGTAACCATTGAAGCCATCTATGTTGGATCCTATTTTCAGAGCCCAACAATTGCTCTAGAATTAAAAAGCGTGAGCGGGTTTCCTTGTAGGGTTATTCTAATGAACCCTCACTTTGCCATTATCTCATAGGGGTGGCTTGCCCACAGCAACCCATCACCAACGTCACCATTTGACTTCTTCAAGCCAATTGTAGCTCTAAGCCTTTAGTTTATGTTGAAACAAAGACCTTCACATTCAGAGCTCCATAGCTGAAGACATGCTTAAAAATCCAAAGTGTGTTCATAACCTAATTATGTCCCTCTGACCGATCCTTTATTTTCCTTCCATCAATCTCTTTCAAATCAACCCCAAAAGCTATAAATTTTATTGAGAGATAGGAAATGTATCGGGAATCTATTGCTTCAAGAATCACTTAATTTAGAGGTCGGGTTATGAAGTTACGACCAAAAGAATCAACCATGCTCATGTCCTCAATTACGTCGTACCTATCTCAGAACAATTCGCATGACTTTCACTAGAGATTACAGATTAAGGTTTTCTTTAATGGTTTTGAAGAGGACTTCCAGATCTACAATCTTGAAGGCCTCAAAGGCAAATTCTATCGTCTAGAGGGTCAAAAATGAGACCAGATGATAAGATCAGGTGAACAGTGCACCAGAAGAAGCGCGTTCACTAGACGAAGTGCCCTCACCAAATGAAGCTCATTCACCAGACGAAGCGCCCGCACAAGACGAAGCACACTCATCAGACAAAGCACCCACACAAGACAAAGCGCACTCATCAGACGAAGTGCACTTACCAGATGAAGCGTCTCCATAAGACCAAGCATCTTCACAAGACAAAGCATCTTCACAAGATGAAACCTCCTCACAAGACGACACATCTTCACCAGATGATATGATGTCATTAGATGATATGACATCATCAGGCGATACGTCCTAAACTCCTGAGACTCTCTCTCTCCACTTACAAGGACCATAACTATTGACTCCAATATCCAAAAATTTCATACTTTGTACCATTAGAAAGCTAGAAAAATAAGCTACAGCTTTCCACAAAATAACTTTAGCTAATTTAGCCTAAATTATTCTAGTTTTCTTCCCTGAAGTTGGTACATAAATTATATGCCTCTGAAAGACTTAGATTATGAAATGCACAACTACAAAAGAAACATGCATATACACCTAGGGAACTTTTAAGTTCTAAACTCATTTGCCAAATCCACAGAAACTCATACATAACTTTCTTTACATAATAACGTTATAAACGAGGACTTAATATAAATTACAACATATATAGGATGCTCAATGTTTACATGCTTATGAAGCTATCCAAAAGTGTTCAAACTAACTTAGTTACAAAAGTTCCTAATGTCTTGGAGTTTCCGATGCCTTGCAAGGATTGCTACCCTTCTCGTTCTACACTTGAGGAGGGAATAATGGGGTGAGCTATACAGCTCAGTGACTAATATATTTATAGCCATTGTTAACGAGACACAAAATCAAACATATATGAATATCCATATAAGTATACATATCTTGTCGTAATCTAGCAATGAAATTCCAGTATGCCCATCTCATAATTTAATACATCATCATATAGAAAATATTGGATGTAATTTAACATCAAAGCATCACACTCAAATTGCATCATAACATAACATATCATAATGCAAATGCACAAACAAATGGCTTGAGGGTTCCGTGGAATAAAACAGAGAAACCGAAGTTTACTCCATGAACAAAACGAGTCCACCTTTTAGATCTCGTATGCCAAAAGCGGCCAGCTGAGAGAAGGCTTTATGTCGATGTGAACGTGAACGAAACGGTTCCTCTCTCGCCCAAACACAATCAAATATCATGCTTAATTCAATCAATCTCAAGTTCATATTCTCATGCTTTTTCTTCTTTCCGTTTAATCGAAATGCCATGATACAATTCCAAGGCATAGTATGATCATATTCACAATTCAATTTTTATCAAATGTCATACATCAGAATACAATTTCCACATTACAACATTTCAAAGCAAGTCATTTTAGAACACAATACACACACAAGGCACTTTTCGGATTACACAATAACTATAAATAAATTACCCACCTAATTAGCTTGCGAAAATTGAAGTCAAGCTTGCCTTTCCCCTTGCTCTTGGGTGGGAGTCCCTTGGTTTCCTAAAACAACCAAGTTTTCATTTAAAACAACATTATGATGAAATTCATAAACTTCATAAAATCACAAAATTGCAATAAACACAATTTAAATTGAAATCTAACCTACCCACAGTCCATCTAGATTAAAAAACCTAAGATCTAGTTTAGAAACCCTAAAATCAATTGGGTTCTCCTATTCCATCTTTTTCCCACATAAACCTCTTTTCTATTTAACTCCTTCATCCTCGACACAATCCATTCCTTTAATAAAGCAAGAAGAAAAGATGGCTAACTTACCTTAACAAACT
>JANSVA010000005.1:36264236-36284755 GCA_025504915.1 Erythroxylum reticulatum | reverse complement strand
TCATGAATGCATGTACAGTCATGTGCATGTGCAAAAATTTCTATTCATATATATATGGAGGCCATATTATGCATGAATATGCCGAGATAAGTTTACACACTCATAACTCGTTCCAATTTACTATTTTACCCTTCCCATCGGTGATGGGATGTTACAATTAAGGTTATCGTTCCTATGAGGATTATAAACACCTAAACAATTTGAATATAACATTGTTTAAGGTACTAAGAAATTCATTTGAATTACAAATAATTAATAGAAATTAAAAAATAAATAAATGAAAAAATAAATAAATGAAAAAATCAAACAAATAAAAAGGTGAGTTGCCAGTTAAAAGTAAGGTTTGATCAAAGTTTAATACTTAAGAACTATTATATCCTTTTTTTTCCTTAATTTTTTTAATTCAATTATGTTTGATCCAATATTTCTTAAGTTTTTAATAACTGTCTCTCAAGATCTAATCAATTAACCCTAATTGAATTTGATATTTATAAATTTGTAATCTCTCAATTTACAACTCCTAACTTATTTAATTAGATTGAAGCAATCATATAGATAATTACTTTTACAACCAAGATCTCTCTTCAATTGATCATTAATTTGATAATTGTGGGTTTATTAAGTTGCTAACTCTTGTTGTAGACCTTAACACTAATTATGTTGTTTCACTCTCTCGATTTATTGTTAAGTATATACATGACAATTATCACAAGCATTTAAAGATGTATTGAATTAACAATAATTAGGGTTCACAAAATAATTCCTAATCTAGATTTAGAAATCCATAGAAATTTTATACATTATAGAAATCCAATTACACATCAAGGATAATGAAGAAAGTATAGTGAAAAGAATAAAAACTGTTTGACTCCGTGATATGGAATGTTGGAATTTCTTGAAGCTCTTTTTTTTATTTCTCCACTTTGATCTACTTTTGATTTGTGGTTACTACCTCTTTTTGGTGTTTTTCATGTTCTTATATAGTGCATTAAGGTTTTAGGGTTATGCTAGGTTTTCCTTACTTTGTTCAGTTACAAAAATTGCCTTAAACCCTAAAAACACCAAAAAAATGTTGCGCTTAGAAAAACCTTTGTCATAATCTTAACTCATGCTATTTTTCCTCTCTATCACAATAGTGCTTCCTTGTTATGATCGTGACAGAGAGCCATGAAGCCTAAGGAGCACGATCATAACTGTGAGATTCCACATCGTTTGGAGAGGAGAACAAAGTATGCCTTATAAGGGTATAGATACCTCTCCCTCTCAAGACGCATTTTCCCAAGGGTGGGAAGAGCAAAATCGTGAGGGACTTGAAACCCAAAGCGGACAATATCTGTGGGCGGGTAGTCTGGACTATTACAAATAGCATCAGAGATGGTACCCGAACCGTTATGCCAGCTAGGTTGGGCCCTAAGGGGGTGGAGATCCCACATCTGATGGAGAGGAGAACGAAGTATGCCTTATATGGTTATGGATACCTCTCCCTCTCAAGATGCGCTTTCCCAAGGGTAGAAAGAGCAAAACCGTGAGAGTCTTGGAGCCTAAAGCGGACAATATCTATGGGTGGGTGGTCTGAGTTGTTACAATGATACCCTTTATGCTTCCAATATTTTCTTCATCTTTAATTTCCTTATTTCCAAAACTCATAAACACTTTAAACACCTCTTAAAATATAAGATTAAGATTAAATTCATGCTTTAAACTACACAAACACTTAGAACATACTCAAACACTAACAATAACACAATTCTAAGCCTATATACATGATAATCATCTAAGAAACACTTGACAACACCTAGAAAAATATAGTATGATCTATACCTATTAGTCTCTTAGAGTAGTGAGTGAGTTATTATAATTATATGTATGAATGAAGGATTTATGTATGCTTACTCGACGTTGAAAACGATGGCCTATTCTTCACTTAAGAATACTGAACTATATGCTTATATTATGAGCTATATATGGAAATACAATGCTCGGTTTTAGAATTAGTCCTAGTGGATGTGACATGTGCATATATATGCTTAGATATAAATGCTCCAAAATCATTTGTCACATTTTGCAATGGTTCTTCATTATGCAAATATTTTCTTTTTACAAACATGTTTTTAAAATTGGCTTCACATTTATGACTGTGTTATATCCCACACCTATTATTTGAATTCTTTTGAACGCCTAGGATGTTCTTTAGTTGTTCACTTCCCTTTGTAAACTTAGACAATGAGTCATTAAGGGCATTAACCTCCTTTTTCAATGATTCATTCCCGTGCTTAATACATGTAAGTCATGATTGTCATTACATATCACAATTTTTAATGACTTATTACTATATAGTTCACTGTTCATCTTTTTATTCTCATTCATACATACATCTAACTGTCTTTTTAAATTCCTTAAGTTTGGAAGATAATTTCTTTATTTTCTTACTCCTAATTTTTAAACTTTCAGCTAATTGATCATATGTCAAATTACTATCACTATCAAATGAGTTAGAATTAGATGTTACCTTATTATCATTCATAGTGGTAAAGCATATGTGAGCCTAATTATCATTTTCAGATTCATTTATTTCATCCCAATTTGAGGCCTTAACTACATTCGTTTTGTATTTGTTCTTCTCTTTCTTATTGCTTCTTTCATGCTTGTTGTCATCCATGAGTAAAAGGCATTATGGCTTCATATTGCTGGTTTCCATTTAAAAATAATAATATTAGTAGATTTATGATTTAAATCAGACTTACCTTCTCTGAAATCTTTCTTTTGGAGAATTTTTTCTCTGAAAAATTCTTAAATTTTCCAGTGATTAAGCCAACATTTTCTCTATTGCTTTCACTAGTTGATGTCTTTTCCTTTGCATTTAATTCTTCCTTTGAGGATTTAAACACTAAATTATTTTCTTTATAAGCTCCATTTCTTTTTGCACCTCTTGGAGCCTCATTTTATATGTAAGAAAAGATCCATTAAGCTCCTTTAATAAAAATGTTGTGAATTCCTTAGATTTTTATATGGCCATCACTTTAGCTTATCATGTCTTTGGAAGTGACCAAAGTAAATTTCTTATCAATTCAACTTTAATAGAGGTCATTCCAAGACCTTAGAGAGCATTAATAATATCAATAAGTCTAGTGTATCTTCTAGATATGCTTTCATTTGAAACAATTCATAGTGATATGGTATCATGCTCACTTTGCTCTCTTTACTTGATTTGTTCCCTTATATGTAACATTTAAAGAATGCCAAATTTCATAAACCATGTCATACATAGATATCTTATTGAATTCATTTCTTTCTAATGGACAAAATATGATGTGTACATCCCAATTATTTAAGGAAATTGATCTCTTGTCTTGAGGTTCACCTTTTTCCTTTAATTTGACTACCTTTTATTATCTATAATTTTGTAGGAATAAAAGGGTCGATTAAAACTATTTCCTATAAGTCAACACTTTCATTCATTAAGAAAATCTCCATCCTAGTTTTCTAATAAAGTTAATCATTCCCATCAAGTTGAATGACGATGATGATACTCATAAATATGCCATTAAGATCTTTGCTATATGATTTTGTTAGAAATTTTAGCCTTATAAGCCCACATTGATACTTTTATTAGTTACTAATAGTGCCCAAAATGGGGAGTAAATTCAATGTTTATAAAATTGAAGAATTTTTCTAACCAACAACAATCAATATAAATAAGGATGAGGCAATTGCTTAATATAAATTAATCTAACAATTGGATAATAATTTAAGGAGGATAGGGAAGAAACAATGTAAATTGATTTATAGTAGTTTGAAAAATAATCCTTACCTATGTCCACTCCTAAGACTCTTTTTAGAATTTCACTATAATTCTTCTTTTAAGAAGATTAATAACCTTTATATAACCTTTTTAATAAAGAATAACCCTCTTACAATCTTTTTTCAAGGTGAAAAGGAGCCTCAATACCACTTAAAACACACCCCAAGTATAATATTGAACACCATATTAAGGATTAAAACTCAAAATTATCTTACTTCTTCACTTTGATAACTGAAAATGGCTTACTCGTACAAATATGAGACAATAATGCTTAAATGCTTGATAAGCACTTAGAAATATATGTACAAGAAACCTAACCATTCTTGTTGATAAAACTAATTAGAAAACATATATCTATAATGTTTTAGGAGCTAAGAACTAACTGTTACAATGGTTATTTATGGAGAACTAGTCCACTAGCATAGCATATTAGTTTATCAATGTGCATTGAAAGCACATATTCGCTAATTGTTGAGAGACTGGTTGACTTTATAGATGGAAATGGGCCTGGGTAGGCCCGACACTATAAATTGCATTAATTTGTGCAGCTTGGGCCCATATAAGCCTAAGCATATCCTAAAAGTTTTAATCTGAGCCCAATCAAGCCCAGGACACATAATTCGAGCCCAAGTAGGGCTTGTCTGACTTAATTATTTATTTTGTAAAAAATAAAATTTGAAAACAACATCATTTCCCTAGAATCTGAGTTTGGTATATAGCTTAAAAATTTTAGACAATTTTTAGTTTAGTATGTAGCAGCCCAAATCTGAGTTTGGTATGTAGCTTAAAAATTTTAAAAATGAGCCTAATTTGAGGCTTGGTCAAACCAGACTGAGCTTGGGCCTATCTATCATTTCGAGTAAGCATATTGTGATATTGGTCGACTAATATATCAACTAATATTATAGCACACTTTGGTACATCAAATTTAACAATTATAACTTATATTGGTCGACTATTAACCTATGTAGGTTGACCAGTCCCCCTAAAAACATGATTTTAATAACTTTAAATGCTTAAACTTAATTTATTCAATGCAATTATGATTTAAATGTTTCCCAAAAATGCTCTCTAAAAAGTGTTTGAAAGATCAAGAGGTTTTCTCTTGAAAAATTAATGAATGAAAACACTCATGCAATTAGGTAAAATGAAATATTTATATATGGTGAGCCTCAAAGATTATCAAATTAGCAAAGTGAGATTACAATTAATAATACAAGATATAAAATCAATTTGATGAGCCTTAATCTTCTTTTTTTCTTAGTTTGGTATTCCAATTCGCTGATTGTAACATTCAATTTCTCTTTGTCAACTTTATAAACTATCTTTTTTATTTTATAAATTTAGTTTCTTCTTATATTTTTTTTTCAAAACTATAAACTTATCACTAGTAATTATATTTTTTTATTATCAAAACATTAATTGGAAGCTTCCTTAGTTCAACAAAGTTTATCTATTTTATTGCTAAGAATGAAATATAAATTTTATTATAAATTCAAGGTTAACACCTTCATAAAACCTTTACTACAATAGTGGCTACCTTAACATCAAAATTAGAAAATTCCTTCACCCTCTCCAATTTCTTTTTCTTGATTACTCTACACTCTCTTTACCTTAACCCTTCTCCAAACTTTAATTATATCGGAAAGCTTAAAAGAATTTCTTCCTAAGAACCTTTTATGCCTGCTCTATTTATTCTCTCTTGTTTCATTCCCTTTATTATTATTGTTGTTCTCTTTCTTATCAAACCTTCCTATATTAATCAAATCCCCACCAAGTTCTGATTTCTATGAATTAACAAACATCTTTATCAATCCTACTATAATTATACCATTCATAGCTTCTTCTCTAATAAAGTAACTCGTTTCAAGAATTACGTCCATTGCAAGAAGACATATTTGTAAGTATGCACATTCCAAAAAAGACATGATTTTTAGTATTTCTCCATTATATTCAATCTCATCTTCAAGTGGAGATTTGGTTAACTTGATAAGAAGAAAAAAAAGAATTTTTAACAAGTTCTATGAGATGATTAATAAAAAGATTATAAATCATAGGTCCCATTAATACCTAACTTGAAAAATATCCTTATTGAATTTAATCAAAATTGCAATAATAAAACCATGTTTTCTCTATATCTTTGTAAACAATTGCTATCATAAAGAATTCTCTCAAGATTTAAGAAACTTTTTACCTTAAAACCAAGTATTGTAGATCTCTATTAATGCCTTATAAGACTTTTCTCTATCTACTCCAACAAACCAACATGCTCCTTTTTATTCTCGAAAGAAAATACAGAAGTTTTTGACAACTTCTTAATGCTTCCATAGTCAAACTAATGTTGAATCTATAAATTAATCGAGCCAATAACATATGATATATAGTTAGTTAAGACTCAACGAGTTAAAAATTTCCTAAAACCGTACAAATTCTGGAAAGTGATTAACAAGTGATTTGATATTTGCAAAATATTGGGAGAGAGTATAAGGATATAGGTATCTAAAGAGAATAATATGAGAATATGTTTCGAGCTCTGACAAAGCATTAATAAATGTTGAGTTTAGATTGTTATTCTTGTGACTTGGATGGGTTATAAGCTTATTAGTAGCTTGTTTGAAAGCTTTAAGAAAACATTGTGGAAGTAGAAAATGCAAAACACTAATGCATGATAAGGAAGACTAACAACCTAGTCGACAATAAGAAAAGTTAAGATTGAAGAGGTGATAAAAAAGGAAAGGCTCATTTATTTTTTATAGTAGTTCCCACATTCTCAATTGGCTCCATATCGGTAATGGTGAGTTTAGCTAAAGGTTAAAAAAATATATGTTATTAGATAATTTACAGAACCCTGATAAGATTAAAAGTTCCATCATCGAGGTTAGAACTAAAAGATTTTGAAAACATTATGATTTTTTAACAACGCTAAATGTTTTTATTTGTATTTTAGTAAAGACCTTAGGTTCAAAGGCCTTTCTATATTTCTCCTTTTTATCCAACTTTTCTCAATTCTCTTTTACATTATCATAATATACAATACTACTAAATATTTGAAAATAAATAACTTTCATCTTTCTTCTAAAATATATATTTTATATAAATTCATATTCAATATATTTTTACAAAAGGATTGATTTAAAAAAATAAATAATTGTGTTATCACCTTTTCCTATAGATATTTTAGAAAATTCTTATCATTAAGTATGAATAGGGTCATTATAACATTATTTTATTTTAGTGACAATATCTTATTGTGGTAAGCATCATAAAATAAAAGGTAAAAGATATAGACCTCCCTTATAGTTTGAGAAGCTTTTTAAAAACCCCTTTATCTTTAAAATTCTTTAAAAAAACTCCTTCCAGTTTTAATTTTTAGAAAATCCTCCTATGTTAGACCTCAGTAAAAAATAACATTGAAATATACGTGACAAAAATATCACACGTATACCAATTAATTGTTACTTACATGATGATTCAAATTTGTTCTTAAACTCAAACTTATCTAATTAAATTTGATTTAAATTAATAATTTATTATAAATATCTTACATTATTAATTTATTATAAATATCTTAAATTATTAATTTTAATTGATTTTAATTAGTTCAGGTCAAGTTTAAAAGCTTATTTAGGTTACTCCATTAGTAATATTTCATTAGTCCACATTTGATGTTTATATCATTTGTGTTTCGTTGTTATTTTTATCCAAAGTCAAAGAGAATAAGTTTTTCTAAAAAACTAAAAATTAGAAGGAGTTTTTTCAAGAATTTTAAAGATTAAGAAGTTTTTTTATAGTTTCTTGAACTATATGAGAGGTTTATGTCTTTTACTTTAAAATAAAATTATTTTTAATTAAATTAATTTTATATAAATTAATAAATATTTTATCATTTCATTTTTTCCCACAATTGGTTCTTAAAATGTTTAAGGGATGTCAACATTATTTTTCAGTGAAGCCTTTATATTAAGTGTAATATGAATGTATCATAATTTTATTAAACAAAATATATTCATATAAAGCAAATACAAATATCAATAAAAGAAGAAGAAAATGACTTCTTCAGTCAAAATAGGGGCTCTTGATGGATTCTAAATATCATCATACACCAATTAAAGTGAGACTTTAGCTCTTCAAGAAGTTATTATGAAAGGATCAATGCATTTTTCCATAAACGTGGCCTTTAAAAATTTCTTCCTATAAGTGCCATGTGGTAATTTGTTTTTACTTCAACAACTTTAGGCTATTAAATTTTATATTGTCATATTTCAAATGCCAAAGTTCATATTCATATATATTTTCACATTTCAAAGAATATGGTTTAAGTAACACTTGTCAAAGAACATTTTAATAGCAATTTTAACTTAACAGTTATATTTGTCAAATATGGTGTATTTATCTTAATCAAAATTTATGTTGTAGCTTTTAAAATTAATTATCTCACACTTAAACATTTTGTGTTAGGTGCAACATATATAAAATATCATAAATACGTACTTTGTTACCATTTCTTATTTTGGCAATAATAACTCCTCTTTCCTTAAACTTTTTTAAATATCTTTATTTTCAATACTAATTTGAGAGCACTTTTTCTTATTTAGATTGAGAAAACATTTTTTGGTTATATGCTTAGAACAAACACTATCTAAATACAACTATTTTTTGATAGCTCATGAGTGAAATAAGAATAATCAAAATAATTAATCAAGAGATTTATCATAATATAAAAGCTACATTCTTCCTTTTATTGATACCGACAATCTTTTTCCTAAATGAGTATTTTATATAAATTTATAATCATTTGTATATCATTTTTTAACATTTCAATGAGAGTTTAGTATTTCTTTATTTCTTCCTTAAATATATATTTAATTTTTTTCACTATTTAGATTTGATACTCCTCTCTTCCTTGAATTTTGACAATGGTTATCATTTTCATTTTTCTCATAATTTTTTAATAATTTAAATGTAATTTTAAATTCTTTATTGATTGTTCAAAGATAGTTACAATATCTTCTTATGAAATTAGACATAGCATATTAATTTAACTAGAGTTAGTTTAGATAAATCTTCATATTCTTCTATATTAGTCACTATATAATCAAATTTTTATATAAAGATTACAAGATTTTTGGTATGATCTTCTTGTCTTTTAAAATGTCCCTATGAAATTAAATTTTATTAGCAATATTTTAGACACGAGATAAAAATAATAATTTATTATATGCATCTTGAACTTAATATAATTTTTTTAGGCCCATCATCATACTAGGTGAAGCTTGAAAACTTAAAATTTAGTCACATATTGTAACTACAATCCCTAGCTAATGGAACGACTTCAATGGCCTCCACTAAGTAGGAATTAATGCTTGCTTAAGACAAAAGTATCAAAAACTTATTCTTCAGTTCGACTCTGAGGCCTTGTTTGGTAACTAGTAATGAAGAGGTGAAAATGGGAATACAATCTCAATTCTCTACTATAATAAGGAATGGTAAAACTGGAATGAAGTCTAAACAATACTAAATTTTATACCTATGTGGGGTATACGAACTAGGAATCAAATATCAAGAATAACAATTAAGTAGTCGTAGGAATAAAATTGGATTCTTGTCTCATACTCCTTTAACACAACATGTCTTTTTCTCTCTTTTCCTTTATATGTTCCTTCTCAAATGAACCTCTCTATTCTCTTTCTTCCTATCTAGCTGCTTATCAACATATTTCTCTAGGTTAGTTTTATGGTTTTATGGTTTCTTTTAATATTTTTAGTTTTCTTTTTTTTGATGGATTCCTATTTAGTGGATTGTTTCTTACTTAAATGATTTGTTAATTATTGCATGATCATTTTATTTATTTCTCCATAATTTTTAGTATGAATTACACAATCTAATTTATGTTCGAGTTCAATTTGATTTTAATAATTTTTAATTGAATTGCACAAATCACTTATATTGTTGCTTGAGTTTGGTCGATGCAATTTTTAGCTTTAACATGGTCTATATATTTAATGACCAATGGGATTAGATTAATTTTGCAGATGAACACCTTATAATTATGATTTCGACTTACTCTAGTCAAATTCTTTTGATAGAAAGATATTTTTAATGATTCTTCACATGTGATTTTAATAAGTTTATTTTCTTCACTGAATTTTAATAAGATGATTTTACAAGCCCATTGAATTGCTCCTTAATTTATATATCAATATATTAGAATCATATCATTATTATATATTCTTCACCAAAAAAATGATTTATTGAAAATTACCCTTTTTATCATTCATTCCCTATTAATCTTCCTCATATCTCCATCTTATATTGCTTCGTCTTCCTCTACCAAAGTTAATCTCTTAGTTTAATATGAAACTTTACGTCCATTTTGTGCAAATTTCATTTTCAGAAGTCTCATAAGCATATTCAGTTATGGTTTCATTGACATTATCAATCTTAGGATGGTACTTTGGGGCAATGCTTATGTTAGCAAAGTTAACTTTGATGTGTTTAATGATAGCTAATGCTTTAATGCTTTAACATATTTTATCATTATTATTATCAAATGGTAGTCATGACTTGCACACCTTGACATTGCAATTTTCTATACATATGATATACAATAAGAAGAATCAGGATGAAAATTAAGATAACATTATTAAGCCTATTATTTTGTCTACTAAGGAGGTATAAATTGAAAATGATAAAGGAGCCTAGTTGGCATAATCCATTTTTGAATAGCATATCTCAATAGTATGATCGTGGACAATGATATTGCATGCATTGAGCAACTTCATATGGATAGGCCTACATTTTTCATATTATGCCCAATGCTACAAAATATTAGTAGATTTTTTTCATTTTCTTGCCTTTGATAAGAGAAAATTAGAAATCAAGTATGATCATTCACATTCGAGAGAGACTATAAGTAGATACTTTTATAATGTGTTGAGATTTGCATTTAAGTTTCAAAGAGTTATAGTTAAGGTCCTTAAACCTATCCTTAAGAATAACATCAATAAAATATGGAGGTAGTTTAAGGTAGTAATATTCATTTATGGATTTTTATTTAATACATAATTTATTTTTAGTTAATAATGACTTGATATGATTTTTCTAATTTCAAAATTTTTGTACATATACTAATGTAAATAGGCCAAAGATTGAAAAAGCTTGATATTATACTAGGAAGAATGAAATTGCCGCAAATGTCTTAGACTTATGTTCTATAGAAATACAATTTATATATGTAAAACCTGGTTGTAAAGGTTTAGCTAATGATGGTAGAGTATTTTGCGATGCATTATCTTAAAGAAATAAATTAAAAATTCCTCAGGGTGAGATATTAAATGTTATTTATCTATATTTTTTTTCAAATCATATGGTTAATATATTTAATATATTATATAATAGGACAATATTATCCTATTGGTACTATATATAGAAATTGTAAGGGATTTCTTACATTGTATAGAGGTAAGCGATATCATTTTATTGAATGAAAATCAAGACATCAACCAAACATTTAAAAAGAATGATTTAATTTAAAATATTCTGCAACTAGAAATATTATTGGAAGAATGTTTCGATTACTAAAGTTATAATTGAATAAGTCCCTCTTGTTATTTAATTTACACTCAAATTGATATTATGTCAAACTATTATTACATTCATAATCTTATTCATTAACACATGAGGAAAGACCCATTAGAAGATGAGTTAGATGTTATAATAGAAAATAATGATCATGTTGATTATATTGATGATATTGAAACATTTGACCAATAGACTACATGGAGAGATAATTTAGCAAAGGAAATGATTATCACCATGAGCTAGAAGAGGTCATTGACATTTATTATTAATAGTTCTATAGTTTATTTAATTAGTGTTTTTTTTAAGTGTTTGAATTTTATTTGTTATTCATGAATATTATCTATTCCTTTTACATATACAATATTTTAATTATTTTAGTTTATTTATAATTTATAATTATATATGTCTTATAGATGGAATCTCATTAAGGAAATAGAAATAATATGCAATCTAAACCTATTCAAGGAAGAGGAAAAAAAATAAAAGACATTGGAATAATGAAAGAAAAATGCATATTGACATTCTTTATAAGCTGATTGGCACTATATGGAAGATATATTTTAACTACAAGAATGGTTATATACCATAATTGAAAGGACTCCTAAAAAATACCTTAAACTAATCTCAAAGCAAAACATGACATTTAATCCAAAGTTAAAATTTTAAAGAAACTAATTCGATATATATTGGATATTAAATAAAAGGTAGCATATTTGGATGGGATAATGAGAAAACAATGGTGACTAGTAATAAAGACATTTATATGGGTTGGGCAAAGATATAAATTAAAGTTTTTTTTACTATTTATTTTTGCATTGTAATTTATTATTTGTACAAGTAATTATTTATGATAATATTTTATTATTGCATAGAGTTATGAAGGAGCATAAGCTTTATACATGAAATCATTTGTCCATTTAGATCAACTAATTGAAATTTATATAAAAGATAGAGCAACAGGAAATAGAGCTTGAAGTCTGGATGATATAAAGTACATGTAGAAGTGATAATATTATTAAAATATTTAATAATGTGAATCAAATATTAGAAATGATGAAGAATGTATGACTTAGAATAATTTAACATCACCATCTGAACCTAGAAAAAGAAAATGCAAGAAGAACATGGATCCACTTGATGTGAAATTTTAAAGCTACCATACAATACAATTAAAAAAAGTTTATTAAAGCTAAACATGAATTTCCTTCATCTTTAAAAGATATGAAAACGTATTTACTCCTTTTACATATATTAGTGAGAAAAGAATTCAAATATTTGACTTGTTAAAAGAGGTTGGATGACTTGTTAAAAGAGGTTGGATGACTTTCTTCAATAGAACTAGTTAAACCAACAAGATTGATCAACAAGATGATAAAAATTGTTGAGAACTTTTTTAGCATACCCAATAATTATTTTTAAAAAATTAGGCGTTACTCGAGTCATTTCAATGATCATATAGTATTATATAATCTATTTGAGACTTTAAGATGATGTTTCTAACTTAGACAATGAATTATTTTGATTTTGGCAGGATATCAAAATTGCATATTACTTTATGAACTAATGGTTTTTAGTATTTAATCTATTTAACAATAATTTTATTTTGTTTCATATATACTATATCAAGTAAAACAAGTTCTTTATAGTTATTTAATTTTATTCTTATAAAAATATTTACATTTGTAAAAAAATTAATAATTCATTGAATCATTGAAAAATATTTTTGATTAATTATTTACAAAATCAATTATATAATAATCAAATATGAGCAAAATTTTCTTATTACTTCTCCTTATAATTGATACCAAATATTGACATAATGATAAAGATGTTTAATCTCATTCTTAGTATCTACATACCAAACATGTATAATTAGGAATTTTATTCGTGTTTCTATTCTCCCTTTTTATTCTTATTCCCGTTTTTTAATTTGACTCCTTCATTCGTTAGAGACATAATGTAAAGTACTTGAAAAAACAATTCAACATATCCTACCATCCTCAATGATATCAGAAAATCTTTATATAAGCCTTGATTGTAAGACATTTTATGGATTGTTTTATTTAATTTGTTTCTTCAATGGTTCAGAATAACTATTCAATAAGTTTTAAAACTTATATAGCACCACCAACCAAGATGTCATCTGGTAATTAAAAGAGAGAGAGAAATGGTTGTTGACCCATTTAAGATATATTATTTAATACCCAATAACTATTATCTTAGGTGATGTTCATGGGACTCAAATCTATAAGTCATATGAGCCATTAAATAATCGAACAATCTCCCACTTGGCCCATGCTACGACTTGGTGATTCAACAATAAAACTTTAAGTGCACACAATATATAGAATCGATCAAGTCGTCCTTAATTGAATTAAGATGATGGGACCATGGCGGTCACAAGTTATATAACATGATTCTTTCTATGTATCACATAATCAACTCAATTCATAAAACTTTAAGTGGGTAATTCTATAGTTGTTATCTTACAAATAATAATTAATGTATACAACATAATATGGATAATAAGTAAGTGAGCAAAAACATATGTTATCATTGAATTCACAAGTATCATAACAATTCGAGCAAGAAAATGATATATATATATATATATACATGTTAGACTTCTATGCTAACAAGGACTTATCCATAAGGCCCATCCATTCATCATGACCAATAAATGTTTTGGGCGATAAGTCTTTAGTTAATGGATCCACTATCATGAGATCGATACCGCTATGTTCAACTGACACTCTAAGAATTGTGGCCTCAAAGCACACCACAAATTTAGCTTCCATAGTGGAAGTAGTAATGAAGGACTGCTTTCCACTTTTCCAAAAAATTGCTCCTCTAGATAATAGGAACATATAACCAAATGTAGATTTTTGTGAGTCTACACAACCGACATAGTATGAATCTGAGTAATCTATTACTTCGAGATGGGTTGATTTTCTATATGTGAGCATATAGTCCTTGATGCCTTATAAGTATCTAAGGACTTTCTTTGCAACTTTCCAGTGGTCCATTCTAGCATTCCAACAGCAAAACTGATATCTGGCCGAGTGCCTGTTTGAGCATACATTAAGCTCCCTACTACTCATGCATAAGGAATAGACTCCATGTCCTCACGTTCCAAATCGTTTCGTGGATATTGCATTAGACTAAATTTGTCCCCTTTCTGAATTGGAACCATCCCTGTGGACCATTTTTTTCGTTTGAAATCTTTCTAATACTTTCTCAATATAACCTTTCTAAGACAATCCTAACAATCCTTATGATCTATCCTGGAATATTTTTATTCCTATCACATAGGATGCCTTACTCATATCTTTCATTTCGAAATTATTAGAAAGAAAATTCTTTACATCATGTAACAAAACCATATTATTAGCAATAAGAAGGATATCATCAACATATAGGACTAATATAATGAACTTGCTCCCACTAGCCTTCATATAGATACACCGATCAACAGTGTTCTCTACAAATCCATAAGACGTAATTATATCATTAAACTTAAGATACCATTGTCAGGAAGCTTGTTTCAGTCCATACATTGACTTCTTTAATGTACACACAAATTTGTCCTTTCCTGTGGTTTTAAAACCTTTTGGTTGATCCATATACACTTCTTCTTCCAAGTCACCATTTAGAAAGGAGGTCTTTACGTCCATTTGGTGAAAGCCTAAATTATAATGAGCCACTGGGGCCATAACAATTCTTAAAGAGTCCTTCTTTAAAACTGGAGAGAAGGTCTCTTTATAGTCAATACCATCCTTTTGAATGTAACCTTTGACATCAAGTCTGGCTTTATACCTTTCAATGTTGCCTTGTGAGTCACGTTTGGTCTTAAAGACCCATTTACAGCCCACTTGCTTTGCGCCTTCAGGTAACTTAACTATTTTCCAGACATTGTTGTCATCCATTGATTTAAACTCTTCTTTCATAGCACTAAATCACTTTTCCAAATTGTTACATTCCATGGCTTGTTTGAATGATTCTGGATCTTTATAAATGTTCAAGTCACATTTATGTTCAAGTGAGTAAATTTCATAGTCACTTGAAATAGCTGGTCTTCTTTGCCTTACAGACCTTCGTAATGCTATGTCTTATGACATTACTTGATCACCATTAACTAATTCTTCATTAATATGTTCAATTTGTGGAATTGGAATGTTAATTTTGTTATTCCGATATGTTACATATTTGTGATGCAACAAAAGTAATAATAACCAGTGGGATTACGCCTGATGTGGTAGTGTTTACTCGACTTAGAGTAGTTTCTACTCGGTTCTCATGAATATCCACTTTTTATGATTCTCCACTCCCACTGATTTGATCATTTTCACTGAACTGAGCATTACCGGACTCAACTATTCTCGTACTATAGTTAGGATAATAAATTATGTACCCTTTTGATTTTTCAGGATAGCCAAGGAAAAAACCACTAATAGTTCTTACATCAAGCTTCTTTTCATATGGATTATACAGTCTTACTTCTTCCGGACAACCCTAAATATGAAGGTGTCATAAACTAGGTTTCCTTCATGTTCACAGTTCATAAGGTGCCTTAGGAACTGCCTTACTAGGAATCCTATTAAGTAGACACGCAACAGTCTTTAATGCATATATCCATAATGATAATGGTATAGAACTATAACTTAACATACTCCTAACCATATCTATAAGAGTACGATTTCGCCTTTCGGCTATACCATTTTCTTGTGGTGTACCAAGCATTGTGTATTGCACACATATGCCTCGACTTGTAAGAAACTTTGTAAATGGACCTAGACATTGTCCACTTTCATCAAATTTTTCATAATATTCGCCACCTCTATGAGACCTCACTATCTTTACTTTTTTCTCTAACTGCATTTCTATCTCATGAATGAACACCTCTAGGATGTCCACAGACTGAGACTTCCCATGCAGTAAATAAATATAGCCATATTATGAGAAGTCATCAATAAAGGTAATGAAATATTTTTCGCCACCCCAAGAAGGAACATCAAAAGGACCACAGATGTCAATGTTTACTAATTCCAGTAATGCGATACTTCTTATGGTTGGATGTTTTGATATATGTTTGGTTTGCTTGCCTTTAATGCAATCTTCACATATATCCTAGTCAACAAAATCCAATTGAGGTAAGATGTCATTTTCAACTAACCTTTGTACCCTTTCCTTGGATATATGACCTAATCTTTTATGCCATAAAAAAGCTGAACATTCATTTTGTGCAGTACGTTTACTTCGTATAATATGGTCAACATGAAATAGAGATGTAACAAAATCAACATCAAGATTGAAACGATATAAACAATTAATTAAGGTACTAGAACCATAATAGTACTTATATTTATATAATGAAAAAACATCATTTCCAATCTTAAATTGAAATTCTACATTATCCAATTTTGTAATAGAAACTAAATTCCTATCACATTCAGGAGCATAAAGACACTTTTCTAAATCTAGGTAATACCTAATGTCCAAGATCAATCTGTACATCTCCATGCCCTCTATTTGTGCTTTCATTCTGCTCCCCATATATAAGAACTTTTCAGTTCCGTTTATAGTCTAGATTGAAAGGAACCCCTGTTTAACATGTGACACATGAGTAGTTGCACCAGAATCTAACCACCAAGTATTCTTAGGCACTTCAATAAGATTTGATTCAAAACATACTAAAACATAGTATGTACCTTTCTTTTCAGACCAAGCCTTTCTTTTACGACAATCTTTCTTAAAGTGACTAGGCTTCTTACAGAAGTGACATCTCTTATCTTTATTGATTTAACCCTCATTAACTTTGTTGAGAGCTTTGTCCTTATCTTTTCCTTCCTTTCTTGATTTGGTTTTGCTGCTAGTAGCTCCTTGATGAAACGTGAGATGAACGGAGTGTTCCTTTATTTTCTTCAATCTCGCTTCCTCCTAAACTAACATGGCCTTAATTTCTTGAATGTTCCATTTTTCCTTAATGATGTTATAATTCACCTAGAATTGACCAAACTCTAGAGGAAGAGAGTTGATAATGAACTATACTAGAAAGGACTCACTCACATCCATACCTATGGATTTCAGCTTTGCAACTAGGTTTGACATATTCGTTACATGATCATGAATAGGCTATGACCAGTTAAACTTTTTGGTCGTTAGTTTACTCATTAAAGTCCCTACTATGGACTTGTCAGTTATATCAGATTGGGAGTATTCTTTAAGCTTCAACATGAACTCCTTTGCATTGTCTATTTTAGGCATTGACAGCTTTACATTTTCTTCGATCATCATTCGCATCAAATTTAAGCTCAGCATGTTAGACCGTTCCCAAGCCTCATAATAAGACTTATCAGCTTCAGAACTAGTCTCAGTTATGGTTGAGGGTCTTACATCTGAAACTATGGCCAAATCCAAATCTATTACACCCAGTTGGAATTGGATTTGTTCGAACCAATCAATATAGTTCAGACCATTGAACTTGACTAGCCTATTTCCTAAAGCAAATAAATTAGTAGATGCTGCAAACATAACATATAGCTCAAATATTAATGCTTTGAGTAAACCTGAATGGATTCAAACTAACTAATATACTTTGATTATGCATTTAAATTCTTCTTTGGGTGAAATTTAAATACATAGTTGTAACCTATTATGATCCATATATATAGTTTAATATAATGGACTATCAATCATATTCTAGTCAACATACATGTTATCTTTGGATATACAATCATATTAACCAAATATATTTATAAAGTCCCTTTAATTTCATTAATTATAAGCAATGGTCCACCAATGGGTGGTCAGCGTTATAATTAATTATCTCAATTGTTTGATTCAACCTTTATGTCATTTTAGCATCATATCATATTGAACAATTGAAACAATCACAATTAAATGATTAAAATTTTCAAGCTAGGTCACTTTAGTGACTAGCAAGCTTTTCATGTAATAAGCATTTAATTGGACAATTATCATACATGACAAATTTTAATTTAGTTAGTTTGGTCACTTTGGTGACCAATAAACTATTCTAAACTTACCATTATGTCATGTAACACATGCATCATATAATCGGAAAATTTAATTCCAAATATTACATATTATAAAATAGTTAATGTACCAAAGAAATATATACTATGGCACTAATTTCCGAATTTATATTATGTATAGAAAATAATCAATTATGAATTAAATAATCCATTATAATTGGGCCATAATCATTTATTAACTTAATCTTAATCTTTAATTACCCAATAACCCAAAACAAATTAGTCCATAATCTAAATTTGGGCTTGGAAGTCCATCTGGAGTATGCAATACTGCCTTTGGTGCAGCGTCGTGCACCAGACTCTACGCCGTCTCCTTCCTCAGATGCCTGTGATTCTGGATTTGTTTTGTTTTTTCTCTCTCTCCATACGAAAACCATTCCAACCTTACCCAGAGCATCTCTAACCTACATAATAATCACAGAGGATACTAAAACCATATCAAGTATTACCAAGAGCATCTCTTGTGTTTGGTCTCTCTTCATACCAAAAACTTTCGATTTTATATTTTCAAGTCTCTCTACTATGTATTACCCTTCATCTAAATAATCCATTCATGACCATTATATGTCAGTTAAACAGTGATAATGATATTATTATCTAAAAATCATCAAACCGAAAAGCTTCAAAATGTGCGATTTTTCTGTTACTATGTCTGTGATTCATGGCAGTGCAATTTTTCATGGCAGTATAGTTCAAAAAGTAATGTCATTACAAATATAGAACAAAACAAAAATGAACAGAAAATATAATCATATATAAACAATACACGACAAAACACAAATCATGCAACATCGTGCTCTGATACTAATCATAAGACATTTTATAGATCGTTTATTTAGACATACCTGTATCCATGATTGTTTTTCGTAACATGTTGATTTTCTCTCTTCCTCTATTTTAATGTGTTTCTTCAATGATTCAAAATAACTATTCGGTAAGTTTTTAAACTTATATAGCACCACCAACCAAAATGTCGTTTGGTAATTAAAAAAGAGAAGGAAAGGATCATTAACCTATTTGAGATCTATTATTTAATACCTAATAACTATTATCTTGGGTGTTGTTCATGAGATTCAAATCTAAAAGTCATATGGGCTGTTAAATAATCGAACATTGATTACTGAAAATCATGATTAGGTTGGAAGGAAATCAATGAGCAAACTTTCTTGAAAAGATTTGAAGCATTTTTACAATGGTATTATCTATTTCATTATATGAATATCCATTATTTCTAGTTATCAATTTTTCCCTAATTATTTATTCAATTAGACTGTAAAATTTTATATAAAAATATAAATTTGAGTTCTCTTCAAAATATTAAATTATGTCTCACTCGAATAACAATTAAATCATATACATATTTTGGTGATAAAATAATATTTACCAAAATTTGACACATAATATAAGTCATCATGATGAATCATTCAAAATTTGAAATATCTTTAATAAATATTAGCCTTTTATTTTGTAATTACTAAAAAATTTAGATATTCATCAAAACCAATTGTTTTTATAGATTATTTAGTACATATTATCTTTAAAAAGAGAGATTGTGGGATTTTGAGATTAGTAGCACTTTAAATATATGGAAAATGTCAACTTGGCTCAATCAATGTCTTGTCCTCGTAAATTATAATCACTTACGCTGTGTTTAGTTACTGTCTCCAGTATGCAGAGACGGAATGAGACAAAAATTTGGAGACAAAATAAAACAAAAATTGAAAACAATGAGGTGTTTGGTTGTGATGGATAAATCAGATAAAAATGTCTCCGTCTCGAGGACAGAAATGTGTTTGGTTGCAGTTGATAGAACATAAAAATAGTATCAATGACTAAAATACCCCTGCAGTATAATATGATTGGAAATATGTAATTCATTGATTATTTTAAAATGAATAATTTGTATTATTAAAAAAGTTAATAAATAATAATAATAACAATAACAATAAGAAATTAATTTCATATAATAATAATAATAGAAGAAGAAGAAGAAGAGGAAGAAATTTAATAATAATAAGAAATTTAATAATCACAATAATAATAAGAAAATTAATTATGAATAATAATGATAATAAAAATAA
>JANSVA010000005.1:36240225-36257093 GCA_025504915.1 Erythroxylum reticulatum | reverse complement strand
AAATTACTGATATGACTAACTGCATTTGCCTCTAAAGCATATTAACGACATCAGATTTTGTTTTCGTGATGGGTAAGAATATTGTAGTAAAACCTACGGCAAATGTAGTCTTAGCACTAGGATTATTGAAGTCAGACTTGACTTAGTGGAAGTTCCATAAAAGATAATGGAATGATGGATTAGTCACCCAAAGACCATACCTCGAGCTTTGCTCCAATTTGATGGACGATATAATTGCAATGATCAGAAGCACTCAGCCCCAAGAGGCCTTGACTATGCATGATTGATCATATCGATTTCCTCCAGAATGAAATAGCTTTTGCCGCATCAGTTGACAATAAACCGACTTGATGCAGCAAATCAATTGGTTAAATGTGTAATCTTAATTCAGAGAAAACAATTTTCATTTCTAACTAAAAAGTAAACATCCAGCATTGCACTGATAATTTTATCTTTATTTTATATTAACGTCTTTATATTTCATATTTTTGTTAATAACTACATATATCGACTCTAGATTTCTATCTTTGCACGGATTTGGTTGCATATCCTAAACTTTTATTAATGTATAAAATTGCAATACATTAAATCATGTTTAATTAATCAAATTTTATAAAATAGGTATATATACAAACATATTTATCATATTGAACATTTTGGTAAATGGTATTGAAATATGAAACCATGCTTTTGCAATAAATTCTTTTTGTTAAGTCCATTTCTTATACAGTTTTTTAACACGAGTTTTTAATTAATTGCTACCATGCACATTCAATTTTATACTTTTGCAATTAGTTAAACTAAACTTTTAATTAATTGTTATCTTTCTCTCTTTTACTAAAATGTTAAAATTATGAATTTCACGTGTCCAATTCTAATGAAGTGAAACTCTATTTCATATGTACGCAATCCTTTGGTTTCTTTTTGACTAAATCTTTTTAGAACACCGAGGCATGTTGTTTTTCTTTTCTTTCCGTGTTTGGAAACTTTATAATAGCACAATGATGACCAATTAAATGTGCCAGCAAAACTAGGCCAAAACATGTTTCAGAAATCGTTGATTTGAAGTGTCTGACGACTTGTATTTTTGTCTCGGACGACTTTGAAACCGGGTGATACTTTTCATCTCTGTTTTATTCCTTAATTTGTGTCATTAGTATGGTAATGTACGTAAGTTAACTAATTAAGCTCACAGAAATTAAGAGACGAGACCCAACATGCAATAAACGTGCTCTTAGTCTAAAAAACCGGTAGGTAAGCTCAGAGCTTCGTTTTAAGATTTTCATTGTGCTGTCATGCATTAATCTTGCTTTTAATCCCACCTACCACTTTTACTAATAAAGGTATACCAATATTTTGATAGAGTTAAAGGGTTCAATTGGTAGAGTTAATCTGGAATTTTAAACATAGATATTAGATAAAATAAAAAACAAGCCCAACTAAGTAAATACTCCCTCAAAGTTGTCTATAAGGTAAAATAATACGTATGTGGTTCCTTTGTCCTGTATGTATTAATTACATTTTACTACGTCATTCGAATACATCTTAAATTGAATTGAGTCATTTTACTTGAAATTAAATCTTTAGGTCAATAATTACCAGGAATAGAGAATCAAGTTGCAGATTATATAAGACTATAAAGCATTATATTTGCTTGTCACATAAAATGGATCAATTAGTAGTAATGTTTTAAGGGTTCTACTTAATATTTAAACCTTGACAAAGAGAGATATTTTATTGTCTATTACTACCACGAACATAACCATTCACCACCCAGATATTTTTTTTTTTTTTGCAATTTCATTTAAAATACTATAAGATGATACATTGAATTTATCGGAAAACTTAAATCGATCGCGTAAAAGACATTCACTTCTTAATGGTCTTTAGCACTACATGCAAGTAGATATTTCCAGTAGTACCACGCAGATAATTTGATTTGAAGTGAATCCATGAAACTATTGCAGCGACAGTACTCCAATGTTGGAGCCATAATAATCAAAAGGGTGCCATCAGTTTGTTTTATGTTCGCAGCATTTATTACATGGCCTTGTCTATCATATCTTAACACTAGACCCTAAGCGTCTGGGGTGGATATAGAGTCATATGCAATTGCTCTCCGAAGAGTCCCACAAGAACGTTAAACATGGGCGCAACTTGAGCAGTTGAGTGAGTGCACTGAGCAATAATATCTCTGGTTGATGATTTAAATTTGATTAGTTTAATCCTCTATGATTGAACGCTAATTAATGGCCTAAAAGGTTTCTCTATTTGTGGGGCATAATGAGTAGCCGTTAAGCATATATCCCAATATATGATCTTCGAACATGACCTGAGAATGATTACCAACTGATAAAAGGAACGGGAAGGACAAAAGAAAAAAGAAAGAAAGAACGCACTAGTTAGTTGTATTCTTTTTAGGGCTCATTAATGCAGTAAAGCATTCAAAATGCTCACACTTTTCAATGGCATTACATCTGCATACATATCTTTTATCTTTCGACTTTCATAGCTTTTTGCTATACGGTCTCATCCAAAGACAGCTTCCTTCCACACTTGAAAGTTTCAAACAGATGTAAATAAGTACTGGGTAACAGCTTGATAGTGGGCTGTGCCAAAAGGATTAGCATTAGCATGGAGACAAAGTTTCCACACCTTAACTTTTACAGTCTTTGAGAAGAAAAAAATTGAAAAAGAGGAGATAGGATAGCTCAAGGAAGGAATGGTTGTTTTATCTTAAAGGGTCACTATCTACATAAAGCTCTTCTTTTCCAACATGGCAGAGAATTTTGCATGAAAGTAAGGGAATTCTTGCGTTGGATCTGAAACTCTCCCAAATAACAAGTGCATAATTATTATTGAAGCTGGCAAAAAGAGAAAAAGTAGGCAAGTTGTTATTAGAATCATCTGTCTTAACTCAAACAACCCACATAGACATAGCCCAAGAACAATACACTTGTCTTGGATCCTTCAATCATCATTTTATCATGATAATTTACAAAAGGATAAAATCGTTGGCTAGCAAACTTTTCTATGTGCAACCAAAAAAGAAGAGCGAGAGAGAGACAGATAGTATCTCCTTTCTTTCATTGAGGTTATCAATAAATATCCAAGGCAAAGTAGATGCAGGGAAGACCAGTCAAAAAGACGAGTGTGGCGTGAAAGTTAACGAGAATGTGTTTGTTCACTTGGCATAGATATGATATTTGATATTCGATATGATTATGCTTTCAATGATTGTTTGGCTTTCATATCTGAGGCTGAGCACTTTGGAAGGAGAGAGTGAGAGATAAGATTAATAATTATGTTTGAGAACCCATCGGATCAGTTAAGTACAGAGAAAGCGTATCTCTGAGTTTGGATGATTAGACTAACATAAAAATTCTCATTCTCACTAAGCTAGGTCATAATCAGTGCATCAATCTTATTTCCACACGGTTCAAACTCATGTTACTTAGAAGATGAGGCCTTTTTAGGATTAGTCAGGCCAAGACACTCCATGATGTTCATATAATTTTCCAATTTCCGTAATTTAATTCGGGAGAGTTCTGCATGTTTAATATTAATTTAACCAGAGACTCTGTCTTGGATGCTGATAATATCTTTTTTTCATTATTTTGTCAATGAGTAAATTTTATTTCTTCCAACTAAGCACACTGCTGTTATTTACCAAGTCGCACAGTAAATACTAACAAAGGAATCTTTTCAACATGGCATGCTATTTATTATTATCCTAGACGAACATAAATACAAGGATTGAATAACACTACTCCATACTCAAGACATCCTGAGGTCAAAGATGCTTCAGGGCATAGGTGAAAAATCAGTATTTTCATATTATTAGCATGATTCACAATACGTGATAATTAAGTATACCCTGTCATTCTAAGATTTGGTGACGCTTAGACAATCCAAGGTCCATATCAAGGATGTGAGTTGAATAGCATCAGAAGAGGAATCTTTCAAATCATATTTTCATGAAACGAGTCGTGGCTAACAAATAAAGCACAAAAAGCACTTGCGGGAAAGCCAATCGTAGGAGGGCGAGACACAGTGCTCAGCATATTGGTCGTGTCTTAGTGCGAATAAATATCCGAGACTAGTCAAATTTTGTTTCCATAGTACAAGTAAATATTCTCTGAAAAGAAGCTCCAACTGCTTCTAGACAGCCATACAAGGCAAATTTCGGGCACTTACGGCCAACAGGTAAGCTGAAGACGAGACAAAACTAATGTTGGCATAGATGGTCGTCCAGTACACAAAAGAAAACACAACTTCATTCGGGTGAACTTAATGTGTTTCCCATATATAAACAATTCTGATGCATGACATAATAATTTTCCTTCAAATAAATAAACTAGTTCGAAGTAGAACATGGAGTAAACGTACATGACTCCATAATCGTACAACTTGGACGAGAGACTACTTTAGCTAGTTCATATGACTATGCAACGTACAAATATACAAGCGAGCGTAGAAGCAAAGAAAATGGTATCTGTTATATTTTAAGAAACAAGTTCACGAAGTTGGATCCTTCCCAAATCGCATCATTGCATGTGTAGCAAGCATTGATCCCCTGCGAAGTACTTCCTGAAAACGACCTACCAATGGAACCTTGACTGTGTTCCTATTCCCAATAGGCTTCTTGTCCCAACTATATAAAATGATGCAGAGGTAGCATAAGAATCAAAGCCCAAGTAAATAATAAAGAATAAATTGGCTTCCTTTCTCATCTTTATCTACAAAAGAGCACATTCATACAAATAGAATCTGAAATAGCAAACTACAAGAAACATCCTTCTGAGCCGTAACTTTCTGATCCATTCGAAATACATTGGCACCAGTAGTATAAACCAGATATGATTCACCAAACTTAAACAATCTCTAGCTCAATAAATGAATAAATGAAAAGTATGATATCCACCAGCTATGTGTTCTATTAAATCACAGCTGATGAGAAATCCTAATCAACAACCCACAATGCTGGAGATATCTGAACTAGATATGCTCTTCATATTCACTAAATAAGTAATAACAAGATGGCTGCATGAACTATGGAATGTACTAAACCCTTCAGAATTCAGCAACAATACAGTTCACAGAAAAAAAGTAGTATACAGATGTCTACTTCCCATCTGGGTCCATCACAGAAATGAATTCACAAATAACTTTTGATTCAGAGTACATTTGCATGACTACAGCATCTTTTTCTTTTCTATTTAGAGTACACTATGTAATGGAATAATGACCAAAAAAGGGAAGAAATAAAGCACTTATAGCTGTTCATTCACATTGTTATGAGCAGTTCATGCATGAATTTTATCAAGTTGGAGCCGGTAACACATGTATATCGAGTTCATCCAATATACATTATATAACATACCTACAAGGGTATAATGCATGCCCATTTATTCATGTCAGCTTATATCTTCCCAATCCTTCAGTCTAGAGATTAGAAAAAAATAATTTGGACAAGCAATTACCCAATGTGGGTGAAGGAAATATTCTGTGGACATTACCAACTAAGCGATACAGTAATTTCATATTCAGATAATCTATGACAGAGAGAAACATTTACTGATTTATAACCAAAATAAGCATTCTAATTGTCAAGAAAATCAAAATAGTGAGAGAGACTAATTTCAAGAGCTAGGTCATACCAGTCTTCATGACGGACAACTTTCCCATCCACAACATACAACTTGATGAGTGATATCATCTCTATTCCTTTTCCCAGAAACACATAATGCTGTTTGTTATCAATTAGAATCTGAAGAAAACTTATAGAACTTCAGAGTTCTTTGTCAAGAATCAAACCAGAAAAAAGGTAAAAGAGAAAAGTTCTGAATTTCAAAGATTTGGAACTAAAATTTCATACCTCATGCTTCCCCGGCAACACATTCTCCTTAACAGAGTATTCAACAATTTTTGATTCACTGAATACCTGAAGAATGATTTTAGAATAAAAAAAAAGTTATAGTTTAATAATCTGTGAATCCGTAAAGCATCGGTCATCAGGAGTCTAAGAAATCATAGTTTTACAAATTTGGACTCAGAAATATATCAAAATCAAGAAAGAGGGGAGAAATAAAGGATCACGGTCCACCATTGAGAAAATAATCTGCATTCAGTAGTTTAACCAGAAAGGAGAATTGAAGTAAACAGAGGCGGAGTCATGTATAGTGCCCCTCCTGACAAGATGAAAAATATAAGATTTACGTATATTTTTCCTTATTAATTTTCTTTTTCCCCCGTAAACAAAGTAATTTTAGTACATCAAAATATCAAGCCCCCCAAACTAAAGTTCTAGCTTTGCTCCTGGAGGTAGTGTGTTAGTTGTACAAGCTTGCATGTCTTGGATAAGCTAGGAAGCTTGAACTTTTGAGTTCATTTGTACATTTGATATCAGTTACTTGATAAACAAAGAGAAGTAATGGTAACACCAATAAATTAACTATCAGTACCTTAGAAATAGAGTAAAATGCGGACTTAATTTGCTTCACCCTGCCCAATCATTAAAGATGAATATGAGTTGAAAGGTTAGTTTCACAACTCAACAACTTAGGAAGACAAAGGTGACTAATAACACTCCTAGTGATAAAATTGCTAAAGGACTTATTTGACCAATGTATAAACTTAGATATCGCTATGTTTAACTATAAAAGTGGTCCATCAACTTCTAAATAAGACCAAAAGTCTCAACCATAAACTGCAATAACAACTAGAAGAACAGTGAAACAAGACCATATGGTGGAGAATAGGTTCGCCTAAATGCCTACCCTCATTCAGATAATGGGAGGGGCTGACAATCATTAAATTTTGAATGAATGTATATGAAAATACTATTTGCTTTATTTGTTTTCTCATGCATATCAAAGATTAAGAGAATCAATCCAACTCGATTATCATACATTTCCTTTATCCAACGTGATTTCAATAAATTTCTGTCGCAAAGGATCTACCCTATAATGTCATATGCTCTCTATTTCCAGCTTTTACATGCAATTGAAGCTCTCGTATTTTGTTTCATTCTGTGACTTAGTGATTGATAGAAAATGGATTCTTCTTCTGTATTGCAGACCGTATTTTACTTGATGTTCTTCAGACATCAAATCCAAGCGACCAATTCACATCACTCCATAAACTGACTTCTCAAACAGCTCAGAGCTAACTTCTACGATATTGAAATCTACGTGTCCCTTGCTAAGAGCAAGATCGTTATATTAAGGTTGGAGACCATTGTTTGGGAATTATATGAACCTTTAATTCAAGAATATGGGAACTAGTGAGTCCTTGCATAACATGTCAGAGTTTCGAATACTACTGCATACAGTAACATTACTGCTTACCCATGGGCACACATAAGTGGATCCTCAAACGAAGCATTATGCGCATAAATTTCAAAATCTTGAGGTCCCCGGTTAGAAGAATATCTGAAACCATAGAAATAAGAACAAGAAGAAAAAGTCTTAAGAAAATGAAAAGCCAAACAGATGAATAAAGAGTTTCGAAAGATAAGCATTAAGCAGAAATAATCATCTTTTATTATCATAACCCATTAGACAAGTTTGACCACCGTTACTCCCATTCCTTTAAATAACAATAACACTATAATGACTAGTTGACTTGAAGCCCATCAATAATGAAATATATGTATAAAGTTCCAACCTTTCAGGATGAGCTTCATCATTTTAAACACAAGAAACCATAAAAACAAATTAAAACAGATCATTAATAAAATATAATTCAGATTAGAGTGTTAAGATAAGCGCATAATCCACTACAACTTTATTTCGACAAGAACCAAAAACAAAGACCAGTCTCATGGCATCATGATAGACAGAGAACAAAAAGCAAAGCGCTTACAAGCTGAGAATGCGAGGAAGTATGTGATCAGAAACACGCTTCGTTGGTGAAAACTCGCAAGCTTCCTTTCCACTGCATTCCCTCTCCCTATCCACGTTGTCCTGTTTATCTTCAAAACAAAGAGACAAATATTTATATAAACTAGCGCATACGAGAAGAAAAGTGAAACTAATATACGAGGAAAGAATTACAGACCTTGATGGGAGAGCTTCTCCATGGCGAGCGATGATCAGAGACAATGGGCAGACGAGACGATAAAGTGAAGTAGAAAGTGGTGAAGAGAAGTCAGATGAAGTGTTCTGTCTCGTGGCCAAATGAGAAGCCACGTGGTATTTAATTGTCCACATGGGATTAACAGTCGCAAGGAATGACTCGTTTAAAAGTACTAGGCCTATAATTCCAAAGCACCAGAATACCAGTCTTCCTTCCTATCTTTATTTAGATTGCCAAAATATAAATCAAACCATGTAACGGGAAACAAACATGAAATGGTAAAAAAAATCAAATGGAAACTACTCCATCACCCATGACAAAAGTTCATCTTAAATTTGCTTGTAAAATTTTTAATAGTTGTACGATGATTAATAATGATTTTATAAAAACGCTTAAACAAAGTTTCATTACAATTTCGAAAAAAAAAAAGAAATTGGTTTAGATGCAATAAGATTTCATTAATCAAATTATATTAGTAAAACGATAAGAGCCTATTAAAACGGTAGGAAAATTTTAAAATTTAAGAACAAAATGAGTATACTAAAATGAAAGGAGCTTGCCAAGCTTTAAAACGAAAGGATTCTCGTGTAAATGAAAACGACAGTAACTAAAATGAAAACATTTAAAAGTCAAGGAAAGAGAAAAGACGACATAGTTAATTTATATCGATTCGGTTTATAACAAAGTATACGTTTAGTCCCAAGTTTCTAACTTGAGTATTTCACTAATAAATCTCAAAGTAGTGATTTGTCGAGCCTCTTCAAGTTTACAAGTATATATTTTTTAGGGTTCTTCAACATTGTACACTAGTAGTATTTAGTTAGCCTCTACAAGTTCTCAAGAAATGAAAATAAAAATTGCCAAATGTGAGTTTCAAAAAATAACAATCTCTTTATTTTCCCTTTCTAAGTTGCAAAGGATTTGATATGAATATGATTTTTAAGAGTATTAATGCTATTGATATATTTCAAGAAGTCTTACGTGTTTTGTGAATGTAGTAGCTCTTCTTTAAATAGGTGTTCTTCTCAACGGTCGTTGCTTAATTATATCATTAACTAACTGAATTTGCCTTGAATCCCTTTAAAAGATATCTTTGATATCATCTTTGATAGTATCTTAAAAAATTCAAACGTTTGAATAAATATTTAATTTTATCTCATATTCGATTGTTAATAACAGGATCCTTTGTTTGTACAAAAATGATAAGAGCTTACCCATTCATGATTTTGTGAAACTATATCTTAATAATCAAATAAGTTTGTTAAATGATTCCTGCAAAATAGGAAACGTTTATCTTTTCATTTTAAACAGATAACTAAAATATATAATCCCTTTTAACATCATTATGTTTTTTTAAAAATAAGGTAATCTAGATAAATTTGAATTTTATAACTAAATAATGTTGATTGTTATCATCAAAATCATTAATTTAAAAAGCCTTGAGCTAACAATATCTCCTTTTTTTATGATAACAAACAATAAGAAATATATTTTAAAAATTTCAAATAATAGTACTGAAAGATTTCGAAAAATACTTATAATTTTTATATATAAGTTCTTACTCATAATCTTGATGAAAAGGAGACTTCTACTAGTGCTAAATAATAGGAGCTTATTATTTGAAAATTAGATGTCGTGAAATTAAGTGTAGGCATGAAGTTACAAATATCAAATACATCAAGGCATGAAGTTACAAATATCAAATATATCAGGCATCTAATTTCACAATATATCAAATATATCTCTCTGTATTCTCTCCTTTTGTCATCATCAAAAAGAAGGGAAAGACAGTCAATAGATCATGTTAAAGCATTCAGAGTATCACAAAATGTTCAAAAGCAAAATTAGTAATAGAAAAAATATCACAAATTGTATAAACCAGAAAACACAAAAATAGTCATATCAATGCCAAAACAATCATTAGCAGAACAAATATATTTGTTTTAACGAAAGTATTCTTTAAGAGTATCAATAAGAACATGAAGAAGATTTTGCATGTCCTTAATATGATCTTGCATTTGATCCTGACGTAGTCTAATCTCCCTCAGTTATTGTTGGATATCCAGATTCTTGGTTTCTGAAGGATTGACAGGAGGCTGTTATGTTGGGGTAGGACGTAAGATAATAGTTATTCTTTCTGATTTCTTTTCAACCTATACATTCTCCTTTAACTTATATCCAAATTAATAAGGAATGGAAGAATCGAACTTAGCAGGTGCATACCATTTCAAACCATCAAAAGACACATCATAGTAGGCATATATTTTGGTCAACAACATTTCATAAGGCAACCCTCCTGTAGTGTTCTTGTGACTCCCTTTATCTAACATAAACCTCAAAATCATGGCTGGGAGGTTCATCATATTACCTTTTAACAAGTTGTAAACCACATAAGTGTCCAGAAGATTGCATCTTTCTACTAAGCTACTTCTTGAAAAATTAAAGTGACAGATAATGAAGCAAAGCGTCATGGTAGTAGATCCAATTGTCTGTACCAAGGTCTCCCTTCTTGTGCACTCTTCGTGCGCAGGCAAATCAAGTCTACAAATTTTCCTATATCAAGAGTAGCAATATCCCATTTATGACACGAGAAGTCAATTCTCCCTATTGGAGCTATATTCAACGAGTTGCCTAAAATTTCCTTAGTAAGCAAAATTTGACACTCATATACCCAAGAAACAATTGCCAACTTTCCATCAACTACATCTTTTCTCATATGGGTATAAAATTATCAAAGTAAGTCATTACAAACTGTCTAATTCAAATTCATAAAATTTTCCAAATAATAATAAGAAAATAAGGAGAAATGGGAATACCAATATCATCGCATAGGAGAGGAGGCAGAAAGCATCCAATAACCACCTTTTAGTTCTTATAGTGCATTCTATATTATGCTTTAGCTTCCAAGGATTGAAACATTTTTATAGGCATTGAAGATTGTCCTTTCTTGTATATAGAGAGTTTCTTTGTTTTTGACCTTTTTGCCTTAGGAATTTCTTCAAACAAAGTTTCTTTAAAAATAGGTTCGTCTCGAACAATAGGATCCTCTACATGCTTTTCAATAATAGACGTCTTTCATTTTATAATTTCTTCTCCCTTTCTTTTTCAAGATGCTTCTTCTTCTCTTGGTTCAATATTAGGGCTCTTTTCTTTTTCAATTATAAGTCTTTTCTATGCCAACTTTAGAAGACTCCCTCTAGTTTGTAGATGCTTTACCAAATGAATTGATTCTTCATTTGAATCATCATCATTAATAATCCAATGTTCTTCAGGCAATTTTTGACCCGTAGAACCAAGTCTATGAGTAGTCAATGGTGGTGGTGCAAAGATTTTAGGATTAAGAGGGGGCAGAGTGAGAGTAAGCAGTGAAGGAGAAAGTGATGGAGATCTTGAATACCTTCTTCATCAGCTTCCCCTTACCGGAGACTCTTCTCATAATAGTATTTTCTTCTTCACATGAAGATTTTTCTTCTTCTTTTTCTTCTTCTTCTTTTTCCTTTTCTGATGAGCTAAGGTTAGAGTCGTCAAGACTTTCTTCCTCTTAATCAGAAACATATTGTTGCTTTGTTAATTCATTGTGTCCAGTAGATGAATCAAAGGCTGATTCTTCAGGCAATGCCACAATTTTTCATGTTTTCTCATATGGATTCTCCCAAATGGATCCTGCTATAAATCAAGGCTTTTTAAAAGAATAAACAGAGACAGGTTCAATGGAGGTGTTTAGCGATCCTATTATTGGTGATAAAGAAGAAGATTCAGGAATAAAAGTTTCAGACTCTTATTCATAGTTGAGAGTTTCACCATGGCTAGTAGTGGGTGTCAAATATTTCTTTTAGCCCTTGGAGCTTATTCATGCCATTATCAACAAACAAAGGATACTGGAAATTGCTAAAGAGATTCTCAAAGAATAGAGTTTGACTATAGTGAGATAGAAGGAGCTGTAATTAGTATTGAAGATAAGATAAAAAAGGATTCGTCTTAAGATATACCAAACAATTTTTACGAGATGGTTTCGTCTGAAGATGAAAGGATGTGCATGTTCTTAGAGATATTATCTCTTCCGTATCTTCTATCAGTTGTATGAAAGTTTGACATAATTGCGCGTGTGAATTTTTAAATAAATGAAACGACATCATTTTACTGAAGGCTATCTCTAAAAAACAATATTCTTACTCTTTAAAAAGATAAAAGCCTCCTGTATAATCGAAGGAGCCTTCTAAAATCTACAAAATTAGATGAAAAACTTCGAGTAGAGTCAGATGTCTAACAATATGCACATGCCAAGCTCTTTACATAATAAGCAAAATCTATTATCTGCAAATGACTTAGTAAAAATATCAGCTACTTGATTTTTCAGCATTAACATAGAATAGTTCAATAGTTCCTTCCAAGACATGATCTCTAAGAAAATGATGTTTAACTTCTATATGCTTAGTCTTAGAATGATGCACAAGATTTTTAGATAAGTTAATTGCACTTGTACTGTCATATAATATAGGAATATGATTAAATTTTAGAGAAAAATCCTGAAGCTGATGTTTCATTCATAAGATCTGACCACAATAGTTAGCAATTGCTATATATTCAGCTTCAATTATAGAGAGTGCTGCGTAATTTTTTTTGTAGGATTAAGAAACTAAACTTCCTCTAAGAAATTGACAGTAGCCACATGTGTTTTTCCTATCAACCTTATCACCTACATAATCTACATCACAATAGCCAACTATGTCAAACGATTCAATTTTTGGATACTATAATCTAAAATCTATAGTTATAAGGAGATAACGAAAGATCCTTTTAACTGCTTAAAGGTGACTTCCTTTAGGATTTAAATCAAAGCGTGCACAATGACACATGTTAAGCATAATTTCAGGTCTTGAACTTGTGAGATATAGAAGTGAACTTATCATTTCTCTGTATTTTGTCTCATCAGTAGCTTTGCCAGCTTCATCCTTATCAAGTTTAGTTCCAATATACATTGGAGTTCTCTTCAGTTTGGCATTTTCAAAATGATATTTCTTGATAAGTTCCTTTGTGTACTTATCTTGAGTAATGAAGATTCCTTTTTTATTTGCTTAATTTACAATCCAAGAAAGAATAGTAACTTTCCCATCATACTCATTTCAAACTCCCCTACATTAAAGCTGAGAATTCATAGAAATATGGATTAATAGCACCAAATATTATGTCATCAACATATATTCGAACAATAAGTAAATCATTTTTCTTCCTCTTAATAAATAGAGTATTATCTATCTTTCTTCTGTTAAAGTTATTCTCAAGCAAAAAGTTACTTGACCTATCATACCATGCTCGAGGAGCCTGCTTTAGACCATACAAAGCTTTTGTCATCTTCATCATGTAATTTAGATGGTCTGTGTTCTCGAAACCTAGAGATTACTTAACAAAGACTTCATCATATTGATTCTTATATCTTCTTGGTTATTCTATTATAACCTCTAAATCCTTTTATCATAATATCGTATCCTAGAAAAATAACTTCATTAAATCTTGCATCAAATTTTCCAATATTGTACTATCATTGGTTAAAACAAAACACTTGCAACAAAAAGTAGGAAACATTTGGTTTTCTTCCTTTCTACAACTTGTAGGGGTTCTTTTTGAGAATAGACCTTATAAGACACCTGTTCAAAATGTAACATGCAGTAGACACAACTTCTGCTCAATATGCATGAGGTAGACCACTCTCACACAATATGGTCCTAGCCATATCAACAAAAGGTCTTATTCTTTCTTTCAACAACTTGATTTTGCTACGAAGTCCTTGGATATAAGAAATTATGATTTATGTCATTATCATCATAGAAATCTTCAAATTTTCTGTTATCAAATTCTCCTCCATAATCACTTTGAATTGAAGTAATGTAGTGCCCTTTTTCAATCTGAATTTTTCTGCAAACTTCTTAAAAACGTCAAAAGCATCATCCTTATTTACTTGAAAATAAACCCATGTAAATCTAGAATAATCATCTATATTATAACAAAATCATAGTGTTGACCACCAAAACTTTGAGTTCTAGTAGGACCAAATAAATCCATATGTATAAGCTCAAGCATTTAATTAGTTGATACAACATTCTTAGATGGAAAACTACTTCTAACTTGTTTTCCTTTTAAACAAGCTCACAAACCTAATTATTTTCGAAATTTAAGTTTGGTAATCCTTTTACTAAATCATTTTTAGACAAATTTGATAAAATGCTTATGCTAGCATGTGAAAATCTTCTATACCATATTAATGAGTCTTTTTTTAAAGACATAAAACACTTAACTTTTTGAGAAGACATGTCTTCCAATTAAGTATAGTATATATTTTGAATTTTAGGGCCAACAAACACAATTTTATTGTTATTATCAATTGTTTTGCAATGAGATGCACAGAAAGTGACTTTATATCCCTTATCACATAATCGACTTATACTTAGTAGGTTATGTTTCAAACCATCAACAAAGAGATCATTATCTATAAAAGTAGAATTAGAAGCACCAATTTTACAAATCCATGTGACCTTTGCCTTGTTTTTGTTAGCAAAGACAACATTACCTCCAATTTTGCTTTCAATATAGCTTAAATGTGATATTTCACCTGTCTTGTCTCTTAAATAGCCACTATCAACTATCTATGACTTTCTCTTGTAAATGTTCTGAAGCATATTTGTAGAATATATTATCTTAATTTAGGTATCCAAACTTTTCTAGTTCCTTTCAAGTCAGTAATCTGACATTTCGACCTCCAAACATATATTTTAGATAATTTTTTCATTTTACGAATATTACAAGAATGAGTAATATGTCAATGTCTGCCACAATAAAAGAACAAAACAGATGAATGAAGGTTACTATCAATTTTCTCATACATCAAGTTTTTATTGCTTTGATCATAGTTATTGCTATTTTTAACGAAGAAATTCTTCTATAACTTGATATTGTTATTTTCATTATGTCCTATTCCTGGCTCATCAAAGACACCTTTACCATTACCAAGCAATGCATAAAGATTATTCTTTCCATCAACGAAATTTACTAAATCCTTTTTTAAAGATACAAATTTTTAGCAATTTTATCTTTTTCAAATTCTAGTACAACAATCTTTTCTACTAATTGTTTTATTTTCCAGAATCATTTTCAAGCAATGCATTTTTTAACAGGATCACTTTTTCTTCCAAAATTCTTTTTCATAAAATTTTTTGCTTAAAATCATTTTCAAGAGATATATTCTTAGACAACAATTTCTTATTCATTGATTATAATGAATTGATTTTATTCTTCAAAGATGAATCATTGTTTTTAGACATCTTAACCACTTTGAAATATTGCACAGTTAACTTTTTATACTGAGCATAAAGTTTATGACATGCATCTCGTAATTCATCAAAATCAATATCAGAGTCAGAACAATATACTTTGTCTTCACCTGAATCAGCCATAAGGCAAACAGTGCTTACTTCTTCATACTTTTCTTCATCAAACTTTTCAAAATCTTCATTAAACCAAACTATAGTCATAGCCTGCTTTCTAGGTTTTTTGTTCTCTATTTTGTCCTTTTGAAGAAGAGGACATTCTAGTCTCATGTGTCCAGGCTTCTTGTAGTGTTAAGTTGTTATTTTATGCTTATTTTGTACATAAATCTCTTTAATGTGTTGAAATCATTATTCAAAATTGATGGAATTGTTTCTTAATTGTTCTCAGATGATTTTAAACACTTAAGAGATGAAATTGAATAAAAAAGATGCAAGGGAAGCAAGGATAATTTGAAATTCTAGACTAGCAGGAAATTTAGGGACTAAGCGTGGGCACGCTCAAGGACAAAAACTATTTGCAAGATCTGTTATGCATATCCGATCCACGTTAGATTTTTATGCTTTTGAGAATCAGATTGCATGCTTATTGATAAGGATCTACCACCTAAATCTAAGGGATAGATTATCTACTGAAGGTCACAAAAAAGGAGAGAGAGGAAGGGATCGAAAAGCATAAAAGAGGAGCATATTTCACGTAGCTTTTGGTTTTAGGATAGTTTTACATTTTTTTGCACCTTTTTTTGTAGGTTTTTCATTAGGAGTCTTACATTTTTGTAGTAGTTTCTCTAGGAGTTTTCGGATTTTCTAGAAAAAGACCAGGGATGGAGACTTTGTGTTTTGTTATTTCTTTGATTTTCACTTTCGTTATGAGTAGCTAAATCCTTTTTCTTAGTTGAATGGAACCATGTTATCTTCTATTATGCGTGAGATGTTCTAATAAAGTTTGTTTTGTTGATGAATATTGAGTGCCTTCTGAATTGTTTTCATGATTGAATTGTGTTTATTTCTAGGGTGAGTAACAAGGAATTGATTCGTTTAATAGCCATATTAGTAAAATATGATTTTTAGTTTTGCTAATCACAAGTGGTAATTAAGATTAACATCTTTATGTTAGAGTTGGAAATTCTAAGAAGAAACTCATTTTGATTAAATGCATGTCGTATATGTGTTATCGTGTTCATTAGTTTCTTAGTTCTTAAAGTTATTATTCAATTGAACTTACGATCGTATCTAAGTTGTTGATTAAAAAGAATGCTTAGAATACATGTTTATATTTATTTACACTTAAGAGAAAACATCACCCAATGAATGTTTATTATGAAATGAATTTTATATCAATGATCCATATTAGTGCGATAACATCGGTGACCCTAAACAAAGGTTTGTTTATTGAAATTTCCATATTTGATTAGTTTTGTTAATTTTCAATTTTTGTCATCTTTTTCTCAAATTGTCATGAATTTACCC
>JANSVA010000005.1:36225690-36240125 GCA_025504915.1 Erythroxylum reticulatum | reverse complement strand
CTTAATTGAAGATCCATCAAGTGCCACAACATCAAATACCCCAACTACTCATGTAAGTTTATAAATTTATAAAATCTTTAATGGTTAGTATCATTTCTTATCATTATCATTATGTTATTATAAATGTTAGTACTAAATTTATAGCTTAATATTTTATAAACTAATTAACTATTTTTATTTTTATTTTCTTTGTAGGAAACATATCAACAGTGAACTTCATCCTAAAGAATAGCCAAGAAATTTTACCTTAAAGAGTTTTAGCTTAAATTAGTACGTAATAGTTTGAGATAATTGTAACAAATAATTTTATTGGATATTAAAATTTCTAATTTAATATATTAGAAATTAGAATTTTATACATTTTGGTGATTTTTATATATTTTATATATACTAATAATTTTTTTTGCTTGTCTGATAATATCTCGGCACTAAAAATTCGTATCATTTGTGACAACTTCTATTTTATGGCCACCAATGCAAAAATTTGTATCAATTAAGTAATTAAATTGTCAAATTTAATAATATTATTTGCGACAAACACGAACACATTAGTCATAAATTTATTGTAACATATATATTGTATTTAGTGACAACATTATTATAATATATAACTTTCTTACTTATCACGAAAACTTTTACACAATATAGACATTGATGCAAATTTCTTTTATAGCTAATAATAAACATAGTTAGTGGCAATACTTTTGTAAGAACCAACTTTCATTTTTGTGACAAAATGATATTGACACTATTTTATTAAAATATTAGTTACCAAGAAGCAATGGACGCTGATGAAAAAAACTATTAGTGACAAATGCTTTGTTAATATTTATAATTATTTTAGTGGTGATAATGTTGTAACAATAAAATAAAGTACTGTTACGGCTTTATTCGTCACTAATTTATATTATTTATGTCAACAAACTTGTCATAAATATATGAAGTTGCCCTGACCATATAATGTTGTCACATATTCCATATGTTTTAGTTTCGAAACTTTTGTCACAATATAATGAAGAATTATTACAACTTTATTTGTCACTATTTGACATTATTTGTGTCCAAAACCTTATCATAAATAAATACAGTTGTTGTGACCATATAGTGTTGTCACACATTTGATAGGTTTTGAGGTCGGCAATTTTGTCACAATAAAATGAATTTGTGTTACGACTTTACTCATCACTACTTTATATTATTTGTGACGATAAACTTGTAATAAATATTTAAAGTTATTGTGACCATATAGCTTTGTCACAAATTTAACAAGTTTTAGTGTCATAAAAGTTTTGCATAATTGTGACCATTGTTTAAATTAGTCACAATTTTAGTAGTGACGGAGGGATCTGTGACGGGAGGTGACGACTTCAAATATTAGAAACTATTAATAATAGTGACAAATATTACTGCTTTTAGTGACAATTTTTACCTTTACTAAAAATACAATTTCTTGTAGTGAAGTAAACGTCATGGGAGTTTTACTAGACCGAATCAAAGGAAATATGACCCATTTTCTAACATCTATAATCGGAGTTGGCACGACCACCTGAATTTACTTTATGGAAATCTTTAAGGGTAGCAAGCAGCTATGAATTTCCAGCAGTATAGACAACTATATATTCCTAAACAAAATCAAAATATAACATCCTACTCCAAAGGTATGTCTTCTTTGGAAGATATAGTTCAATCTTTGGCCACTAACATTTTGACGTTTCAGCGGAATACTGAAGCAAGTGTCCAAAGAAGGAAGAGCAAATGGAGTTAGGAGAGGAAGAGGTTATAGTTTGAGAAAAGATGGAGGATTTGCAACCTCCTAAGGTAAGCGATGCAGTTCATGTTATCGCTAGCCAAATGTTGTTTTCTTTTCCTAGTTGTTTATAGGTAAAAGAAGAAGAAGAACAAGAAGAGAAGCAAGAAAAAGAAAAGCCGCTAATCACATATAAGTTGAACGACTTGTCAACTAGCGAGCTGAAGATTAAAAGTGGCAAGTAGGATGTCAAATCTCCACACCCATTGGCGAAACTCTTATGAAGACCATCTTGGTGTGAGAATGGCGATGCTTGAAAAGACGGGTGGACATTAGAGTATCATGGTGAAACAATGAATTTCCACTCCTCAGAAGTCATGGAACATCATGATGAGAAAAAGCTGACTTCAAAGGAAGTTACTCTAGGCTCCTCACGGAGTCTAAGCATGCTTCCTATTGGGCTCAAGCATTCATTTGATAATGGATGATGTACATATGCTAAGGGTCAAGCTTCTGACCTTAAATAAATGCTTGATGGGAGACACCCCATTTATATCCCTTTCTTTTATGCGTTTTTCTCTTTTATGCATATCTTTGGGTATTTTCTTTGAGTGTTTTACTTATTTTCTTTAGTTTGTTTTGTTTGTAGGCATTTGAAAAGGAAGCTACAATCTTTCACTTCAACACTGCAATCATTCATTTCAAAGCTGCATATGGTGTCTTCAATCTAGGGGAGTACTTCTGTTCCCATCCCTCTTTTGTGTTTTTATTGATTTTGGTCATTAAGGACAATGCCCATTTTAGGTGTGGGGAAAGGATATGGAGTACATGTGTGTGAATTTATGGTCTTGCCTTTCTTTGATTCTTTTTTTCTTTTCTTTGCATGCTTGTGTTGTGTATTAAACCATGAAGCTTTATCATATTAATTTGGATGAGATTGAATGTGTGCGTGAAATTAAAGTAGGCTATGTGAGTCTAAAGTGAATCATGTGGATTGATTGTAATAACCGATCTTATATACTTAGTCAAAATTTCGACATTTGAGTGATGAGGTAGCTTGTGGAATTAAGATGAATTCTTAAATTAAACCTGTCAGTAGATTTGAGCTTTAAATGACATCATCTTTATGTCATACTATTTCCTTGTATTGTGTGATGCTCCTCTAATTAGGCTTGCCTTTAGAACTTGCAGTGAACTAGATTGAATTTGTTTGACTGCATGGTTTATGGAAATGATTAAGGATTCTTTGTTTTTACACCCTTTAGCTTAAAAATCACCCACCTAGTTATTTTCCCTTTGCAAACACTTTTGAGCCTTTAACCTTGTTGTTTTTCATTTAATCATCTTACATTGAAACCTAAAAACTCCATTAGGCTTACCCTATCAAAAGTTGAATGAAACACTGAGTAATTTGAGACTTTTATTATGTATTGTATTCTGAGATATTTTTATTAGTACTTCTACTCATGTGTTTGTTAAATTATGTTGCTATTATTTTCTCTTGTTTTTATTATTTTCCCTTGATTTTAGCGTTATTCAAGTAAAGAAAAAGAAAGAAAGAAAAAAATGGAAAAAGAAGAAAAAGAAACAGGAAAAAAGAAAGAAAGAAAGAAAGAAAGAAATCAGAAAAAGGAAAAAGAAAAGAAAAAGAAAAAGAAAAAGAAAAAGAATAAAGCATGGTAGCATTAGTTAGTAATGAATAGTTGTAGTCCTTTGTATTCATGTGCTTATCACAGAATTTTAATTCGAGTGTCCCTTTTACTTAGTACTTTGTGAATGCTTGTGATTAACCCTTGTCATTTTTACCTTACCTTTGAACCTAGCCCCATTACAACCAATAATAAAGTCCTTCTGATCTATGAACTCATGTAATTCGAATGAATGATAACTGGTGAATTTGCAAGTCTATGGTAGTGTAATCTATTAGAGGGAGATTTGAGAGAAATACTTTGACCTTAAACACTTGAGTGTAAGAGAAAAATCTGTGAGAAGAATTCACTTTGGTTTCGTACTTGCCTTTTGAGCAAAGATGTCTTATTTTGATTTTGTTTATTTGTATCAGTGAAAAGTGATTATAATGTATGTTGAAACCTAAGTCTTATTGGCCTAAGTTAACGGATTGTACGCACTGAATCTTTATGAAGCATAAATTGATAGAGTGTAATGGTTTGGCATGTTTGCTCGCCCTCGAGCAAAGGTTTGATGTGGGTGAACTTGTTAAGTTGTCATTTTGTGCTTATTTTATATAAATCTCTTTAATGTGTTGAAATTAGTATTCAAAATTGATGGAATTGTTTCTTAATTATTCTCATATGATTTTCAACACTTAAGAGATGAAATTGAATAAAAAAGATGCAAGGGAAGTAAGGATAATTTGAAATTCTAGACTGGCAGGAAATTTAGTGACTAAGCGTGGGTACGTACAAGGACAAAAACTATCCGCAAGATCTATTTTTAAATGCAGATCCAATCCATTTCAGATTTTTATGATTTTGAGAACCAAATTGCATCCTTATCGATGAGGAACAACCACCTGATCTCGGGGATGGATTATCTGCTGAAGATCACAAAAAAGAGGAGAGAGGAAGGGATCGAAAAGCATAAAGGAGGAGAATTTTACTGTTCACATAGCTTTTGATTTTAGGATAGTTTAATTTTTCTGCAGTTTTTTTTGTAGGTTTTTCATTAGGAGTCTTACATTTTTGCAGTAGTTTCTCTAGGAGTTTTCAGATTTTCTAGAAAAAGACTAAGGATGGAGACTTTGTGTTTTGTTATTTCTTTGATTTTCACTTTCGTTATAAGTAGCTAAATCCTTTTTCTTGGTTTAAGGGAACCAAGTTATCATTTATTATGTGTGAGATATTCCAATAAAGCTTGTTTTGTTGATGAATATTGAGTGCCTTCTTAATTTCTTTTATGATTGAATTGTTTGATTTCTAGGGTGTGCAACTAGGAATTGATTCGTTTAATAGCTAGATTAGTAAAATATGACATTAAGTTTTGCTAATCACAAGGGGCAATTAGGATTACCATCTTTACATTAGAGTTAGAAATTCTAAGATAAAACTCATCTTGATTAAATGCATGTTGTATATGTGTTGTTTTGCTCATTGGTTTCTTAGTTCTGAAAGCTATTACTCAATTTAACTTACGATAGTATCTAAGTTGTTAATTAATAAGAATGCTTAGAATACATGTTTATATTCATTTACACTTAAGAAAAAACATCACCCAATAAGTGTTTATTGATGAGCTGAATTTTATATCAAGGATCTATATTAGAGTGATAACATCGGTAATCCAAAACTAAAGTTTGTTTATTGAAATTTCCATATTTGATTAGTTTTGTTAATTTTTCATTTTTGTCATCGTTTTCTTAAATTGTCATAAATTAAAACCAAACCCCCTCCCATTTATTTTAGTTTTAAACTTGTTAACCTTTACTGTTAAAAATTGCCCTTGGGAACGATCCCTTATTTCCACTACTACATTAATTTTTATTGCAGGAAGTTGATTTCTTTTTAAATTTAATTGCAGGTGATAGCAGTACCATGTAGTGATAGTATATGATTTGATTATTTTGTGTATTGCTACTGTAACTGCTGCCTTTTGACAGGAACTTGTTGTTTCTAGTTTTCTTATTTCCTTCTCTTTTCTTTGTTAGCTTCTTTTTATAGAAGTGTGCATACTTTTTGACCATAAAATTGAATTCATTATCTCATCTATTTTCAAATCAGTTTCGCTTTCATCACCATTTGATGGAATTGATTCATCAACTACTTTTAGAGTCATTCTTCTTCTGTAGGAAAATCCTTCATCTCGTTTAAACTTTGTCTTATGAATCATCAAATTTCCTTTTTCCTAGTCAAGTTAAATAGTATCTAGATCCTTTACAATTTCTAGAGCTATCACTTTGGGTCTCCATTTCGTTGGTAGTGACCTCAGGATTTTTGTTATGAGCTCATCATTTGGATATATCTTTCCCAAGTTCTTCAAAGTTATGCTGATGTTTTTGAATCATCCAAAGAATTCGTCTATGGTCTCTCTCTGTTCCAGGAAATAGTTTCATATTGATGTACTAAGAGACTTATCTTATGTTTCTTTACCTCATTTGTCCCTTCAAAGATAATCTGAAATTTGTGCCACATTTTCTTTGGTGAAGAACAGTAGCAAATCTTTTTATACTCTTCTGGAGAGAGTGCACAAATTAAATGATGTCTTGCTTTAGCATTTAGTTATGTATTTCATCTATCAGCATCAGTTCATAAGTTTACATTATCAGTAGCAAGAACTATATCTCCCATTTTGATAGCTTGCCAAACTTCAATATCCACATATTGAAGATAAATTGTCATTCTTTCCTTCCAATATGAATAGTTGCTTCCATTAAAATAAGGAGACTTTGTAACAAACTGTCCTTCAAGACTTCTCATATTGTTTGTCATGATCTATCACGTGCTGTAAAGCACAACAAATATGAAACCTTGCTCTGATACTAAATGATAAAGCAAACACACATAAGAGGGAGTGAATTGTGTATGACTTAAAATTTTTTGCAAATTACTTTCAATTCGTGTAAAAGATAGAAGCCTGTTAAAATAGTAGGAAACCATTAAAGTTTAAAAATAAAAGGAACCTACTAAAATGAAAGGATCCTGTCAAGCTTTAAAACGAAAGGAGCCTCGCAAAAAAGAAAACAACAATAGCTAAAATGCAAAATTTTAAAAATTAAGGAAAGAGAAAGAACGACATAGTTAATTTATACTAGTTTGGCTTATAATGAAACTTATGCCTAGTCTCCTAAGTGTCCTACTTGAGTATTTCACTAATAAATCTTGAAGTAGTGATTTGATGAGTCTCTCTAACCTCACAAGTACATATTTATCAACGTTCTTCAACCTTCCACACTAGTAACATTTAGCTAGCCCCTATAAGCTCTCAAGAAATGAAAATAGAAAATGCTAAATGTAAGCTTCAAAGAATAACAATCTCTCTTAATAAAGTATTTTTCCCATTTGAAAGCACTACGGATTTGATATGGATATGAATTTTGAGAGTAATGATGCTACTGATATATTTCAAGAAATCTTCCATGCTTTCTAAATACAGTAGCTCTTCTTTAAATAGGTGTTGTCTTCAACTAGCTATTGTTTAATTATATCATTAACTAACTTAATCTGCCTTAAATCCCTTTAAAAGATATCTTCAATATCATCTTTGGCAATATTTTCAAAAATTCAGACATTTGAATAAATATTTGACTTTATCTCAGAGCTAATTATTAAATAAAAGGATCCTTGGTTTGTACAAAAATGATAGGAGCTTATCCATTCTCGATTTTGTGGAACTATATCTTAATAATCAAATAAGTTTGTTAAAATAATTCTGTAAAATAGGAAACAATATCCTTTCATTTTACACAGATAACTAAAATATATAATCCTTTTTAACATCATTATCTTTTTGAATAAATAAGATAATCTAGATAAATTTGAATTTTGTAACTAAATATTATTGATTGTTATCATCAAAATCATTAATTTAAAAAGCCTTGAGCTAACATATATATATAAAGAGTAATAAAAAGAAATTTTTAGATTTGGTGTATGAAACCCAATTTATACTTTAGCATCATATAAGAAACGTATATAAAACTATTATTTACAATAAAAATACATTTATAATTTCATCATCATATGAAATTGCATTAATCTTATTAAAGCAATTCTGCATATTCTAGCTCTTTATTTGATATTCCTATTATCTATGCTTCCTTACTACTTGCGATGTTGTTTTATAAGTCGATTGTCCTTTTTATTTCTATTTTGTTTCAAGGAAAATTTTACTATATAATTATTTCTTTTATTTATCAGTTTATATATTTTTCACTTTTTATTTAGCATCCAACATTCTCTTAGGAAACCTTTTATTTTATAAATGTATTTTCCTATTTATTTTCCATCATATATATTTTTTGAGAAAAATTTTATTCAATTTTAATTTCTTTAGTTAGTCTTTCTATTTCACAATTTACATTTTTAAAGATTCTTTAATAATTTTTTTAAAAGATAAAAATGAATTTATGCCAATCAAAACTCAAAAGTGAAGAACAACAGATACATTGTTTTGATACTTGCTAAATCTCGATCATAAGCATAATGACTTCATTCAAACCTCCCACCACCTCTATTATTATTAAATCTAGCCAATAAGTCATCACCATCAAAATCAATATCATCACCTTAGTTGTCATCATAGGACTCATTATCCATAAGCTTTCTTGCCTTCTAACAATAGGGACAATGAGAACTCACCCCTCTGTAAATCTACAATTTCTAAATCTAGGTTATTTATTATATCCTTTATCTCACCACATATATTATTAATGAGCTGAAATTATTGTTGCATTGCTTTGAGCATGAATTAGTCACTCATTTCTCCTTCCCTAAACATACATTTATCTTTGGAAGTCATATTTGTAAACTTGCAAGAAAATTGAAAAAAATTCCTTACCAGCACTCCCTCATATGTTTTCCCTCAAATTAATATCACTCAACCTTTGTGTTTGCACTCTTAAATGGCTTTATTATAATCAGATCACTCTCCTACCTTTTATCACTTAAAGTTACTCATTTAGCTCCATAAACACTACAAGAAAAATGAAGCTTAGCAATGAAAATTATCAACATAACATCTACACATTCTATCGAAAAACTAAGTTAACGATAGAATTTACCGACGGACCAAGGTGTCGGAGAAGTGGACGTAGGTAATAATTAGCGACAAATTACAGAATGTTAGTCGCAAATTTACCAACAAAAATTTTATGTAACTAGCGGTGAATATACTGACAATTATTTTTTTGTCTTTGGTCGGTAAAGTTATCGACGGATAAGATATGTCCGTCGGTAAACTCACTGATGGAATTTGTTATTCTCTCAGTAAGTTAATGTTGTCATTACCGACAGTTATTAGTTATTTCTCAATAAATTGAATAGATTTTTCCAACGAACTTTATTTTTCCTTCGGTAAATTTACTAAAAGCTATTTTTAAAAATTTCCCTGCGTTAAAATTTATTTGAAGATTTTATGGTTGATGCATAATTGAGTTATCTGTTGATAATATTTTGATTTGTTTCAACCTTTAATTTGTTAAAAACAGAAAGTTGATTAATGATATAAAGTAAAAATCATCTTAATTGATAATAAAAATTATTTTGTACATAATAAGTATTTGTAATTCATACAAAATGACTACAAGTATGCTATTCATTTAGTGACTATGGATGCTCTGATTGGTACGATGAGATGCTACACCTCCCCTTCAACTCATCCACCTTATTACGGAGCTGAGTTATGTATTTCATCGACCATAGCAACTAAGTTGCCAATGTCTAACTGTGCTCCGAAGCTCAAGGACTTCATTAGGTGCGGACCGTCTACTAGATGTTGTTGTAATTGATATGGAGGGTTATGAACAACATGTGTTCGCAAATAAATCTAAGTTGAATATCCTTCCACGATGGTCCCTACTACCTACTACATGAAGATAAGTTTGAGACTCATTAACATCTTTGGACTGTTGAGACTGTCGTTGAATGCTTTCTTCTATTTGGTCATATCATAAGGTAATGTTTATCTTAATAAGTGATAATCATTAAGCATTAATATTAAAGCATAAATTTCACATACATTTAGTTCTCTACATCAGATGTTGACGAAGGTCACATCGTCATGCTTCTTAGTATGAGTGTGCAAAAAGAGTTGAGGAGTGTAGGCTTCATGCCTATAGAATTTTCCTACATCATAATAAAATGTTACAAGTGAAATATAATTTATAAAAATTTTGGCAAAATTTCCTCTATTTTTATGATATTTACCCCCTATTAAACAAAGAAAATAACTTAACAATACAACCATATATGGTACCAGACATTTATAACATATTATTCTTCATAATACACATATTTCCATTCCAAAATTTACATATCAAATTAAATTGAAATACGCCAAAGTAAAAAAAAATCAAAATATAAATCTAAAGTGTAGATACTTACAAGCCTCTCTGTATACTCATGGTGGGTAATAGTTCATCTAGTATGTACAAGAAGACTCTCTTCCCCCCAATCCTCCATGTTTGTTGGTAGAATTATGCTTTGAAATTGACATTGCCTTGGGTGATGTCTAATACTACTTCCATCAACTACATATTTGTTCAAAAATATAAGGCGATCGTATACCAGTCTTGTGTATCGCATTAATAAAGTCTTGATAACGTATATGTGCTCGTCTCTCTCATGCTTTATAAATGACAGCGTCAAATTCTGAATCCTAAAAAATTCTTTCTAAAATAAAAGAAAAACATACGATAAGTATTTATAATGTAATAATATTTATCTAATAAATGTATAAAAATCAATTAAAAAAATAATATTTTGTACCTCAAAGTCCTGATAATAAAATTCCTTTGTTGCCTAAGAGATATTCTTTCATATATAACCCTCAACATCACTCTTCTCCTTGAATTTGGATGTCATGTTTCTTGAGCATAGTCCAGAAGGAATCAACCTAATATTAAAAAAATTAATTTTATACCATTTTTTAAATTTAAACATATAACTTAATTATAAACATATGGTGTTTCATGTATTTTTAATTTACATATTGTTGACAATTTTGATGTAAGTTCTTCCACTAGCTCTAGGCTGGAGGTCGCCTCCTTCATCCGCATCATTTACCCCTGATATCTTTGTTGGTATAGGGGTGGTGGACAGTATAGTAGCAGGTACAGAAGGTGATGCCTCATCTGCAAGTGTAGTAATAGCAAAAGGTACAACATCTGATTCAGTTGTAGCTGCAAAATGTGATGCTTCACTTAGACAGTAACTGGCTCCAAATCATTGTCTAAACTTTGGTCGCATTATATCCTGTTTTCTCTTTGGTGGCATATTTTAACCTAAAATTTATATCTCATCTTTTGAATTAATATTTCCCATTTTCATCGTTACCATTATCCTCGTTTCAATTATATGCTTCTTGATTGAAATTAATATCCTCAATAACTATTAGAAAATTATTTCCTTTATCTAGTTACATATCCCTTAAATCATCATCTGACCTAACACTTCCAAGTTAAGTTATATCATATTTCAAGTAATTGGCCTTAACTTCTTACGATTAAACTTGATTTTAGTTTTAAGAGGACCATATAATAGATAACCTTGTTTCCAAACCTTACCTACTCTTTTATAGAAATCTTTCTTTAATAAAAATATGTCTAGATCATTCAGTATAGTGTAAAATGTGGATAAATTGTCGAACTCAATACTAGTCCAATTGCTTGGTAGCTTCTCTTAGTGAAGAGCTATAAGACCCCTTCTTCTTACTTCAGAGTAGCTCCATAAGTACATAGTATGTGAATTAAGTCCTTCTTAAAGACAATATCTCTATCATTCTCTTCAAAACTCGAAGTATCTATCCTCATCATTAGTGTAACATCTTTGTTTTCTACCACTTTGATCATCATTTTCATTAAGAAGTCCCCAGGTAACCTCAATCCCATCAAAACTATCAACAATCTCCTTTTGGTGAATAATGGAATTCATCAAATCCTCTTGTTTTCTAAATTTCTATTTCTTATTCTTATTTTTAGGTCAAATCTTGCGAAATAAGCATATGGTTATAAATTCAATGAGTTGGTTGTGATCGAAATAGTGACACATGTCATTAATAAATAGCTTAGCTTATTATTGGCATACTCTTTAACTTCTTATGAATCAATGCCTTATAAATGCTTTATAGCAGCATTATTCATCAATGCAGAGAAGGAGGCATAGTAGGAGACCAAAGAGGACCAAGATGGTAGCATCCCTGCATATAGTAGGATAATGGCTAACATGTTTGGTACGGAGTTCTTAGAGTCTTGAAAATAAGAATAAACAATAATAACTCTTTTGGTCTCCTTTGTTCGGAGAACTAAGTATCAAATTTTCCCTATAGTATAACTACTACTAAAACCTCCTTTCCCTATGAGACTTATTTATATAAAGCGATTCTTGGGAGGCAGATGAACTATAACAAGAAATTTATATATCAAGACCATTAAGTAGATGATACATCTAACTATATGATATTGATATGTTAAGATGAACTATTAAACAGAATTTGTTTTGGAATTATCATTATAATGATCTTTATAGTTATTATGGCTTATATAAACTAAACTATTTATACATACTAACAAATAATTTATAATATATATGAATAATATAGTTAATATGAAATTACCATATCTATATATCAATTTCAAGTGCTATATAGATTGAATCTAATTTCAAGTGCTCAAGAGCTATGATGTCTTCATGCTTTATAGGTTAAAAATTTTAATCTTTTGAATATAAAATTGAAGAAAATAGAAAAATGCATGCAACAAAATACTTTCTTACATTGAATGTAACACATTCCCCTTCTTTTCGGTCTTTTATCCACCATTCAAGTCAACAAAAGATAAAAGAAGCAATACTCTTTAACCCTACACTTTATTAGGGGAAAGCAAAGAACTGAAATTATGAGATTCATACTAAAAAAGAACTGAAAATAAAAAATTGAAATCATTTTTTTCCAAAGAACAGACATTTCATCAAACACCGTACATGCATCAGAAATTCATCCTAACATCACGACCAAAATCATGTCTTATCCCTTCTATCACTAACATTTATACCTTAAAATTGTTTTCCAAGTACAGAATACACAAATAAATGAAAGTAATCAAATACTCAAATTAACTTTCATCTAATATACGAAAAAACACATGGCAATGGCTACAAAAATACCTCCACCAAAGGACACGTTGACAATGGCCGGAGAAGACAAGTGCCAACGAGCAAAAAAGGAGTCCACGATAGAGAAACTGTAGAGAAGAAAATCAGACAAGAGGAGAGAAGCAACAGATGGGGATGAAGACGCAACTGGGGGAGAGGAAAACCTTTCAGGTGAGTTTAATGTAAAAGAAAACGTCGTCTTTAGCATTAAACCAAATGACATCATTTTTTTACTTTAAAATGCTAAAGTCGAAGCAGACGATGATGTTTAGCTTAAAAAATTGACTAACGGAATTTACCGACGGACAAATTTCTGTCGATAAACTCAAAAAAAATTTATTCGGCCAACAATTCCCGCCTTCTTTATTGACAGGCATTTTATACCGTTGCTAAAGTCCATCGAAAATTTTACTAAGATAATTTCCCTCCTTATTTATCGATAGATATTACTACCGCCACTAAACAAAATTTTTTCAGTCAATGTTACTGTTGAAATTGATTTTTTGTCAGTAATTTGCAATGGTTTCGTTTTTGTCGGTAATTTTCCATCGCTAATTCCTACTTTTCTTATAGTGAAAGTTGTTATGACCCGATACCACATCGGGCCCATGATAACCACCACATACTCGGGCTAAGGACATTTGCAATATCCTTAATCTGACTATGCAAGGCTAACCGAATATCCCTTTTTTCTTTTTTTTTTTGAAAAATTTTGGCAGCACAACGGCTGTATTTTAAAAGTCCCAAAACCTACAAACGATTTTAAACACACTTCTATATTCACATCCAACCACAACTTTAGGACTCTCTAGTCCACTTAAGCCAATTTCAACAGCAGTAGTGAAAATTCATACATAAAATCATTTATAAACACTAGACAATCAAAAGTTAACTTACAAAGTCATAAAGCATAACTACATAAACATAGTTCATAAGCTACTAGACAACGAAAGTACAAAATAAGAAATTACCCACATATGGTAATACCCAAAAAATGTTAAAAGACCACATGATCTACTCAGAGCTTCAAACTTACTAAATTAACCTGCATGGTTGGAAAGTGGAGGGGGTGAGTATACTAGGTACTCAGTGAGCAGGAAAAACATATATCACAGATAGAATTGGTTCATACCAAGACCGTGTAGATAACCTATGAAGTGAATGTATCACGCATAGAAAAACACATAGGCCCATCCTATGACTTAATGTATATTGGTTAGGAACCATATAGGCCCAGCCTATTAATCACCCATCCAGTGAACATAAGTTCAAGTTACAATATACAAATGCAGAAAAACATCAGATGTATAAATCAAATCTTGTTAGAAAATAAATATCAGAATAAGCCAAAACAATTAAGTGTGACACCACTAGTCGACCAAATTAATGTGCACACCCACCGATTATCAGTGTTAGCTTGACTTTCATCCGTGGTGAGTCCGGACTACAGTCGACAAGAGCATTATGACCCTAGGTGATGACCTCGTCAGTGTCCAGACTCTAGGTGTGGAATCACCCGCAAGTCCAGTAAAAAGGTGTCGATACGAAGACTCGACTTTAATGTACCAGCGTCAAGGATATGGGGGTCACTTAATCATAATCAGTTGTGCCCAACACATGATTGGCCAATCGTGTCCTCACCAATCACAAAAATCATATACAACATTTAAGTATAAAAATCAAGTAAGGCATCATGCCTTTATTTATCGGTCCAATCGATAAAATTAAACCTTGCTGTGGTTCTAAACTAAAAGAGAAAACATACACGTGGCATATATGACTCATTTGTGCATAAGTAAGTTCAAAAATATTATTTCATGTCATAAAAGTCATCTTTTGCACTCTAAGTGCAAAGTTGTTCAAAA
>JANSVA010000005.1:36206474-36221971 GCA_025504915.1 Erythroxylum reticulatum | reverse complement strand
AGCATAGTTCTCAACCAATTCACAATAATACAAATCATGTATGCATCAACTTGACAATTCACAGATGCAATGCACAACAAATGGCTCGAGAGTTTCGTGAAAGAAAATAGAGAAATCGAAGTTTACTCCGTGAATGAAACGAGTCCACTTTTCGGATCTTGTGTGCCATAAACGGGTAGCTGGGAGAAGGCTATGGGTCAACGTGCACATGACTAACGAAACGTTCCTCTCTTTCCTAAACACAATCAAATTTTAATGCTCAATTCATTTCCATACATTTTCATATTCTCATGCCTTTTCCACTTTTTCTTTATACAAAAATGCCATGACACATTTTAATGGCATAATATGATCATATATCACAATGCATTTTTCCACATTGACAATAATCCAAATCCAATCAATTAAGCATATACACACATATAAGCAAATTCTTTAAATCATTTAAAAGCAATATATACACATTTATGAAGTACTTGAAATCATTTATTCTATTGATTTGAAAAAACTTTGATGGCTCATTATTCAATTATAAACATGAAACCCACCTTGATTTCCTTGCTTATAGACTTGCTCAAAGATGTCTCTCCCCTTACTCTTAGGTTCTCTTGATTTCCTAAAACAAACCAATTTTCCATTCAATGCCAATTCAATAAAATCCCTAAAACTTCAAAATCACAACAAATGAAATCAACACAAATCAAGCTCAAACCTAACCTACCCATAGTCCATCTAGGTTAGAAAACCCAAAACCTAGTTTAGAAACCCTAAAACCAAATGGGTTCCCTTAAACCATCTTCTTCCAACACAATACCCTTCATTCTCTTTCTAACTCCTTCTCTAACAAAGCAAGAAGAAAAATGAAGCTTACCTTGAATAAATCTTCTTCTTCTTTCCTTCTTCTTCTTCCTTCTTCTTTTCTTCTCTCCACGACTCTTTCCTTTTCTCTTCTTCTATTTCACGTTTTTCTCTCTTTTCTAACTCCCACAATTTTCCTCTTCTTCTTTTAAACAAGATCACATTTTACTTGCTCTTCCCTTTTTACCCTTCATTTAATTGGCTCTCCCAATTTTTCCCCTTTTAGTCCATCAACTACTAACATCTTAGCTCCTTATTCTGATCATGTAAATGAAGAAATTTGATAACACTTCCTTCTCAAAAGATGTCCCTCATTGTCTTAATTTTCTAATGACACAAAAATCATTCAATTTGATTTGGAAATCTAAAATTTATATCCCAAATATTTCCAAACTATTCTTATACTAAAACAATATTCTGTGCTCAACTTCTATCCAAAAATTGAAATTCTTAGGAATTGAATTAGAACTCAATTTAATAAGATAATTTGTAGTCCTATCTATCTAGTTTAATCCAAACTAAGAATCACCTCATTTGGATAACTAAAGAAAAAGTTATGGTTAAAACATCAAAGCATACTTAGTGAATATGTTCCAACTACATTTTCCGGCTTACCACTTCCAACATTTCACATATAATAGTTCTAACTTCCAAGAAAAGTTTGGGGTCCAACAATTCTCCCCCCTTAAAGAATTTTTTTTCGATATTCTTACCTGAGTGATCAAACAAATGGAGGTAATGTTGTCTTTATGTTTTCCTCAGTCTCCCAGGTAACTTCTTTACTTGAATAATTTCTTTCAAATGACCATAGTCAATAGACTCACTCAGTCTTTCAATCACTCATTCAACCATTCACTTTCTTAACTAATTCCTCAATATGCTTCAGATTATTCACAATTTTTCACTTCTTGCGTCGATAATAACAATATCATACCATATCAATATTTCTTAGCATGCTCACATATAACACTTTATGAATCTGAGAAATCTTTGATAATAATACTAACTCATAAGTCAATGATCCAGTTCTTAATAACTTTATATGGACCAATACAATTCAAGCTTAATGTCTTCTTTATCCTAACCCGTGCACATCTTGCACTCAATCTAAGTGCACCTTGGGAACATGATACTCTTAAAGACATTTCATCATTTGCTTCATAGTTCACATCTCTACAACGTCGGTACACTTAACTCTTATGTCTATCTCACTTAATTCCATATCTTTGGTACTGATCCACCAAATTCATTCATTTTTTCTTGCATCACTTAATTCTTAATATAGATCAATTTCACTTATCAGTAACATCTCCAATCAATTCTGACCTTCAACCATCTTTGGCCCTATTCATCCAAATAAAGAGGCGGACAACTCTTTTTATCGTATAACACCATGCGGTATTTTAATTTTATCACTTTGATAATGATTGTGATGCTTAAATTCAATCAAAGTTGTGCATTGATCTCATATTCCTATGAACTCCGAAATATAAGCTCTAAGCAAATCTACAAAAGTCAAGACTGTTGGCGACTCACAAGTGTGGTCATTTGCTTTTACCCCCTTAGCCATCAAACACTATCTCGGCATATTCCTACTAGGATGTAAATCATAGGTTGTTGTTTGTGTTTTCTCTAGTAATTTCTTTACTCAATCTTCTTTATCGGTACATATACTTCTTATTTCAATCACAAAGTATCATTCTTCCTATTCGAACTCAAAATTCATATTCATTTTCAACTTCTTAGTAAGGTTCACAATTTCTGAATCCCCAATTTGGGCTTTGTTTATGTGAAACTAATCTTAATTTTCAGTGCAACTAATAATGCTTCATTTGCCCCTATTTCAACCCCATTCTGCACTCTTTATTGCACTATATTTGATAATCTCAATATACAAATTTGTGATACACTGTTATTGAATTTCTTATTCAATGCATCTGATTACAACACTATCTTTACCAATATAGTACTCATTTGTACAACCATAATCTTTCAGTACTTCTATCAATTATCTCAGTCTTGTATTCAATTCTCTTAACTCAATAATTACCTCAAACTTTAATAATCTGTGTATATATATATATATATATCCGAGATGTTTCTTTACATATAATATCTCCAACTTTCAAGCAATTACTATTTCAGCAAGTTTCAATTCATGTATCAAATAATCATCCCATGAGGTTTCAATTGTCTCCACGCATATGAAATTACTTTATCATGTTGCATTGGATTTTATCCTAATCTCTTATATAACATCATTGTATACTATAAAATCTCCAAATCCAAACGATATAATCAATATCAGTATAATTCCTCAAAATTCTCTTTACCTTTATTACTCATACGTTTTACATGTTTTTCCTCAAGTATTCAAACTATTCTTCTTAACTTCTCGAATACATTTAGTATATCATCAAATTTTTTCTTGGGCCACTTTAATATTCAATACCATAGTACTGTCAGGGCAATTGTTAACTCAAACAAATATTTTCAAAGTTCCATATGCCCATGATTAGTTCTTATAATTCCTTAAATAACTAATTCCTCAATGAGGTAAGATTATCTCACATTATTTTCAATCTCCCAATTGACTTACCTTTCTCGAATGATATTTCTCCATTCTTTATATTTCCTTATATTTCACATTGACTTATTCTAATGTTTTATCATTCATACTAGTTTCTCCCCACATATCAATTTATTTGCAATCTTAACTTCCTATGTTTACAACACATTCATCAGGTCAATTTTGTATCTTCCGAACATATTTACACATAATATAACGTGAACTTATATACTCCTCATACTAGCAATAGTGTTACCAAAAATCCACTCATGTAATTGGATACTTTACATCAAAAAAAATACATATATTCTCAGTAGCATATTCTACCTCTTATGCTTAGGTCTCCACTAGGGATATGACTCCAATATTCACTTTTGATTCATTACATATTCATTCATTCCTCAAATGGAAAATTTAATTCATGCAATATGATTCAATAAGACATCTCTATCTTAAAAGGACTTCTTACCTCAATTATCTATACTATTTCCATAATCTTTATCAATCAACTATGTTCATCAATGTTGTTTCATTCATTCTTATCACCCCAATAAGGTCAATTTTAACTGTTTATGATATTTCAATAATTTCAATTTCTGTCACCCTATACTTGATCAAAATATTCCTTGTAATAAAACTCAATGAAATAAGAAGCAGATTAGTTCACTCTTATACTTTGGTACATATCATCAAGATCACTTCATCTTATATACAAAAGTGATTTTGGCAGGTCACCAATTTATATATCATGCTAATGATACGACAATCGCAATTGATTCTGAACAACTTCTGAGTATTCTACAACTATTCAAAATACTCCTCTATAGTAGTTACTTTTTCAATAAAACATCTATACCATACTTCCATTACGTTACTCTGATTTATCTCATAATTTTAACTATAGGGATCATAGATTATCTCCTATATCATATCCAAATATAGATCTCATATGTACTCAATCACATTATTCACCAACATAACCAAATTATTATATATGTGCTCATAATAACTGGTCGACATAACCTTGAGAACTTCTACATATATCACTATCATTTGTTTCATTTTCCATATGTGCATTCTTAATCAATTTAGAATTATAGATGCATAGCCATCTTGAAATTCTAATCTCAATTTCACTAGCACAATCTTATACCATAAATTCCAAGTTCGACTTTTCAATTCCATTTTGCTTGTACACCTTAAATCTTATCATTTCTACCCCTGTCTCTATTTCTTTTTTCAGTCAATTCATGAAAATATTTTCACATCCATATCAATTCAAGTACATATCAATAACAAAATTCCGTTACCATATTTGCTGATATAATCACAAATACTGAATCTATGTCTAACATATCGGACCATGTAATATTTCTTATTTCTAAATATCCACAACTTTCCTTATCTTACACTCTGACAAAACACCATTCTTTTCATTGTTTCTAATAGTCCAAACTCTTAATGAAAGTTCATACATGTTACTTATACGGTTGCAATCACTAGGATTCTATACTCGTCATTACCCTTCTCTAATGGTGAGGAATCAGGTGCAATAGATCCTTACAAAACTCCTCATGTTCTTTTATGAGGTGGCATTTTACTTCTTCAATAAGATATTATCTTTTATCTTACTTTCATTTTAAATCTTATTTCGTACATATATGCATGATATGCAAGTCACTTAATGCAATCAATCATTTCACAATGCAAACAAGTAGTCACATAGCATAACAATTATTACCACTATGCATTCTAAGCCTAGGAACCCAAAAGCCTAAGCTCTGATAGCACAAGATGTTGGGCCCCGTTTTCGAAACCCAACTATCATTTTGAATATCATATGACGTGAACGTATTTCGTTGTAGGGTTATTTCCATAAAATCTCCTTAGTCATCATTCTCATAACATCTCAAACCATAAGAGCGAGCCCACACTAGTCAGACACCCGAATTACCACTTGAGTTCTTCAGAATAATTGTAGCTCTAAGTCTCTAGTTTATTTTGAAGTAAGAACCATCTCAATCGGAGCTCTACAGTTCAAGATTTAAAATATGAAAGTATTTTTAGTAAACACCCAACTCATGCTCTTACAATCAATTTCCTCACTTTCTCTCCATCAATCTTTTCCAAAACAAAAACAATGGATACCAATTTTTATGGAGAGGTATAAAAATGTGTTAGGAATCTATTGCTTTAAGAATCACTTCCTTTGGAGGTCGGATGATGAAGTTATGGCCAAAAGAATCAGACATATTTATACCCTCAATCATATGGTACCTATTTTGGCACAATTGCCATAACTTTGATGTCATTTATAGACGTTTTGAAAGAGAATTTCTAGATCTACAACTTTCATGAAGAACTCGAAGCAAGATTCTGCCTCTAAAAGGATCAAAATCGTGATTTACTATAGCTGTCCCGTGATTAACAGATATAGGTGGGCCTGGGGTGCTTTCCAAACCCAAGAAGGTCCGTTTAACAGACCTAATGTCCATTAAACGGACATAGGGGGTACCCAAGCCCCTCCAAAGTTTCCTATATCCATTCTAACAATACTTTCACTTATAATCTTCTCAAATTAACCTCTCCTCATGCAATATCACTTCATATCAGTTCAACCGCCAACCTTCTTTCATTAGATCCTCTAATCTCTACTCATTTGATTCATCAAAACCACTAATTCTCATCATTTACCATAGTTGTCCTGGGTTTACATCTTATGCAGCATCACTACTTATAATGCTCATATTTCTCACCTTCGACATCCAAAATTTACATATTTTATATCGTTGGAAAGCTAAGAGAATAAACTACAACTTCCAAAAAGACTACTTTGTCTAATACAGCCTAGATTCATCCAGATTTCTCCTTGAATTCAGTACACAAATTTTTATCCCTATGGAAAATTGAAAATGTGGTATACACTCTTTAGGAATCATGAGCAAAACACAGTCATATTTCATTCCCATAAAAAGAAATAAGTGTTTTACAAAGCTTCAATGGGCTTTCCGAGCCACAATACATCAATATCTTAAAATCCCAAAATACAAAAGATACTTGAACAATTAATACTTGAAGTGCGACTAAAGCCTCATGTTTACAAAGTCTAACTTAAAATACAAAAGTATGCTTAATCGGAGCAATGCCTTGACTCTCTTTCACTTGAACTCTTGCTCATCACCTAAATAGGGGAAGAAGAGTGGGGGTGACCTTAAAAGCTCGTAGTTAACAATTTATAATCGATAATAAACAAAACCATTGAAATTATTCATTTGTCATAGAAAAATTCTTATTGAATTTAAGAAAAGCATAGTTCTCAACCAATTCACAATAATACAAATCATGCATGCATCAACTTGACAATTCATAAATGTAATGCACAACAAATGGCTCGAGAGTTCCTTGGAACAAAATAGAGAAACCAAAGTTTACTCCGTGAACGAAATGAGCCTACTTTTCGGATCTCGTGTGCCACAAGCGGGCATCCAGGAGAAGGTTATGGGTCAACGTGCAGTTAACTAACGAAATGTTTCTCTTTTGCCCAAACACAATTACATTTCAATGCTCAATTCATTTCCATACATTTTCATATTCTCATGCTTTTTCCACTTTTTCTTTATACAAAATGTCATGACACACTTTAATGGCATAACATGATCATATATCACAATGCATTTGTCCACATTCATAACAATTCAAATCCAATCAATTAAGTATATACACACATTTAAGCAAATTCTTTAAATCATTTAAAAGCAATATATGCACGTTTATGAAGTACTTGAAATCATTTATTCTATTAATTTGGAAAAAATTTAATGGTTTATTATTCAATTATAAACATGAAACCCACCTTGATTTCCTTGCTTATAAACTTGCTCAAAGATGTCTCTCCCCTTGCTCTTGGATAGGGTTCTCTTGATTTCTTAAAACAAACCAATTTTCCATTTAATTCCAATTTAATAAAATCCCTAAAACTTCAAAATCACAACAAATGAAATCAACATAAATCAAGCTCAAACATAACCTATCCATAGTCCATCTAGGTTAAAAAACTCAAAACCTAGTTTAGAAACCCTAAAATCAAATAGGTTTCCTTAAACCATCTTCTTCCAACACAACACCCTTCATTCTCTTTATAACTCCTCTAACAAAGCAAGAAGCAAGCTTACCTTGAATAAATCTTCTTCTTCTTTCCTTTTTCTTTTCTTCTCTCCATGACTCTCTCCTTTTCTCTTCTTCTATTTCACGTTTTGCTCTCTTTTCTAACTCCCAAGATTATCCTCTTCTTCTTTTAAACAAGGCCACATTTTGCTTGCTCTTCCCTTTTTACCCTTCATTTAATTGGTTCTCCTAATTTTTCCCCTTTTAGTCCATCAACTACTAACATTTTAACTCGTTATTTTGATCAGGTAAATGATGAAATTTGATAGCACTTCCTTCTCGAAAAATTTTCCTCGTTGTCTTAATTTTCTAATGACACCAAAATCATTCAATTTGGTTTGAAAATCTGAAAGTTATATCCTAAACATTTCCGAACTATTCTTATACTGAAAAAATATTATGTGCTCAACTTCTATCCAAAAATTGAAATTCTTAGGGGATTGAATTAGAACTCGATTTCATAAGATAATTTGTATCCCTATCTCTCTGGTTTGATCAAAATCAAGAATCACCTCATTTGGATAACTAGAGAAAAAGTTATGGCTAAAACACCAAAGCATACTCAATGAATATGTTCCAACTACATTTTCCAACTTACCACTTCTAACATTTCACATATAATAGTTCTAACTTCCAAGAAAAGTTTGGGGTCCAACATAACCACTCTAGAGACTCTTACTAAGAGTTGTTGTTGTTGTTATTATTGAATTACATAAGTAATATGATAAGTCACACTACGCAAATTAACAAAAGAATATTGTTTTGAGGTTGTAAGCATATATTTTGTGGTAGGTGATAGTGTCGTCCAATCTACAATGTGATGTCCAATCTACAATGTGATAATAAAGTTTGCCAATCCACATTTTCTATCTCGTTGTAAGAGAATCCACAAGGAAACAAAACTAATACGAATAACATTATGTATATCTCTATTTAAATTATAATTAAGTTTTTAATTATATATTATTATTTAGTTGACTTATAGAGATTGACTAATATATTATGTTTATTGTTGAACCAAGTGACAAACACAGAATTTTCCTGTGTCTTAGAATTTTGGTTTGGGAATTGCACGGATAAGAGATTATGGTAATTTCATGAGTATATGCTTTATGCATATTTAAATATTGTTACTAATATACATGATTTGCGATGGAAATAATTGACTAAGATATGAAAGCACCTCAGATATTGAGTGATATCAAATGACTTCAATTCGTTAAAGCCATCAATACCTGCACCCTACAATAAAAAATTTGAATTAAAAATGCACATAAATCACCATTTAATGATTAAGATTATGTTGTGGATTGTTATTTGACAATTAATGTAAAGATTATTTCTAGCATGTTCTACCAATTTATTTTAATTTGAAATTCATTGTGAATTTTTACAATTGTTGCTTGAATTTAGATACTTGAAATAAGTTTTAATAGCTTTTAAATTGTCCAACAGGTTAAGTTTCCCAAAAAAAATATGTTTGTTGGTAAGAAAAATGAAATGTGGAACTAATTGGCAAGTAGCCCATTTTACTATGGTCAATTGTAAGTTGTTTTGGGAATAATTGAAAAAAGGCAGTGCTTAGGAATGTGCTTAGGCAATAATTTAACATTATCATCTATCTTCCATTAATACATTTTCTCCAATTAAATATTGTAACTAACAAATTAATTTTTTTTTAGTCAAATGTTTGAATACCATAATGATGTGTATGAAAAAAGCACATATTTTATTAAGCATTTTGCTTGATTTTGACTTCAAATTACCTTATTTTACTTAGTTTTTGATACTTTTCAAGAAATTATACTAACGTTTGAACGATATGATTCAAGAATTGGAGGCCATTTCAAGTAAAATCCTAAAAAAAACACACAATTTTTATTTGAAAATGATCTAGCCTACACCCTTGTGTTAGCCCAAGTGACACAAACTAAGCTATGGTCATGAGTGTGACCATATGCAAATTAGAGGAGAAATACGAAGATACATAGTTCATTGACACAATTATACCAAATATCGTATCCATTGCTTAGAGGAAATAATTAGATCCACGGTTTAATGACATCATAGATTAGAAATTGTGGAGAAAATAGTGAAATCTATGGTTTGAGCCACGATCGTACTCATATTGTATCTGAAGTAGAGCAAAACATGTTTAAGTGTTAAAACCCTAATCTTAAGAGGACTTTAGCCAACTTTTGGAAAAAAAAATGCACAAAAGAGATCTTTTTCTCTCTAAAAGTTAGGGTTAGTCATTAAGATGCTCCTAAAATCCTAAAGAACATTTTCTCAGTTGTTTTTTGGCTGAGAATCATGATCTAAACATCATTTCAATTGATGAGGGAATTAAGAGCCATACATCATCTCAATATATCAAGCTCTCAACAAAAATCGGTAATGGGTATGCGTTAACTTGAAGTGAAGACCACCCAGCTGAAATTAAAGACTCACCTACACACTCAACAATCGGTAATGGGTATGTGTTAACTTGAAGTGAAGACGACCCAGCTGAAACTAAAGACTCACCTACACACTCAACATCAATCCAACTCACGTGGGATAAAATTAATGGACATATTAAAAAAGTGTAAGAGTGCTTGGATATTATTGCACAATTATTAGACCAATTGGAGGAGCAATTGTCTGCTCGTCTTTTAGACAAAGGACCACCAAAAGACCACCACATCTTTCATAAAATTAACTTTTCATAGTATCCATTGTCGTCAATATTCCGAACAAAACGGCCTGGAGTTTTACCAGTAGTGTTGCCTTTGGACATACTTGGCTAAAATTTCAACACTGCCAATGTACTTATCACTTTGTTTTTTTTTTTTTTTTTCCCTACATAACCGAAACTATAATGTTTTGTCACCAAAATTCAGCATATGATGCTCGATTCCTCATTTCTACTTAGAAAATATTCATCATCTTCCTCATTACACTCAATTTTGTAGAAATATCTACTATCCTTATACCTTATTCTTTTACTAAATCTGTATTTCATTCATTTAACCCTCGTAATTTATTCAATTCACCTTAATGACAACTAATGTTCTATTGTTAAATTTCCTTTCTCATCTTGCTCTCCCCCTTTATAAGAACCGCGAACTTGTTATATCTTGCGTACTTAAGGTATAAATTAACTATCAGTTCTGGATTTTTGAACTTCATGCCAATTTCAATCACCACCTTCCCCCCCAATGTCCTCTACCTCCCTGCATGAGATCCTCACATCCTCTATTTCATTACTCATCCCCGCTACACCACTATATTATACCACAAATACTATAACATTATTAAGAAAATATCACTTCAGTACATAAAGTATACCACTAGATAATATAACAGATATTAATAAATGTTAAATAAAAATCAATACATATACTAAACAAATGGATAAGTGTCAAACTGAAATTTCAAAGACATTAAATGGATAAGTGTCAAACTGAAATTTCAACTTTGAAACATGACACTAGATCTTCTTTCTCATTCTTCTTTTCAAACTAATTTTCTCTCCTTACTACACAAACTTCCAGTCTAAACAAATACCAACTAAGTTAAACAAGATTTTATGTTACAAATTACAAATAATTTACAACAAAAGTATCTAAAACTCTACATCTCATTTTTCATAACAACATTACCATTTCTCACTCAAACATTTATATGCAACTCTTAAAATTTTATTATTCCAAAATTATTACAACTAATACATACATGTTTTCATGTTGGACTAACACTTGTAATACCTAAATGTAATTATTTTACTTCTATTATCTATCCGTTAAAGGAGATTCGAGAAAAGATGGAACAGGAAGACGTGTTTCCAGAACAAAGAATATACGGGTTGAAAAGGGGGAGTTAGCAAAGTTAGACAAGATTGGAATGGGCATAGGAAGATGTATGGCTATACCAGATCGGCTAATGCTTCCCTTTTTCAGTCTTTTATTATGATGACCTGGTCGAGAGAGTCAAATATATTGGTGTAAAAGATTGAGTAGGATTTGTGAGGTTGGTTATATCGAAGAAGAAAACTGACGAATCCAATCTTCCATACTGCGAGCGAAACTCATCTCCTGCAAAGAAGATTTATAAGAGAAAAGAGTTCCACATCTTCGTTCCCCTCGCCGTCAGCTTTGAAGGAATTGGGTAACTAGAATAGAAGTGTAGGAGATAGGAAAGGTTCACGCCTCACAATAGAGAGATGCGAGTGCGCTAGTTGGTCTTACAGACAGGAGCGAAAACAACGCGGCTTAGCTAAAGAGTTTGATTTATATATCCTTTCTTTTTTGATAAAGTTTAAGGTGAATTATAAACAAAGGACTCATCAAACTGTCCCCACTGACCCATCTCAAACAAGACTGTCAGGGTCGATGGTTTTATACTACTTGGAAGGGTTCTCTCATATTGCGAAATTTTGTCTAGTGGCATTCGATCACAGAATCCATCATTCATTCCAAGCTGAATTCTTTTAACAAAAATGAATGAATCTCGGTGCACTGTGCTTTATTGCTTCTTCCTCTTCTTCTTCCTTTCCGACTTTTCGTTCCTGCTTGTGAGGCTTAGACTCAGCGTTCCGGCTTAGTTCTTTCCTTTTTCATTGGGGGAGTTGCAAGCAAACACTTGATACTTGAGTGTTTGCTTGGTAGATAATAGAAGTAAAATAATTAATAATAGGTGACAATAGCAGAAGACACAAAAAGAACTTTCAAATTTTTGCTGCAACTTGAAGATGGAGGTTAGCAAAGTTAAGTTTCTAACAAAATGTGACTGGTGGACCGAACAAGCAAGCTTTTCTTATAAGAGACTGACTTTGTTTTTTGCATATTTGTCCTTAACATGTTAATTACAATTTTGTCCGCTAACTAATACTAAAACAAAATAAGTAGTCTCGTAATTGTTTAATAAGTTTTAATCTTAAGTGGGCACCAAGCAAGTACACTGGTTCCTTAGTTAATCATATTGAATCTCACATGATTCAGAACGACCAAAAATTTTGTAGCGATTGTTTGCAACATTGTCATAAACAAAGTCCCTTAGAAACCTGCAAGCAAATATAAATTATAAGGTCAACTTTCCCTGTTTTAAACAAGAACGTAGGTAATGAAATTGCAGAAGAAATTGAAAGGATTACTTACAAAGGCACAAACTTTAAGAAAACAGCTAGCTGAGGAAAAGGCAAATCTATGTATTCCATTATCTTAAGCACCGCGTCTGACTTGATAAATGATCTGCAGTTCACCTCAAGGCCTTAAATTAGAGTGTCTGGAAGTTGAATTTGATAAAATTCTATTCTCCTTCCATTGAATTTCTCTGTCTCTATGTTAATCACATACCTATCTTTCTCAACAAGTACAACGCTTGAGATATCATCAGGAGCTCTTCCTGATCTTCTGAGCAAGTTTTTTCCAGGCTCACTCTGGAGAGCTTCAAACCTAATTCTCCTATCCAGCTCAAATCAACAAACAAGTAGACAACCTTCTTAGCGGATAAATCAAAACTAAAATCATTATTTATGAATAAATATTTGCAAACAAATATCAACTTAAGCTATGATATCGTCTTTAACAAATGGCTATCAGGATACATCAATTATCCAACAGAATAAAATATAAATAAAATGGACAGTCTATCACGTTCAAACTCAGTCAATTATCATACTGTAGTTCCTAGAAAGATTGTCATATATACCAGAAGAAGAGTATAGACCAACTATATTGTGGGCATACCTGCTACGATCATTATCACGAACAAACTTCACACCCCCATTGCAAAGGTTGCACACACCTGCATGCCCATAAAACCAAAAGAAGAAGAAAATAGAAAACGGGAATTCATTTTTCAATCGGTAAACGGGAATTCATCTTAGGATAGAATATAATTCAATTACCGTCGAACAACATAATGGGTCTAGAATCACTCTGGAAATAGCTATTAGTTGCTTGCACCCAGTCCACAGCGTTGTCTTTGCCATGTGATGATGATGATAGGGTTGCAGATACTCCGAGCCGCCGTCTATGATGAGGTGTGGGTGTGAGGCTCAGCCCTGCGTAAACCGCTAGAGGAAGGACCGACATATTTGTATAGAAAAATCTAAAGAGTTACTTGGTCAGAATATTCGACAATGAGTTGTGCTGTTTTTGAGGTATTATTGAATGGCTATTGGAAACGCACTGAGTAGAGTGGTGACGTGGAAGTTTCTTTTTCTTCTGCTAATGAAATATTTAAATATTTTATAAAGCCACGTCGGAGGAAAATGGTATAGTTAGTTCTCGTGGAGCCTTGGAAGTAGATCGCTGTCCCAAGATCTCTCTCTCCTTAGTCCTCTTCCCATCTTAATTTCTCCTCGTTCTCAGGCCTGTCAATGATCTTGATTGCTTGACTTGCTATTATGTTTTTCGTGTTATTGGCTTGTTAATTGTTAATGGTGATCTATTGAATTGAATCGGTGTGTTGGCTTTGGGATTTGGTTGTATTGATCTGTGCAGGGATTGCCCAGAGAGAAAAGGACACGAACAAAAAGAATAAAGGGAAAATGGGTTTCATCGGAGACACAGTTGACTCGATCAAGTCCATCCAGGTCCGGCAGCTCCTCACTCAGGCTGTCAGTCTGGGTAAGTTTATACCTTTTGTACAAGTTTGAGGAAAGCCATGGTCTATGATATAGGAGGCCTTTTATCCTGTAAGATGTAGGGATTACTTTGGCCATTGGGTTGTTCGATTTTCTGCAAACTAGCTATATCCATATATTTTCACAAGGTTAATTAGCCTAATGCATTTGGCATTGCATCCAATGAGCCTTAAAGACTCATTAAAACTAAAACATGGAACTCTGTCAGCACTGCTGATAGTATGTTTCTGTGTCAGCCTCGTTGGTATAGCTTCACTTTAAGTCGCTTCCTCTTTGACGTCTTTCTAGTTTAAATTTTAACTGATTCTCTTGAAATAATAATGCAAGCATTTGGCTTAAGATAATAACTCAACACTTCTAAAGATGTGATCTTGGAGTATTTGATTGTATCCTATCTATCAGAGTATCTTGTCTCCTGAGTCATCCGCTGTGGATTTCAGGAATGATTGTCACTTCTGCACTAATAATATGGAAAGCATTGATGTGTATAACCGGCAGTGAGTCTCCTGTGGTGGTTGTTCTTTCTGGTAGTATGGAACCTGGCTTTAAGAGGGTACGAGAAACTATGCCATTTAAAGTATAGTTCTTACATTTGCTTTAGTATGTTTAGTTTAAGTAACTAGTTATGCAACATAAGTAGGGACTCAATATGTTGGTTTCGTTACGAAAAACTTTTCCATGTATGTTAAGTATAGATCTTATATTTACTTCTATGTATTTAGTTTAATGAACTAGTAATGCAACATAAGTAGGGAGTCAATATGTTGTTTTTGTTAATTATGTTGTTGATAAGATTATGAATCCCATGAAATTATATGTACATTCTGACATCTTTATTTACAGGGAGATATTCTGTTTTTACACATGAGCAAAGATCCTATTCGCACAGGGGAGATTGTTGTTTTCAATGTTGATGTAAGCACACTCTCTATTTCTAATTTTTTGCTCCTGCTTTATTAAATCATTTTGTTGTGTTGTCATGTTGATTTACTTTTGGTGGTTTTGGTGGGTCTTAAAATTTCTTATACTAGAAACAGTTTTCTGTCTTAGTTAGTGCAATTTTTCTTGTTCTATTTTAAGCATTGTTTCTTTCAGAAGTAAGCCTTTAGACCATTTTCTACTGATAAAGTACGTTAAATAATGTTCAATTAGTAAAGAAACTGACTCCGAACATGTAGTGATGATAGCATTTGATTTGTGTTAGAATTCAGCCACAACCCATAGTTCAGTCCAAGCCCATCCAAACCTACATTCGTAGGGGCAAGATGGGGAAAG
>JANSVA010000005.1:36172893-36206374 GCA_025504915.1 Erythroxylum reticulatum | reverse complement strand
GTTATAGAAAGAGATTGTATAGGATACAGCAAAGGGGTATATAGCCGTAAGAGAGGAGAGAGGGGTGAATTATGATACTTTTATGTTCTTCTTTAGACATACGATATTGGCCTGGAGAATATTTTTCCAGGAGGACTACTGCTGTAATTCTTCCTAATACGTAAATAATACAATCTCTGAAAGGTTTACCTATCAATTTGCCTTTGGCATAGCTAATGGAGCATAGCAAATATTATTTTCATGGATCACTTCCTTATCTCATGCGATTTATGTGTTGCAAAAGCTTTACTTACTGCTCGAAATAGACAAAGGAAGAGTGAAAATTCAGCATCGATTTCCTGTTACTATTGTTTTAATGGACACACTGTTCTCCCTCTCATGGATATGTTTGAATTAATCATTGTGAGTGTTGATGATATCAGTTGCATTATATTCAGTGAACTCTTACTTATATAAATTACTAGTTAGGACCTCATAATTTAGCATTTGACTTCTTTTTTTTTGCATATGAACTGTTCCTCTTGGTCTTCCAGTATTAGCATGGTGGAATGTTATTGAGTTTATCCTTGGATGTTTTCTCATGTTATTTAGTTAGCTTTTGTTCTGATTACATTTCTTCTAAAAGATGCCTATTGCTAATTGTTGATCAGGGTCGTGACATTCCAATAGTTCATCGTGTGATTAAGGTATGGTTTTACTGCCTTACCTTACTTACTGCCGATTCATTTTTAACGCATAAAATTCAAATAATGCGTATAAACTTGCAATTCTTGTTGGTTTGTTTACTGTGAAGGGTGAGAGGAAGGGAGGTTTCTTGTTATATGCATTGAAGAGATGCTGACAGGGCTTATCATACTCTTTATCTTTAGAATAATCATTGGTTCGTGAAAATTGGCAGGGGAAATTGAAGAAGGCATATTTTATACCCTGCATTCAGTTGTATCATAGTCAATGTATTGTGATTCTTTCATTTAATTGACTTGGCAGGTCCATGAAAGGCAAAATACTGGGGAAGTTGAAGTCTTAACAAAAGGTACTAGTCCTTGATGTGAAGATTGATTCCTTCAACTTTAGAAAGGTTCTTGTATGTAAATATCTCATTAAATGTCACGTGTAGTTTATGCCTGTTGGTACATGTTAAAATTTGTAAGTTGACCAACTTTGATCGCATTGTATCCTTTTATTTACTTCTAAGGGGATAATAATTATGAGGATGACAGACTGCTATACGCACAAGGTCAGCTTTGGCTTAATCGGCACCACATCATGGGTCGTGCCATTGGGTAAAATTCTTAAACAAACTCGACCTTTGATAGTGGAATGTTCGTTCCAAGAATGCAGAGGTTCTCATGTCAATTAATCCTCTTACTGAAGGTTCTTACCATATGTTGGTTGGGTGACCATTATCATGACTGAAAAGCCTATCATCAAGGTTTGCTTCTTTGTGAAAATTTTCTGGATTGGATTGATTTTCAAGTGCCACTTTTACCTTGATTCTGTTTATCTTCCTTTTACAGCATCCCTGATTCTCTTGTGCCATATTACACTTCTGCAGCCTCCCAAATTTTATTGCTTACCCTCTTTTTTCTTTTTTTATCTATCTCCGTATTGACTAAAAATGGCTTTTATTTTGACTCTTTTAGTTTCGTTCTCATTTTTTTCATGCTTGAATCTAACATAAGAAAATGCTGACTGTGTATGATGTTTGTAGTATATTCTTATTGGTGCACTGGGATTACTTGTCATAACTTCGAAGGACTGAAGCTTAAAGCAAAACCAAGGTTCGACGACATTCAAACTAAAATGTCCGAGTAATGCTTATGTGCAATACTGTGCTAGAATCTCACGGTTAGCTATCCTTTTTTGTACGCTAGACGAATGAAATAGACTAACTTGATAAATTAAGCTTCAAGAGAAGATTATACATGAGTAGCATCAGAAACTTGATTATATTTTGATTTGATCCATCTCCGTTCAAAGTTTCTGTTTGTTCATTCACATCTGAGAGTGGATTTAAGTTGAAGTTCATACCACAATTGGTGTTTGAAGCATATATATATATATATATATTTTTTTTTTTTATTTTATTTTTTTTGGTTAATAGTTTTACTTTCCTATCCTTTGTTTGCAGAATCTCTATTCAATGAATTTTAACCGAAATTCCTGAACTAGTAAACTTTTAATAAACCAATATGGAGTTTCATAATCTAAACATATGGCGCTGGTCTTGTCATACAAATCTGAGACCTGTTAGTTGAAGGAGCTTAAAGAAGTTAACTAGATTTTGGTTCAATTGAGAGCAAGGAGCTGAACGATGTCTCCTGTCCTTTTTGTGAATTTTGGTCTTCTTCACTGAAGTTAGCAGCCAGTGATAAGTTTGGTTGCTCCTGATGTATGGAAAAACATGTTAAAGCATTGGCAATTCAAAGGCCTAAATGGATCCACGAGAGGGTTTGGACCAAAAGGTTAAACCGCATGGCAGCTATGGATAAACTAGATTTTTAATCAGAGAGGCTTTATTTAGTTGCTTTATTACTGTCTTTTGGTATACAGATTATTTTTTATTTTGCATATTGAGTTTTGTGTTGAAGGAACTCAATATGGCCACTCTGCGGGCAAACATTTGACATCCTCCTTTTCGGGCCCAATTGTCTCTTCCTTCACTAGAAACTTTCTTTCCCGACCTTTAGCGTTCTTCCCACCTGTATCAATGAAAAATCAAATACATATAGCCATCAACAATGTTAGTGAAGTAAACAATATGGCATGCGAGCATAAGCAAACACAGATATACATATTTTTTTAGCTTTATAGGTACAGAAAATTTGACTTAAGAATTATTAGTATTTAGATGGCTTAAAAGTTTCTTTATGTGAAGACGTAAGTTATTGCATCTACTTAAAAGTCTTATAACCATAATATATGTATATTTGGGAAATAATATAACAAACCATAAACTTTTTAGTTATCATATGTTAAAACAATTGTAAACTGGTGTTTCTTTCCTTAAAGACGGCATTATTTACTTCTTCACTCAGTCATGTTCTAATCTATAAGAAATACAAGAAAGAGTAGGTTAGAACAAAGAATGAACACAATAAAAGGTTACCATAACGAGTCATAATTTTTCTTCCAAGTAGAATGAAGATATATAATAACCTTTATGAAGAAATTTGTATATTTGATTAAAAAATAATGGTGCTTGCAAGTCTATTTTAATAATCAAACATAAGTAATACATACTCGAACAATAATAAGTGCTTACTAAAGTCCATGATCACAAGTCTAATGGAACAACTTTTCCACACACTTTTAAAAAAAAACTAGCAAAGAAGTAAACATATGTCAACTTAAATAATTACCAAATAAAGCAATATATTATACTTATCAATTAGAACTTGCATGTTGTAGTCAATTCTTGAATCGATTTCATTTCTAAGTGAATTACCCTTTCTATTTTTGGATGCAACTTTAGATGATAAGTTTCCTGGCTCAGGAAGAAAGACTCCCGTCCCATCCCTTCTTCCTGAAGGAATAAATCCCTAAAGAATAAAGTAATTTCTGTTATCAAACACCAAAGAAAAAATTGTATACTAATAACGTCATTAGAGAATAGAAAGTAAATTTGTCTACCTGATATTGGGTTGGTATTGAAAAAGTGAAGGTGCAAGAGGATTTAGATGTAATTTCATTATTACTATTCCAATAAGAATAAATGTTATCACTAATAAAAGACATAAAACCACCAAACATATTGTCAAATATCTATAAAAATCAAAAAATAACAATTAAGTTCAAAGACAAAAAAAATGAATGACATAATAAGCTGAGCTATTGTGGAATAAAAGAAACAAAAATACTAATTTAAACATTTGTAACAATTATCAAAATGATCATATTAACAAAAATTAAAATTATCATATGAATAATGAAATTATATTAACATCCAAATCATCTACAAAACTTTCTTCTTCTTTTTGTTTTTTTTTTTTTGCAAATTATATTAGTGCTTGATTAGAAGGGATTTAAAAAATCTTGCCCTCAATTTCTTTGATATAAACAATTTCCTAAAAGAACTCAACTATAGTCATATTATCTTAATTAAAAAAATTTAAGTTTCTAACTTTTTTTTTAGAATAAGTTTCTAACTTTTTAAAACTATAGACATATAACATATTGCAATTTCTTCTACAAGCTCATATCAAAGATGTTCTTTATAAGTTATAAGAATTACTTCTCTCCTTCATTAATGACGGTCATATTGCCTTCCTAAAGAATAAATATATAATAAATAATATCATGATAATTCAAGATCTTTTGAGAAAATTCCCATAGAAGAAAAGGCATTACTAATTGTCTCTTCAAAATGGACTTCTCAAAGGCATTTGACAACATATACTAGGGCTTTATTGTTGTAGCCTTAAAAACTTTTGGTTTCTTCCCCTAATTAATCAAATAGATAAAGTAACATATCTCAACCTCATTATACTCTATCCTAATGAATGAGGATCTAAGTAGAAGATTCGAAGGAACTAGATGATTAAGTTAAGAAGATCTACTATCTTTTTTCCTTTTAATTCTAAGAATGCATATCATGATCTTTCTTATAAGAAGGAACATAAAAGAGTCCAATTTTAAGTACCATAAGAACTACTTTGCTACTAAATTATTTAGTATTGCATTCATTGAAGATCTTTTATTATTTATTCATGCAAGCCATCCTTTAGTTTCTACATTTAATAAAGCTTGACAATCTTTTGAAGCACTCTTAGAGCTATCAACCAATATGATAGAAATTCTCTATTAATTTTTCAAGTTAACATAGTCAATAGTCATATTTTCTTAACTCTCATGGGCATCAAAATGACCAACCTCCCTTATAAAAACCTTGGTCTTCCTGTAATATCCTCATTATAAACTCATAAAGACTATGTACCTTTTATTTAGAAAGGGAAAAGCTGAGTGAATTCATAGATTTTATAACAAACCTATGGAAATGTAATTTTTCTTATAAATTCCATCCTTATCTTCCTATATACATATTAGTTAAAAGCTGAGTGAATTCATAGATTTTATAACAAACCCCTGGAAATGTAATTTTTCTTATAAATTCCATCCTTATCTTCCTATATACATACTAGTTAATGCGTATGCTAATACCTCTAGAATCGTCAAACTCATTAAGAAAATTCTAAGGAACTTCTTTTAGAATAGTTCCTATAAAAACATCCTAGAATGTTAACATAAAGTTGACTAAAGTGTGTTAAAATATAGTATAAAGGAAGGAGGACTAGTAGTCAAACCAATATAAATCACTAATAAATCCAAGTGAAGCGTGTCAAAGTATAAAACAAAAAGCACTAATACCTCTTTTGAACATGAAAAAATCTTGATTATAAGACAATATATGAGAGGTTCCATCTATCACATCATAAATGATGACAAGACCACATTCTTTTTGTTTGACATTTGAAATATCTTATTCCATTGGAAACCAAATCTTCTCTTTGAAGTGCTCTCAAAGTAATCCCTATCCTTGACAAAATTTAACTTGATCATTCTTAATAATAGTTGCCTGGGACAACTTTCTCTCTAGAGCCTTAACTCCCATCATAAACAACCTGCCTCCCTATGATCCAAATGAAGCTAAGAGTGACCAAATAATTTTGCTAGGACACCCCTCTAAAAATTTCACTAGCAATTTACTTTTACACTATTTAAACAATCCTCCCATAAGTATCTTAGTATTCCTTGATTTGGTTAAAAAATAATATTTTAAGGGCCAATCCTTACACTCCCAACTAAGTGTACCCTTTGTAACCAAGCTGAGGAAAATGAGAACCAATCATTTTTTGTTTCCATTATTCCTCCTACATTTGGATTAGTCTTATAAACTTCTTTGGAAAATAAGAAAGCCTCTCCTATTACCAAGAGACAATTATACAGATACTCTCAAACATTTCAAGCTCTATTGCCAAGGTTCTACTATTCAAACTTTATTTTAGCATTTCAGTCTAATGCATTTTAAAAGAAATAAAGTGCATGAACTATTACATAGGATAAAAAATGGGTTCTCGTAAAACTCCCACTCATCCCCTAATTGCCTTCTGCATGAATATCTGAACCACATTTTCTACTTTAAAAGTGATATTTACCCAATCTGAATTAGTCCTATTATAATGTTTTTTGGTGCTCTAACTGGAATGTCCATTTTGCTTTACACTATGTATACATATATATACTCATTTTAATGAATATATATGTATATATCATCAAAATATCAAGAATACTCTTACACAAAGAATTTTGACAAAAAAAGTTATGACTATTAATGTTAAAGAATAAAATAGTGATACAAAACTGATTAAAATCTATAAAACTGCAACTATTCCATCAAGTTATATAACTTTTTTTTGTAGTGACTAATCGATTAAATATATACTTGTAAATGAAAGTTCATGTTTTCATGTTGGAAGTGAATTAGTACATAAAGAAACCAATTTGAATATAGGTTGAGGTAGGGGGTGCAAAGTGATTTGGTTTAATATAGTATAAAGTTTAGCTCAAACCATTTAAAACCAGTTATATTTTTTATTTTAAACCAAATCAAGTAATTTATAATTCAAACCAAACTAAAACATATCATAAAACTTCGGTTTGTTTTTTGAGAGATAAAGATTAGAAATTAAGGATAGAATATGAATTTCCAATGTAAAATTTTAATATATTTTATACTTATTCTCACATAAGAAATTAGTAAGAAAATAAAAAATTCTTACAAAGTTTAATGAAATAAAATTTTTTGAAGTTATATCACTTATTATGAGAAAAATGTTTTGAAAAAAAGCAACGTAAGTTAAAAAGTTTAGTAAAACTTATACAAATTAATGTAATTAGGGCCTTATAAAATGTATTAGTTAAAATGAATGAATGAATTAATATATTGATTTACAGTTTTGTCACAATTTGATGAACATGTAATCAATTGAAAATTCATTGTACTCTACTAATATAATGACTTGAATGTGAACTACTAAGCCAAAGTACTCATTATATCTATTATAAGAATTTAACCTAATGACTTCAAAATACAACAAAAATATAAACAAGATCTAACTAGATTTAAATTAAAAGTACAAATTCACAACAAATTATATTTTAATAAATAAAAAATTATAGATATTTTCAGTTTTATTAAATTATTAATTCATGATATAAATGTGGCAAAATTTTATTTATTTAATTTTAAATATTATTTTATTAATTAATTAAATTATTAATTTAACTTATTACCTAATTGGAGAAAAAGAAAATTATTATATAGTTAAGCTTATTAATTTATCAAATATTTATTTACTATATTTATTTTCCTTTTAACTTCTAAAGTGCAAAAGTTTTATTCCGCAGCTAGGTAAGTATGTTGAATCAATTTACGAAGGTTATAAATTTTAATATAATTCAAAAATGAATAAATTATAGAAAATGACTACTAATTTTATGTTATTAAAAATTAAAATGTTTAAAATAATCAAAATAAATCATGTGATTTTAAACAATCAAACCATCATATATGGCATGAAGTAAAAGTTAATATGTAAAAAACCATTGATACCGATTGTTAAATTTAAACTTTCAATTAGTAACAAGTTGAGTTTAATATTTTGAAAATTGGATTGAATATTAAGATAGTTATAAAAACAGGTTTAAAGTTAAAAGTTAATAGATTTTATTAAATATATTATAATATAAATTATTTGAAGCCTAATCTAATTAAAATTTCTACATTTCAAATAATTTAAGACATATAGATTATTAGGTTTGAAAAAAAAAGAAATAGGAGTATTTAGCTGTCTTATTTTTGCACTCAACTTTTTTTTTCTTTTATTCGTCTTTCCCAACTTTCTCTCTCTCTATTTATACTTTCACTCTCTAGCAATCATCTCTCTTTGTATGTTCACTCTCTAAGATGCCTCTCTCTTTAAATATCGTATCATTTAACAACTTTTATGTTATTTAAAAATTAATATCTAATTGTCTCTCTTAGATAGTGGTAATAAAGGAAGTAAAAGAAAAAAGTGGCAAAAAGTAATAATTATAAGAAGAAAAATAAGAAGGGCCAAAAATAGTTTAAAAGAAAATCAAAACATAATTAACCGAATCGAAGATTTTATAAGCTAAGCAATTTGTTTACAAGTAAACAAGCGGGTTAACCTTTAAATCATCTAGTTTTTGTACTAGACTTAACCCTTAAATCATCTAGTTTTTGTACTAGACAAGTTTTATAAGAAATCGAACAAATAACTTAGTAATTTACTAGTTGATTAAGTCAAAATTAGGCATTTCAGTTTAGTTTTAAAATCATTGAAAAAGTTAGTTAACTAAATTTATAAGGTATCAAATCTAACACTTAAGTTTCAAATCTAATTAAACATATAAAGTATAATAAAGGAAACTTAATTAAAATACGTTGAGATAAGCTTATCAATAAGTCATATAATTTGTACAACTAAACTCAAATTCACATATGTCTAGCACTAAAATATAGAATCACTAGTCAAACAAAAGTATTAACATAAGCAAAAAAGCTTAAAATTTTCTCTTTTTACTAAAATTTAAGTAAAATTAACTCATTTTTTAATAAGTAATGACAAGTATATATAAGAAATGGAAATAAATTTTGATTGTCTATGGTGAATTTGTTTAAAAACTATAAGTAATCGACTTTATAAGTTATTTTTAATTACTAGTTAATTAACTATATTTACAAGATGTAAGACTTTACCAATTCATATGAAAAAAAAGTAGACAAAGTAAACACTAAAAGAAATAACATTGAATGTATATTCACATCATTCTCAAAACCAAGGTCAAATTCGCATGTATATAATGTAAATATAACAAACAAATTTAAGAATATCACAACTTAAAAATAAACTTTAATGTAAGACTAAAATTTAAGTGAAAAACTCTTTTAAACAATTGATAGGAGAGAAAGAGAGAGAAAATGGAACCTTCATTTTCGATGTGGTGTTCTCTGAAGATGCAACAATAGGGATATTTGTCGATGACGAAGAACTATAATCTTTTGGTTTAACAATAGAATCATTTATAAAAGAAATTTCATAAAAGACATCTGAAGGAAGCCATTGCTCTCCATCTTCTAGATTTGGAGGATACTGTATCTTACAAGTTGGCATCATTATATCCGAAAAGCAGCAATTATAACTTAATGATTTTGAAATAAAAATGGAGTTCAGTATGATATAATTATGTAAATATATGAAAAGAAAGTATAAGGAGCTACTTTTACTAACTTTTTGCATGAAGACTATTCTGAACTCAAATGATAATGAAATTACAAAGGATTTAAGAAGAGTCTTTTATAATTATTTTTTAGAGTTATAAAAAGACTAGTTTAACTTATCTAGCCCTTATTTATTTGTAAAGGATATAATTATATCCAACCAATTATGGAAAGAAAGAAAGAAATATATGGCATTTAATTTAATACTCATTGAATTTATTTTCCTTTGTTAAGAAATAAAAACTTGGGAAGTTATTATGACTATTTGCATATTTTAAGGTTAAAGATAAATAACTCTCGTATGGCTTAACACTTTTTAAAATAACTCCATAAACTTTAAAAATATCGAAAAAAGGTCTTTCTACTTTGAATTTTTCATAAAACCTCCTTTTGTGAAACTTCAATGAAAATAGTCAATAGTAAGGCCCACATGGCTAGTAAAAGAACAATGGACTAATAAAAAGTTACTTGTGTTACTGATTCATCCCAGCCTATCCCAAATTACCTAATTTATAGTCCCCCTAAAGCCCAATCTAAACTATTTTATATCTTGTACATGATTTTTTTTTACTTAATACCCGTAATCATTCTCTCTTATAAATGGGATAAACCACTCGCATCAGTATATACTTATTCGTTCTAGTGTGCCTTGTTGATAAATCTTTTAACAAAAATCTCATAGAAGAGAATTTTAAGGAAAATTCAGAACTATAACTATTTTTATAATTTTAAATTTTAGAAAAAATTGAGGAAGTGTTAAAATACAAGGAAACATATGTCTTTAACTCTATATTGTATTTGACAAGATATAACATCCAACAATATTTATTTCTTCAACTATAATATTTCATCATTTTGAATGATTATCTTAAGAAGGAATAGAAGGTAAGGATAACAAATTAGTAAGGAGGAATAATTAATTATGAGACATAAAATGAGACATGATGAATAGTACAAGATTAGGTACTTTTTTAATTAGTAATAGTCTACATCAATCTTTGAGACAAGAAGAATAGTACAACATTTAGTACTTTTACAAAAGATTAACAAATTGAAATAAGCCATATATTTTTTAATTTTCTTTTTATTGTCTAACCTTTAAAATTTTTCAATTAGGTATCTAAAATTTTAAAATTCAGATAACTTAGTTTAAAAGATTATCTATGTTTAACATGTTACTGATATAAGTAACGGACAACATAAGATTAATACCTGAGCATCAAACAAGTGATTGCATATCAAATACATAACCACCAATGGGCTTTTTATATAAGCTACAAAACGTTGTTGATGAAGATGAAAAGTCACATAATCCCTTCAAATATTAGTATTTACATTGCTTTGTCAGCCATATTAGTATAATATTAATGAAAACATCCTTCAGTTGTCTGAAATTTAAAAGTTTTAACATTTAATTGAAAACTTTAAAATGGTTAGACACTAAAATGAAAAAATTTTAAAAGGTTTAACACTTTGTAATTCATTATCCCTTTTATAAATAGTAATAGTATATATCAATCTCAAATGACATATGGTACAAATAAAGCTATGTAACTAAAGGAGAAACACAAATGGAATAAACCATGAGTAGAAAGTAACCTGAAGGATTCATAATCTCTTCTTATAAAATGTGATGTTATCAAGTATAGATTCTAAAATCTAGATGGGGTAAAGGAAAGAGAAGAGAAGTCAGTATACTTGGTAAATTTAGGTATCAAAAATAAGACAAATTGAGAGAGAGAGACTCAAAGTTTATTTAAAAAGAGATAACATTGAAGGAAACAAAGTAATAATATATGCAAAATTTTGAATTAAAGACTACATATTATGATGGTTACAAATGATTACAACAATTGCATCTAAAATTTAAAATCATGAATATATGATTATGTAATAACACAAGTATTATTTCTAGAGGTTAGGATAACAAAAAGAAATGCTTTCTCTTCCAAAGGTTAGGATAACCAAAAAATATGTCTTCTTAATTTTAGAGAAAGTATGGTAAGAGTAAGATTAAAAAGATGGATAGAACACATACTATCAAGTTAATATAAGAGAAAACAATATGGTGGAGTGTAAAGAGACAATATGACATATATGATATAACTTTGTAGAATAGGTGACATATAATTTATCTAACATTTAGTGGTAAGGAATATACTATCCTCATAAAAATAAAGAGTTACATATGAAAGGCTATTATATGAATAATTTTAATGTAATGAACATCATCACTTTGTTGAGGGCTATGAGACCAAAATATTTCATGAAAGATTTTATTGATGGAGAAATATGTTTGAAACCAGTGACAAGACATTTAATAATGTATCATCCTATAACATTTTAATCAGAAGGATGAAAAACACTACCGCCCTTTGTGATTTATTAATTTTACAAAAAAATTATTTAAAAAATTCACTAAAAGTTTTTATACTTACTTAAAATTCTCTTGGGGCTTTCTCATCACACCCAATCCGAAGTCTTACAGTGAATCGGGGTCTGGGGAGGTCTGATAGTATGCAGTCTTACTCCTACATAGTAGAGAGGCTGTTTCTGGTAGACCCACTTATAGATATAACATGAAAATAGTGATGCAAGTTAACATAAGAAAAAAGTGAATAAGTAAAAACTAGCATACCAAATATTGAAGTAAATAGAATTACAATAAAAGACAAAGACATACCTAATGTTTAACTAGATCTGCCTGTACCTTACACCTTGTAAAAATCGGCTCTTTTCCTCGCTAGTCGTGCTAGGAGTCTTTACTGAGCGGCCCTGAGGATACGACAATCCTATGGTTTAGGCGTCCATCGTGGGGATCTTTCCCAAAATTGGGTTGAACTTCCTATGTGATACATGTGACGTTTATCCTTATCCTATCACGCCAGACTTTCCTATTTCTAACAACTGCCTCAGTGAGGGCCAACTCTGACATGCCTTTCTTGATCACTTCCGTCCAGGTCTTGTAAGGCCTTCCCCTCCTCCTCTTGTAGCCACTTAGGTCTATTATCTCATAGCATCGTATCGAAGCATCAGAGGGCATCCCACTCACATGTCCAAATCACCTAAGCCTTGTCTCTCTTAACTTGTCTGCAATACTTGCAACTTGTAGTCTATCCCTCACTACTCGATTCCGTACCCTATCTCTTATGGTAAGTTACACATCCACCTATGCATACGCATTTCTGCTACCACCAACTGTCTCGTGTGTCTATGTTTAGTTAGCCAACATTCTACCCCATATAGCATGGTGGGCTGAATCACCATTTTATAGATACTCCTTTTGAGTTTTATGGGGACCTTTTTATCATATAAAATACCTAATGCACACCACCATTTGATCCACCTAGATCCAATACGATGTAATATATCGCCATCAATATTACTATCACTCTGAATGATGGATTCGAGGTATTTAAAATATGATTTCTATGGTATGATGTGCCAATCGCTACCTTCGCCTGATGTACCATCTGGCTACCTGAGAAATTGCATTCTAAATACTTCGTCTTGGACCTGCTTATTTTAAAACCTTTCGACTCTAACGCTTCTTTCAACGTTCTAACTTGTCATTGACCCCCTCCTTGGTCTCATCTACCAGGATTATATTGTCAGCAAATAACATACACCAAGATGCCTCCCCTTAAATATGTTTGGTTAATTCATCTAACACTAATGTGAACACAAAAGGACTTAAAGCCGAGCATTGGTGTATTCCAATACTAATAGAGAATGTTTCCATGTTACCTCTCACTGTCCTGACGCTAGTCAATGCTTTTTCATATATATCCTTAATTACTTTGACATACATCATAGGAATGCCCTTTTCCTTCAAACACCACCATATGAGTTCTTTAGGAACCCTGTCATACACCTTCTCCAAATCTACAAAAATTATATGCAAATCATGTTATTGTTCCTTGTAGCACTCCATTAATCGCCGAAGCAGATGAATTGCTTCTATTATGGACCTACCAGACATAAATCTGAATTGGTTGGTCAATATCGAAGCGGCTCTCCGGATTCTCTTTTCAATTACCTTCTTCCACAGCTTCATGGTATGACTTAGTAGTTTGATGTATAGTTTTGGCATTGTTGAATGTCTCCTTTGGCCTTATAGAAGAGGATTAACCAACTCAATCTCCATTCATCCCGTATTTTGGCTGACTTGAAGATCATATTAAAGAGCTTAACTAACCACTCAATACCTACAACACCTATTTGCTTCCGTACCTTTATAGGGATTTCATTCGGTCCTATGTCCCTTCCGCTCCCCATCCCCCTCAAAACTTTTGTAATTTCTTCCCTCGTGATCATCCCCCATGAGTACCCATTTGGACATAGTCCCAACCCGAGGGGTTCCCCTAAAACTATGTTGATTAATATGTCTTCGTTATATAGGCCATAAAAGTATCTCTTCCACCTCCGCTTGATGGTTTGGGCATCTTTGAGTATTTGTCCTTCTTCGTCCCATATATAGCAAACTTGGTTGAAATATGCCGTCTTACGTGTCATATCTCTCGCTATCTTGAAAATTCTTTGTATGCCTTTGACCGTATCCAAATCCCTATACATCTTCTCATAAGCTTCTCCTTTATCCACTGAGATAGTCTTCTTCTCCTTCTGTTTTGCTAATTTATACCTTACTCTATTGATAATCCACTCCGCCTTTGTTGTACTTGCCAAATAGATCTTTGAAAGCTCTCTTTTTTTTACTTTTACCATCCTATGGACCTCGTCTGACCACCACCAGGATTCCATCCGCCCCTTATCCTTTAGACACCCCTAGGAGTCTAATGGCTATTTCTCTCACTACGAGGGCTACTCCCTGCCACATCCGATTCGCACCCCACTCACAGCTCATGTTGCATTATTCCTGATCTAAATCCTAAAAAGTTCTACCATTTCCCCTTTGAGTCTTCCCCATCTAATTTTGCAGCATGGCTTGGTAAATTGATGTGCCCTCCATCCCTTAATTCCTAAATCCAAAACTAACAATTTATGTTCGGTTGATAGACAGGCGGACAAGAGTAGTTTGCAATCCTTGCACCATGATCTGGTGCTTGTCCTGACAAGGAGATAATCAATTTGCGTCTTGGTTGTGCTACTTCAAAATGTCACCAAGTGCGCTTCATTTTTATTAAAGAAGGAATTTACTATTACTAACTCATATGCTATGGTTATGTCTAATAAATCAACCCCACTATCATTTCTAGTGTCGTATTCGAAGCCCCCATGAGTTCCTATATAACTGTCTAAATCTGCACCTATATGTCCATTAAAATCCCTCTAGAAAGATCTGCTCAGTATTAGGGATTTGTATAAGCACTCCCTCCAGCGTCTCCCAGAATGTACATTTTTGTTGTCCATCTGCGTCAGCTTGAGATGCATAAGCACATACTATATTGAGAACCACACTGCTTAAAATAATTTTTGCCACCATTATCCTATCATTGACCCTTGTGATCCCCACTACTCTATTCATAAGTCCTTTGTCCACTAGATACCCACCCCATTCTGCTTCCGCGTACTTCCCGAATATCATAATTTGAACCCCTTATCTCCTTTGCTTTAGCTCCTGCCTTAATCTCCTGAATGCATGCTATTTGTACCTGATATTTGTCTAAAATCGCTACCAATTATAAGGACATTCCCATGAGTTTCCTTATGTTCCAAAAGTCTATTCTTATTAAATCATCTCCATCTTTATTTCTGTAAGGTGTGCGTACCGACTCGCTTGTCTTGATACCATTTGCTTGATCTGAAGGCATCCCTCCTAACTTGTGTCTCTCACGTTTCTCGCAGGTACTATCCTAAGAAAACCTTAAAAGCTAAAACTAAAAGACCCCACCACAAAGAGTAAGGATAATATTTAATAATAAACCCAAATACTAAAAAGAATAATAATACTAATAATAATAATAATAATAATAACAATAATAATAATAATAATAATAATAATAATACGCATAATAATAGTAGTAGTAGTAGTAGTAGTAGTAGTAATAATAATAATTAAAAAAAGCTAAATACTAAGAAAATTCAATAACTAATTAAAGAGTAGTACAACAATTAAAATATAATTAAGATAACTTTATTTGTTAAATTTTTTGAAAAATAATGAATATATTAGTTCTATAAAAGGCTGAACAAGGGAGTTATAAGAGTATACAAGAACATCCAAGGAGAGGATGATGATCAAATTGTTATAATAATACAAAAGACTAATATGTAATGTAGAAGTGCAAGATAGTTCTAATTGATTCTCCACATGGTAAGCTGTTGGGGGCTAAATGAATGCTTATCCTTATTGATTCTCCATATGGTAAGTTGTTGGGGGCTAAATGAATGCTTATCCTTATTGATTCTCCAAATGGTAAGCTGTTCGGACGAGTGGCTTCAATGACAAAATCTAAAAGTCCAAAAAGGAACCAATGATCATAAAAGAATGAAGTACTCTTACCATTTTTTAACAATGGATCTACAAAAGTACTTGGTTTTCCATTTGATCTTGAATAGTTGTTTGATAAGGGAAGAAGCGTTGGCTGAAAATGCTTGCAGTCCAGAGGTTTTGATATTTTGTATAGCATGTGTGCAACCATTAAACCTATAGAGCTTGCTAATCCTGGATAAGTCTCCATAGCATTTTGACTAAGAGAACAAAATTAGGCTCCTAATAGTTAAAATTCCCAAACCACCATGTTTTGTAGGTAAACAAACATCATACCAACCTATTATATTGCTTCCAACTTTGCTATTATTAGTTGACCATAAGAAATTTTGAAACAGTTTTCGATTGTCTTGACGATAGCTTAAGGAAAGAAAATGTGAGAGGCCCAATATTTACTTTTATAAGAGAGTACAAAGATGATTAGTTGACATCTACTAACAAGGGAGAGTGATCTAGAAGTCCAACTATCAATTTTACTCTTAATCTTGCCAATAAGAGGCTTGAAGTCTAAAAAGACTAACTTAATACAGGAGACAAGAATCCTAAGATACTTAACAACTAAGTAATCCAACTTGAATCTAATGATTAGAGATAATCTAGAAGTTAATTATGTTGCACTTGTTAAGATAAATAAGTTAGATTTGTCCTTATTAATAGCGAGGCTTGACATTTTGTTAAAAAATTTGAAAGCTTTAAAGATGGAGGTGATAGAGAGAACATCAAATTTGGAGAATACAAAAATGACTTTCGGGCCTATAGCTTTACAAGGAGCTACATATTTTAAAGCATTTTAATCTCAGATCTAGTAACAAGAGAGGCTAATGCTTTTGCTTATTGTGCAAACAAAATTTGTTAAACTATTTCCTCAATAAATTCTACTAAGGAACAAGTCGATGAAAAAGAGCCTAATAAGGATTGGAAGTAACAGGTAACTTTAAAGATTAATTGACTTTTTATATGAAGCAAAGATCCATTACTTTCAAGGGTAACAAATTTGTTTGAGGTTTTCCTTACAAGGATAGATCTAAAACATATTATGTTTTTATCACCATCTTGTAACCACTTGATCTTAGATCTTTGTTTTAATAGAAGTAGTAAAAATTAACTACATGTAAGTAGTTGCTCAAGACAGTCTGTTATGTAGCTTGAAGCATCATACATGTAAGATTGAGGTACATGTCATTCTGAACTTTACTAAGAGTAGATTTAGCATTGTTTAGCAAATGATGAACATTTCCTACATTTGCCTTATAGAAGGCTTTATCCTTAGCTTGAATGCTATTGATTTTCATAGATTATTGAAAGTTATTATAACCATAAAAGTGATGAGTAAAGCCTCTTCTAAAAGCATCTTGAAAACTAGATAAGGAAATAAGGAAGTTATTAAATAGAAAAGAATACCTAGTAGGTGTATTATCAAGTTCAAACTTAAGAATCACTAGTGAATAATTATAGATGCTTGGGTTGGGAAAGACAACATGAGTGTTAGGAAAATTTTTCATTCAAAATGGATCAAAAAAGCCTCTATCAAACTTCTTTCTTAAGATTATTTTAATTACTGTGCTTATTACTCTAAGTAAAGAAGTTAACCCCCACCTCCCAAGGTATATCATAAAGTTATAAGTTAGTTAAGCAATTTTTGAGATCATCATAGATAGGTATATTGGAAAAATATCCTTTAGCTTCATCCTAATGTATAATGGAGTTGAAATCACAAAATAGGAGCCAAATGGAATGGATGCCAAGAGCTAGCTCCTTCAGCTTACTCTATAAAAAGTATCTTTGAAAGCTATGATTGAGTGCATATATGACTAAAATGTCTACTATCTTGTTAAGATTTTTGGAGAAGACATGTAGGTGAATCAGTTGATCAATCATGGTGGAATCAATTATGTCTATCTTGTCACTGTTATAAATCACTAGAATCCTTCCATTGGGGTGAAAATTGTGGTTGGAAATAGACCTTTAACTATTAGGCTAAAAAGACAAAGTTACTGATGTTTCTTTTTATTGGTTTCTAAAATATTCATTAAGAATGACTTATTTCCAATAACAAAATCTCTAAGTACTTGCTTCTTTATGGGGTAATTCATTCCCTTAATGTTCCTTGACAGACATACATTTAAGCAGCAGAAGAAGATACATTCTTCTTTCTACTTGATGTTCTCCATGACATAGTTTTAAAATCAGTCTTAACGATAGTATCCTTTGTAATTCCTTGTGATATAAGTGCCAATTCAGGATCTTAAACTATTATTGACATTTCCTTAGTAATAAGAGTATTAACAACTGTGTTAATTCCATAATTATCCATAAATATAGATTGATCAATAAAGTCAATTTTGGGCTTATCAATGACTACCAAAGTATCAGAAATGATGATTATGAGAAGATAGATTGGTACAGGCAAATAGTGAGGGATTGTTTTATGCAACAAGTGACGGAGGGACTAGAGGAGATTAACTAAGTTTCTTCACATAGATAGCCACTAAGAAAGGTGATTGAGAGTTAGCAAACTAAATGAGAGATATGTGTCAAATATATTATAATATTAATATTATTGATTTATTATATTGATGTATCATTATATATTTAAAATATAATAATATGTAATATTTAAAATATTATTAATTATTAATAATAATATTTATTAATTTAATATGGTAATAAATTTGTTATAGTAAGATCAATTAATAAGATGATTATTTTATTTTATTTTAATCTATATTTTTATAAATAATTTAAAACTATGTAATTAATTTTGAATATTATAATGAAATTACAAAACTATTATTATATTGATTTATAATATTTACGTATCTTTATATTAATTCCTAATGGTACCCAAAAGAAGGTGAATTGGGTTTCAAAAGTTTTAGCAAAATATTTACTAATTTAGTGCATTAATAAGCATAATTTATAAAAGATAAAAATATGATATGAAATAATAAATCTCATCAACACACTTAAGCAATAATATAATAAGGGCAAGGGAAGAGAAATGTAAGCCGATTTATAGTGATTTAGTAAACAACCCTTGCCTATATCCACTCCCAAGATTCTTGTTGAATTTTTACTATAACTTTCTTTCAGATTAAATAACAACCTTTGAACAATATTTTCTCAATAAAAGGAAACCTTTTACAACCTTCCTTCACTGTGAAGAGGAACCTCACTGTCACTTAGAATCCTAATAAAGGCTTATAACTAAAAATATCACACTTTATCACTTTGAGAATTCTAAAGACACTCACTCACATAAATATGAAACAATGATAATCAAAACTCTTAATAAATAGTTAGAAATATCTGTGTATAAGACATTCAAATACTATTCTATGTAAAAACCAATGTGAAAATATGTATTCATAGGATTTTAGGACTGTTACTAGTTACTGGAGTCTAAAATTAGTTAATACTGGTCAACTAGGATAGCATATTAGTCGACCAATATATATTGAATGTATAGATTTACTAGCCATTAAGACATTGGTCGACTACTAAGGACATATTGGTCGGCCACACCACTATATTAGTCGACTAATATGACAACAAACTCATATGTTACACATTTAACTTACATTAGTCGACTATTAACCTATATTGGTCAACCAATCGTCTTTAAAAATATGGTTTTTAGCACCTTCAAATACTTAAACTTGATTTGTTTGATGCAATTACATTTTAAGGAAATTTAGAATGTCCCTTAAAAAGTATTTGAAAGATTAAGAAGCTTTTGTAACTTTTGATAAAGGAAAAGACTTATGTAATGAAGTAAGGTGAAATATCTACATATACTGCGCCTCCAAGATTATCAAAATAAGAAAATGAGATTATAATGAACATTACAAAATATAGAATGACCTTGATGTATCTTGATCTTCTTTTGTTCTTCACTTGATGTTCACTACAACTATTGCAAACTTCAACTTTTTTTTATCAATTTCATGAACTATTTTCTTGAGTTTATAGCTACATCTTATTCTTATATTACTTCCATCAAAGTATTAAACTTATTAATAGTAATTTTATTTTTTATCATCGAAATATTGATTGAAACTTACCTTGGTTTAACACATTTTTGTGTAAAATAAACAAATATCTATTATATAATGTTAATTCATTTTGTTGATAATTAATAATATATTAACTTATCATAATTTATTAGTAATTAACATTATATTAATTATTTTAAAATGAAAGTAATTTAAGTAATTAATTATATTTTATTTTATTAGATGATACTACTAATAAATAAGATTTTCAATGTATTGTAATAATTCATAATAATTTTTATTTATTTTATTTATCATAGTAATACTCAAAATATGTAATAATAATACATTTATTGATATAATTATTTAATATATTTTTATTTATGAGTAATTTATTTTCTATATTTGTGAAGATTTTATTTTCTAAGTAGTTTATTAATATTAATACTTATTTAGCATTAGCGTTGAGTCTGATGCATATAATGGAAAGAAATTTTAACTTATTACTTGCATTAAGTCTAGCATATTTGTATGCCAAAAAAATATTCAATATTAAGATGAGTCTAGCATACCAATAATACATGAAAAATTCATCGTAATTAGCATTGAATATAACACGTCAATATGATAGAAATGTTAATCATCATTAACACTAAGTATAGTGACTAATAGGATCAAGAAAAACAATCAATAGTTATTAGTTAAAAGTAACAATTAATGAAATATTAATTACAATAAATATAAAATTTGATAATCTTTTTTATTAGTATTATTAGGTAAATAAATATGGTAATTCAAATATGATTTCATTATGTTTCATATGGTATAGTTTATATTAACTTATGAGCATGCTTACTTTACTCTCTTTTACTTAGCTAGTTCTTTTATATGTGATTTCTAATGTATAAATTTTATGAATTATTTCATACATCAACAATTTATTGAAATTATTATGTGCTAATATACAAAACATTACACAAATTTCCTACTACTAAATAAATCTAAGTTTTTATCATTAGAGCAATATTCAAGCTCTTTTTATTGTATGGTGGTCGTAGTTCCATAATGAAAGCTAATTTTGTAGTGACATCGGTCCTTTCTCCTTTTTTCATTTTTGTCAAAGTAAAATGTCTTATTGATAGTTAAATTTTAGCTACAAATTCATCTAAAGCTTGGTTCTTACTATAAGAATATCAAAACATGTATTATGGCTAAGAATGACAATGGGTTGGGCCAGTATTAGGTAACCTATAGCCCAATCTTAAACTAAATTTTTATTTAAAAGCTCAAGTTCGACTAGAAGCTCTATCAGTCTTAAGAGGCTTAACTTGAGCTTGAGCATAATTAAGCTTTAATTGAAATAAGGCCAATAGGGTTAATCCAACTCCGATTGGGTCACGTTATGCCCAAAATACCACCCACTTTAGAGAAACATTAAATGGTCCAAAGCCCATTTAGGATTAGGTCAAGTCCAAAAAAAGCCTGAACCTTTTAGAGGAAATTTTAAATGTTCTAAAGCCCAATTAAGGCAAGTTAAGCCTAAGAACTCAACATTTTAAAAGATTTGTGATTGAGGTAAAGACTTAAATGCTTTATTTATATAATCACCTTCCTCCTCCTTACCTTTTAGTACATTCTTGCATGACTTAATTTTTGTTTCATGTGTTTTTTAGTTAAAAGTAGTTCTAGGTCATGGATTAATTATGTTTCAAAGTTTTTTCATTGATTGGATCGTGATACCCATCATCAATTTATAGTTCTCAAATTTTAGCTACAAAGCCTTTATTAACAGGGAGTACCAATATTTATCCTTTTCTTCCCATTATATTATAATTTTTATTATTCTTATATGTTTTCACATTGAGGAAAATGTAAGATTCAAGTGTGAAGGAGGGAATCAATTGGTTATGAACATCAACTTGTTATAATTAGCTTAATAGGGAGCAATTCTGGAAAAAAAAAAAACTTTGAAAGAATATTAGTCATAGATAATTCATTATAAGTTTGGTTATTTTGCTAATTTGATTTCTTTAGACAAATAGTCATTGGCATTGATGATTAAGTTAATTTTAATTTGCTTCATTAATTTTGATAATGGATAATTGATTTGAACTATGAACCTTTTTGTATAATTTAGACACATAATTGAATTAGAAGTGAACTTTTTTAACCACTTTCAGTATTCCACTAAAAAAAAGAAAAAATGTGAATAAGTTAGCATTAAATAAATTCACTTTGTTAGCTTCAAACCAAGTAAAAAGGTTTTATTTAAAGAGAAGTGCTAGTAACAATTGAAACAATGACCTAATTGAATAATTGGAGGTATTCATGACAAGGTTTTACTCTCACATTAAAAGTTTAATGTTTAAAGAAGATTTTAAATGCTCTGATGTTAATTTAAAGTTAATGTTAAGTTTTTCTTTAACAAGGGTTGTGGAAATATTGAAAATTGAAGCATCATTATTACATTTGTTCACTTTATGCATTAGGCTGGATTGAGTTAAAGTTTGAAGGAGTATTGAGTTGAATTAAATTGCTTTATGATTTTTCCTAAGTAGCCAAACACCCAATAATTTAGTGAACTTTGAAATAAAATGAATAATGGATAATCTTGATTTATATAATTCATTTGTTAAATTTTTTCATTAAGATAAGAATAGTGAAATTGATTTGCTTAAGGACAAGAAAATTCTTAAGTGTGAGGAAATTTGATAAGTGTTAAATAGAATTTTTAAGAGAATTTTAATTTTTTGGATGATTTTTATTTAATATGAATTATATTTTATTTATAAGCCTTATTTTAGCTCCTTAATAAAAATTGAATTTGGGAAAATCAGATTCAAGTTGGAAAATTTCTATAGTGATTTAGGATGAATATGGGTTAGCAATGGACCTATATTTAGATTACATACCAAACATGGCATCACTTTTAGTCTCGTTAGGTTATTAGTCCTTTTGACTTCCTTTAGAACTCTCCACTTAAAAGAACTCAGATTAAACACAAACTCTTGTTTATGGCCTTCCTGTTACATCTGCATGTGGGTCTACCGGAAACAACCTCTCTACTATATATGGGTAAGGTTGCGTATTATCAGATTTCTCCAGACCCTGCTTCACTGCGGGACTTCAAACTTGGTGTGATGATGATGATAATGATGATCTTGTTTATGGCTTTCAAACTCGTGTTCCTAGGATATAACTCGAATATGTGATAGAGGAGATACTAAACCAATATAAGTATATATTGGTCACTTATGTTAGCGACCCATATTAGCAATGATGTTTAAATAAATTATAATTTTTCACAATTGTGAAAAAATGAGATTAAAGAACTATGATGTACCTATGTTGGTCAAAATTTTACAATTTTTTGGAATAAAAAAGAGAAAGACACAAGGAATTAGAGAGTCAAAGAGGAGGACAAAAAGCATCCAATAAGGTTTGAATTGGAGAGTCTTTACATAAAAACAAAGCAACTTTTGAGTAAAGACGTTCCATCGAGATTCAACCAAGAATATCAAGAGTCAAGATCTATAAGAATGATCTCTTTTATTTTGTGTTCTTTCTCATTTATTATCGATTTTCTTTGATTGAGTATAAACTGTATTATATATAATGGGACGAACCTTAGAGCTATTGTTTTAGATTGATTTCTTGATATAATAAAAGACCTAAGTTTTATTATGAATCATTTATGTTTATGTTGTGTTAAATTAAAATATGATAATGTTTTGATTCATTTTGCATATTTTATTTATAAGGATTGAGACACCATATGTATGATAGATTATGTAACGAATAATAAAAGTTGCACGGAATCTTATATGTAGGAATATAAAAATCTCTTAGGTTAAAGTGAAATCTATTAAGGAAATTCATAGAAAAAATTAATACATGTTAGGGGTTTTTATTAGAAAGAGATTCGAATCAATCAACTTAAATATAGAAGTTGCATATCTTGAGAAAGAAAATAATTATAACTTTAGAATTTTTACTAGTCTAATAAACTATGGCTAATCATTAAATTAAGATAAATCTAAGTATAAAAAGATTTTAAGGGGATTCTTATCTAGATTTTATTTATCTATTGGTTGCTTTCAATCTTGCTCGTTGCTTTTTTTGGTACTTTAGATTAGGTCATTTAATTAGTCATTTCTAATTCAAACAATTTGTTAAATTAGATAATAAAAAGATAGTTACTATTAGTTTTTGTAGTTTTAATAGGATCCACACTTATATTCACCTAAGCTATAGTATCATAATGATAAACACATTTGCTTAGTGATCTTTACTATAGTTTTGATAGGATACATACACATATTATCATAACTAATGCCCTACCTCACCCAGAGGATGTGAAATCCCTTTAATAGAAGATCTTTTTTTAAAAAAATTAAAAGTCAATAGAAGATCTTCTCATATCTAACCTAACATTTAAAGTCTTTAACCTAGCCCTCTAGTCTGTCTTAGGTTAATAAGTCATAGATCAAACCTAATAAAGCCATTCTTCGAATGCCTAAAATGGACTAAACTTTTCCTTGTATTAGGAAGTTTTGCTATGCTATAAAATTGATCTTTAGTATAGTTTTGATAGGATACATACACATATTATCACAATTAATGTCCCACCTCGCATACAACAAATACCTTTAATAGAAGGTCTTCTCTTATTTGACCTAAAATTTAAAGTCAAGCTCTACTTTCACTTTAACCTAGTCATCTAATCTTTCTTATATGAATAAATCATAAATCAACTTGATAAAGTCATTCTTCGAGCACCTGAAAATGAACCAATTGATCTTGTAATAGAAAGTTCTATTATGGTACAAAAATTGAAAAATGACAATAATTTCCTTTTCAATTGGATTATCTTAAAATGGTAGCAATTAAAGTTTTAATTCTTCTATGTTTTGACCCTTCATAAGTGCTATTTTCTTTTATCTCGTAGAATTTGATACCTAAATTTGCTAGAATGAGATATCACATTTTGATACTGATTCTTTTTTCAAATGGAACCCAAGAGAGGTTTGAATTAGGTATTATCAAAAATCAATTAATTACACTACATCCCTTTATTGTTTGCACTTTTTTTTTATTTAAACCATTGTATTTTGAAGCTATTATTTAGCATATTACAATACTTTTTAACTATCATGCATCCATTTTTCATTCATTCATAGGTTAAAAGGATGTTTTATTATAACTTAATAATTTCATTGTTACATTATTTTGGATAAAAGTAGAGGGCAAACTAACAGAATATGATAAAAGAGGTTGTATGATAGCTAAATATTACTATAAAGGGTAAGTGATAATTTTTAAAATATGAGATTTGAAATGAGAAAAGGTCAAACCACAAGGTGGTCCAAGATATTTAACCCTTAAAATTTTGAATCAATTAACAAATGACTAAACTCAGTATTAATGAAAGCTAAACTATGATGAATGGATAAAAATAGTTGATTATAGATATGTAAACCATTGAAGCAAAGGGGAGAAAGAATGACATCATAACTAACTATGGAATGATTGGCTTTGACCTACATCTATTTTCCAAACTTCTTTTTAGGAATTTTGAATTTATTATACCATTCAATAAGTGCAAAGACACACTTATGCAATGTTTTTCTTCGGTGGTGAAGAGTAACATAGAACATCTCTCTCCCTAGTTGACTTCTCTAAGGACACAACAAGAATCTTAAACCAACCTTTTCTATAACAAATTATAATAAAGCAATCTTCACGCAAACTCGCACTTTATAATTATCTCTTCACTATCTCAAATTGATTAACTTCTTGTTGCCCTCATTTTCTCATACCTTTTTTCAAATAAAATTCTATGATTTTAAATAGCTAACGAAAAATTTATTCTAAAACTCAAGAAATTTTATACATGTCCTTCATCTGATCATTTGGTTTTTAATAAGCAAATAATTGTTGGCTTATTATAAAAGGTACTATTTCAATCTATGAGAAGATTTGATTAGTTGCCTATTACATATTTTCCTCCAAAGTCTATCCAAAATACAATTCAAGAAATAATATATCATTGTTCTATTAAGTTTATTGATCTCCTACATTATTGTATGAACGATATCCTTGTAGCACTTTGGTTATGCTAACTTTCCTACAGCTTGGGCACATATTTGCGAACCTTATATAGTCAACTTATTTAAAACCAATTTGGTGCCATCTTCTTATATGCTCATAAACAATCTACATGTAACTGATCAATTTTTAATCGCTTTATATGAGAATCACTTAAATAACCTACATGATTATTGTCAAGTTAATCAATACCGAATCAAGCACAATGTTAATCTAAAAAATTACAATTTTTTCAAGGTTCATTCGCTATAGTTGACTTTTTATGTATGTTCTTTGAATAATTCTTCCAAGTTGACTTTATTTTTAAGCTTCTCCCAAACTTTTCTACTAACTTAGACTTCCAAATGGACATCCTTAATTGATATGCTAATATGTCAGATGATCGATCTATTCTACTCATACCTATTGGATTGTTTTGCTTTACTTAGATCCACTTAGTTCAAATTTTTTTGATCACATAATTGTTCTACTTAAAACCATTTGATATACTAATTCAAATTTGTTTAGTTTATTCAAATTAACGACCATCCAAGCAACATTTTATCTTAGGATAAGTGATATATGTGTAGTGTACGTATATTTTACTTATTATTTTGCTATTTGTAATGATCAATCACCACCAATATAGAGCCACTTATGCTCAAAAGGTCAACTAATACTTCTTCCCTTGACATTCTTCTTCAATTTATGGAAAAAAAAACCCCTCATTTATAAAGACTACATTTTGTTGATAGACACCTGCTAAATACAACAAATTACTTGTAAATCTTCAGTCAAATTCGAAACATCCCCTCAAGTCACCTTTGCCAAATTTTAGTTGATGTAAGCACATACGAACTCTCAACTCAGTATCATAGGAATCACAGCTCAGATCCAGATTATCCATTCACGTACCATATAGCTGCAAAGATACAATTGAAGCTGTCATATAGTCCTATCAAGAATAGTTTGCACTTGATTTGCAACAATTTTAGCAACAATTGAAGGAGAAAATCTTTTGATCATGTCTTCCCTTGCCCGCTTTCCTCTGGCCTGAGCTTCCTCAACATTAGTTATTACTCGCCTCATTAGCACTTGCAGTTTACCAACGGAAGGTTCAGCCCAGAGATGCCCTTTGAATGGCCCTTCCATCACTTGAGTCATTCTATCAAATGGCAATGGATAACTATTATCCTCTGTCAGATATTCCGTTGGACCAGACCAATTGGTTGTGATGACTGGTAAAGACATTGACATGGCCTCCACTACAGGCCTTCCCCATCCTTCTCCTCTCGATGGAAGAACAAATGCATTGGCTGCCTTAAACATTCTTGGCAAATCAGATTGAGCTATGTGTGAATCTATCACATACACCGAAGCCCAACCATTCTCAGGTTTTCTAAGGTCAGAGTACTCCACAAACTCCAAAATCCTATTTCCAAAATCGCTATCGGAATGATATGGATTTGTTAATAAATACAAAGCCACCCCATCACTCCCAGAGAACTCTTTCAAATATGATTTCAACAGAACGTCCCATCCTTTCCTGTACTCCCACTTAAACACACTCAAGAAGACAAATTCCTTTTCCAGCTTCAAATTTGTGTTCTTTTCTCCTAAAATCATATTCCCTTTTGAGACTAGATCCAAAGGCCCATACTTGAAGGGATCAAAGAACTCAATATCAACAGGCTGAACGATCTTCACAACCTTGGATGGATTAACCCCACTCTCCACAAACGTAGAAAGATGAAAATCAGTAGGAACCCAAACATAATCCATACGATTACATCGCTTCACATGTTCAGTATTCACCCTATCAGTCTCAAACATTGTTCTGCCAATTACATACCTGAAACCCCTATTATACCCATTTGGTGGGCATGCAAGGGTTTCAAATAATGGTGGATGCCAAGCACCAGGCTCACTATGACACACCACTATTGTCTCATTCATTCTACATTGTGTCTGATGTAGCTCAATCGCCAAGCTCCTAACATCTTCAGGCAAACCTTCCCAAAATTCCAAAGACTCTAAATCACCATGTTGTTCGATACATAACCTAAATTTGGGATCCTTAATGTGTTGGGTAAGGGCTAAGATATAAGACCAAGCTTCTGAGCTATACCCACCTCCTGAAAGAAAGGGAGCCATCCAAAGAACACAGTGAGACGGCATGGTTGTGGGATTCGGTCGAAGGGTTTTTGCAGGTGTAGGATTTGGATAGAGAAATCCCAAGAGTTTTTTGAAATTTCCTGATTGCCATGCGAGGCTTGATTTTAGGAATTGAACTTTGATGTAGTTGGTTTTGGTCGAAGTGAAACTTAATAAAATTGCCAACAATAGGATTGATATTGATGACAAGTAGAAGGCAAGGGAAATTTTTTTCATGGTGACAGAGTGTGTTCGATTTGGTTGTGGATGGTTAAGGTCTTGAGACCGCATCGCTAAAATATTCACAGAAATTTAACAAATTGAGAAACAGTGGCAGCGAGTAACTCAAAACAGAGAACATATCATTGAAGATCTAGTAACAGATAAAGGGGACAACTGAAAGAAAACCTTTGTAACCTTTTAGCCATCGTTGGAGCAGAGAAACCCTCGGAACCTGCTACGGTGGTGCACAGGTGCAACGAGTCCCTTCGGCTTGGTTTCTTCGGACCCTGAACATGAGGTACAGAAAAAGCGAACTGTAATTAAAATTAACTACAAAGTGACGAGTTGGATTATTCTTTGTCACATTAATTGTTTTATATTTATGAGAGAAATGGCGGATTTTCAAATGTTCAATTTAGTTTTTTTAGTTAATGGCAAAATAAAAATAATGAACCTCGAACTTCCAAGTTTTGCTTTTGCATTGAGAACTTCGTGGAAGGAATGCACCGCAGAATAATTACTTAGGAACTTGTAGAGCCTAACATTATTACAGACATGACAAGGAAACAGTTCTGTTAGATCCATTGATCATCGTTAGATTTTAGCCTTCGAATGAAAGATGAGAAAGATTCAAAATCACCTTCTGCATTTATTTACTTGTTATTACCAAAGTTTCCACAGTTGTATAAGTGGAAGATTGTATTTCCACGGCGATCAAAGATTCAGCCTCAACATGTTTGGAAAGAAACATTGCAAGCACTATGGATGTTTAGGGAGTGGAAGTTAACTTGTCCAAGGAACTATTTATTACATGCGACCGAACACTATCATAATGACAGAATATCAAAAGTTTCCACAATCGTCGCAGCAGAATCCTGGAGTTCCGTTTATTATTTCTGTCAACTTATATAAGTCAGCAGTTTACATCTTTGACCATAAGCGGCTCAAGCTTGCTTCTATGGTTCCATGTGGCTCGTCCGTTGGAAGATATACGTCATCCTCAAACTACAAACAACGAAGCAAGCCTTATCTACCTAGCTGGACTTTCTATTTGCATAGCGATCAAAATAATGATCCATAAGATATTCCATTTAATTCTGTACCTTAAAATGAAAGTTGTAGTTTATATTGCCAGACTCGTACCTTTACGATGCTATTTTCTTTGCTTGATATGTTAACTGGCAAGAAATGGAGATTCGGTAATTTGAGTTGGACTGAGGATATATCAGGAAACCTGCACGAAAAGTTCAAAATTTGAAGCCAAACTGGAAAGATTGCCAGAGGAATCTTCAACAGAGGTTATCAAAGTGTTTAAAGCTCTTCCACATCTAATAAAGAAGAGGACCTGTTAAGTACAGCCTTTGCCATCTGGAAAAGAGTGCTTTGCACAGATGCACTATATACCCCCCCAGTTGGAGGACCAAAGAAAGTGTTGACTAGCACTTGTTTCACATCTGCATATCTCTCCGCAAAGTAAAGTGATTTTTGAGGAACATTGGAGATCGATTCATACGAGTACCTGAATGTCACCAATGTAAGATGCAATTGTTCAAATCTTAACATTGTAATATGGCAAGACATAGTGATAGGCCTAACAAAGTCTACTTCTATACTAATACCTCCAAGTTGCAGCGACTTCTGTTGCAAGTATCCTCTCAAGCGTATCAGGCAAAGCTGTATACCTGTCCCTAACAAATCCTTCAAAGCCCGACTGTCCACAGCATAAACCCCAAGAGATCAATGTCAGTGTGCAAATGAAAGGGGCAATAAAAGAAGCATCATAAGAGTAAGAGGAAAACATGAGCCAGTGGTATATGAAAACAAGATTCCTTATCCCATCTGTAGGCATAAAAGGGATATAATGAAGAAAACCACTTCAGATTTAGCGAGACAAAGATAAGATATGAGTTCACCTTGGTTGTCTTCAGCACGGTCAATCCTTCAATACTAGACCTAACCTGCAGAGAACCAGACTTCTTTACCACTACCTCAGTTGTATGCTTTTCAGATCCAAGTTTGAAACCTTCAGTCGAGAAGATATGCATTATTCACAAAAAAGGATTTGTACTTGAACATTCATTTGTTCACAAAAGTGATACATGCAGACAAGCAAGATAAAGAAACCAAATCTTAAACTTCTACGTATATCTAACCCAGTGAAAGTTTAGGACTCCACCTATGGAATATTTAGATTCGTTCAAGTTTCAGTTGATTTATGTGTAAACTGATTAATAGAATTTTAGATGATTCGATGCATTCATTAAAGGATATGGGAACTTAAATTGGTAATGGCTTACGGCTGATTCAACAACCTTAATCGAAGAAAAGCTAAGGTTACCTCATTAAAGGTTGTGAGTGGCTCGGAACATATGGTGTTAATAGTCTTGATTATCAACAGTTTGAAATGTTCATTCAAAGATTTATTAAAAAGTAGCTCAGACTTATTATCAAGGCTATGTAACATAGTTATACCCTTTACCAAGATTTATTAAAAAGTGGCTCAGGACTTATTATCAAGGCTAAGTAACATAGTTATACCCTTTATGAATTCACACTCAGCTCAGGCTCAAAAATCTTTTTTAACCCAGTTGACCTTGAAGCTTAAACTTTAAGTTTAGATGAAAGCCTGAATGGAGAAAATTTTAAATGAGTCAAGCCTAAGCTAAATATGGCAGAAGCACTAAAGAAATAATGATTGATTATAATATGCACATGGAACCAATTAAATAAAACTGAATCTCTAAAAAGTAAGAAAAGAGAGCATTTCATATGATGACTATGATGATAGTAAGTGGGAAAGGAACTTTAGATGGATGGAAATAACGGCCACTTCATATCAGCAGATTAATGCTTTAAAATGTAAAGTGTCTAAACTGATCCCTTATGCTACCAGCATCTATGAAAAATTTTGACTAGATCAAGCTAAGACAAAATTTGACTTCCAATTGGCAACATACTTTTAGTTGTACTTTCTCCAAGGCAAAGGGAAGAGAGTTTTTCCTGGAAGATCTTTGATCATTAAGGACACAAATAGCAATTGATGGAAATGGAGAATACATGAAAATAGGAACATATAAAAACTGGAGAAGAAAATGGTACAAAAATAGCCATCTTGCCCATACAAAAGAAGAGTCAAACTATGCCAGAAAGATCACATACCAGCAATCCTATTGAAAGAACTGAGGCAGCAAATGAATGATGAATAAGTTAATAGAATAAGAATACAAGTGTAGAAGAAAGATAAATATTGAAGGAAGCAACAACAACAAAACTATATAAATTACTGCATGCGAAGGAACGAGGAAAGCAAAATAAAAGATTATCCATGAAGCATATCCTGTTGAAGGAATTAAAAATTACTTAATATCGTAGAAATTTAGAAACTTGCCATGTTGATGTGGCTGCCCATCTACCGAAACACGTTCCCATGGTTTTTCCACTATGTTGACAATGGCAGCAGTGACCTAATAAATTAAGGAACAAGGTATGAATTAAGTAAAAGGCATTCACAATTAATGGATCCAAACATATAAATAGATGAACTGAAACTAAACTAGCTGATATGTTCAGACCTGAAAGAAATTTTTAACTCCAGTTAAGGCTTGCTAACTCTTTTTTAACATATTCTTTTATCCAAAATTTGAAGTTCCAAAGTTCATCTTTGGTGAGGATTTGAATAGTAAAGGACTAGCCCAGCAATGAGAGCCATATATTTTCTTTTATGAAAACATTCAATCCGTAATCCCAAACCCAGCTTGCTAGTATTCCTATAGGTGGAACAATCTTTTGTCCGTGTTAATTCAGCCGTAAAACTATGTCCACCAAAAATTTCAATTTACCTGCTTGTAGAAAGATGTAAAATGCTTTGCAAGCAAAATTGCAAAATCCTCAGCTGAAACCTGTTCTGAACATTCCTTTGCTTTCGCATACACCTGTCGGAGCCAACCAATGCATCAAGTCCCAATCCAACAATAGGCAGTTCAATACATAAACGGCAAGCAAATGACGCAGTTACAATTTATCAATATAGAGAGAAGTGTGTGCTTTCTTTACAGTGTTTTTCATGGAGTCAGTAGCAACAATATCAGAATTGTCATCGCGGACATAGGAGTTGATGCAATCAGAGAAAAGGGAGATGGAGACATTCCATTCAACCATGAAATGGGTGCCTTGCTTGCTTCTCCAAACTCTTCCCAGTCTCACTCTAGACTTGCCGTGCCTCTGCTCAAACTTCAATCCGTCAAGCTCGCTTTCGCTGGACATGGCTTCTGGGTATCGAGAAAAAGATTGGATTCTTTAGAGAGAGAGAGAAGGTTTGAAGAAAGTGTGACTCGGCTGAAATTTTCTGTTCTCGGGAACAGTGAAATGAGAGATTAAATTATAAAGCCTTAATTACAAGTTGACTTCGCACCTGTAAAACGGTAATATAGTACATGTCAGCGGGAGTGAAGTTTTTGTTCATATAATTTTATAAATATATCTAGACAATTCTTTTATATTATTTTTTAAGTTTTTGTTCATATAATTTTATAAATATATCTAGACAATTTTTTTATATTATTTTTAAAACCAAGTTATATTTTATTTAAAATATAATAATAATAAGTAGAAAGAATTCAAACATGCAACTTATGTGGGTCTACGTGTCGTACAAGGATGGCAATCTTAAAGTCCGAAATTTTATTTCTTTTTCTTTAGGCCAAAACAAAGTCAAATCCCGTCTTAAGCCCAATTCAACTTGATAAACGTTCTTTTAGTTAATACAACATGATGATTTTGTAAAATAACCTACAACAACTTTTTTTTAAAAAAATATAACCTATAACATCCAAAGAACTGAAAACCGTATCGTACCAGCCCGAAACTGGTACCGGTACCGGTAAAGAAATACCGGTCATAAATTTCGGTGGGTACCGGTCGTTTTCGGTCTGTACCGGCCGGTACCAAGAATTCCGGAATTTTCCGGACCATTTCGCAAAAATTTGAATTCTTCAGGGACCTATTTGCAAAAAACAAAAATTAAACCTAAAAAATCTAACCCCCGACCCCAACCCCGACCCAGACCTTCTGGACTCTTCTTCGGTTTCTCCTTCTTCTCCATGCACGCACGCCCGCTGCTCCTCCCTTCTCCGATCTCGTCTCGTCTTCTTCTAGCCGTTGACGTTTATCTCCAGTCCTCCTCCTTTGACTCTTCGACCGGTGGTTTGCTCTCCCTTCGAGTCTTCGACGATTCGACCTCCCTCACCTCAGCCCGCTTCTCCTCGTCGC
>JANSVA010000005.1:36136444-36160977 GCA_025504915.1 Erythroxylum reticulatum | reverse complement strand
TGAAAGTTTGTGAATTTTTGAATATCTTTTGAAATTGATGGTCTAAATGAATCCTATGGTGTTAATTATACATGTATGATGTGAATTGATGATGAGGAATGAAGAAGATGTGTGTTAGTTAAGTTTAGGTCGAAATGATGGAGAAGAGGTGGATTAATGTAGTGAGTTGTACAATTGATAAAATGTAGCTTAAATGAAGGAAATTGGTTGGAATGGAGTGGTGGAATGTTTCATTGATTGGAAGTGTTTACTATATGACATGATAGGAGCATGAATTATTATGATAAAGTCTTGGAAATGTGACTTGAAAATCATGCACGTTCGGTGTTTAATAAAATGCCTAAGTGAACTTGGCTTAAGATCTAAGGCTTTATAATGGTATAAATTGGAAAACACTTCCATGTTTATTTAGAGTAAACTTGAAATGTTGCCTAGAATGATGAATAATGGCCTAATATGTTTGGATAAAGATGTGCTTAATTATGTTATGAAATGAGTAAGTTTGGATTAAAGGCATTAAATGCCTTAGAAAATGCAAAAGAGAAGCTAATGTGATGGTGTATAAATATGAAATTTATGTTTAAGCAGTATTTTCATCATATGTCTTTTTATGCATAAAGGCTCGGAGTTGTGAATCAAGGAGCTCGTATCGAAGATTGTTGAAGTTAAGGGAGTGAATATCTTCTTTTGAGGTGAGTTGGGAAAATCGTATTTCTCAAATAGGATTAGAACATCCTAAGACAAGCATGATGACTTGTATGTGAATTTAGAACCTAGGCAATGTATGGAAGACTTGAATTTCAAATGGATGCTAATATGCTTAGGTATTTAATAAATGAAATTGTTTTTAATAACTCTTTACACTTAGAGTGCAGCTGATGTTTTTATTATATATTTTGAGAAATGATATTGTTTTCTATCAATCTGAAATTGAAATGTAAAAGATAACGTTTTATTTTCTGAAACTACATTTTTGAGCAACTTTACATTTAGAGTACAAAAGATGGCTTTTATTTCATGAGATAATGTTTTAGAATTTACATATGCATAATCGAGTCATGTATGCTGCATCTTTTTGTTCTTTTTTGGCTTAGAGTCATGGCACGGTTTTATTTTATCGTTTGGACCGATAAATAAAGGCATGATGCCTTACTAGATTTTATACTTAATAATTGGACATGATTTGTTTTGTGATTGGTGAGAAAACAATTGGCTAATCGTTTGCTGGGCACAACTGATTAATCGACTGTCGTTCCCTTGATGCTGGTACATGAAAGTTGGGTCTCCATATCGACACCTTTCTACGGGACTCACCAGTGATTCTACACCTAGGGTCTGGACACCGATGAGGTTATCAACTAGGGTTATGACACTCTTATTGACCGTGGTCCAGACTCATCATAGATGAAATTCGAGCCAATACCGAGTATCAGTAAGTGTGCACATTAGTTTGGTCAACTAGTGGTGTTACACATGATTGTTTTGGCTTATCCTAATATTAGTTTTCTCATCGATATTTTATTTATACATATGATGTTTTTATGCTTTTGTGTACTGGAATTGGAACCTATGTTCACCGGATGAGTGAGTTAATAGGCTAGGCCTATATGGTTCATAACCAGTATACGTTGAGTCATAGGCTGGGCCTATGTGTTTTCTATGTGATATATATTCACTTCATATATATCTACACCGTCTTGGTATGAATCGAATTCTATTTGTGATATATGTCTTTTCTGCTCATTGAGTACTTAGTATACTCACCCCCCTCCGCTTTCCAACCATGCAGGTTAATTTAGTGAGTTTGAATTTCTGAGTGGATCATGTGGTCTTTTGATATTTTCGGGGTATTACCACACGTGGGTAGTTTCTTATCTTGTACTTTTATTGTCTAGTGGCTCATGAACTGTGTTTATGTAGATACACATTATGATTTTGTAAGTTAACTTTTGATTGCCTTGTGTTTTATAAATAACTTTATGTATGAATCTTTTAATACTGTTGTTGAGATTGTCTTGAGTGGACTTTAAAGTCCTAAAGTTATGGTTGGATGTGAATATAGATGTGTGTTTGAAATTGTTTGCAGCTTTTCTAGGATTTATAAAACACAGTCGTTGTGCTGCCCGAATTTTAAAAAAGAGAGAAAAGTATAGATATTCAGTTAGCCTTGCATAGTTGGATTAAGGATACCGTGAGTTTCCTTAGCCTGGTTATATGGCAGTTGCCATGGGCTTGATGTGGTGCCGGGTTGTGACACGACTAGTATGTACTATATCGGCCAGAAAATGGAACAGTATTTATTCCTTTCGTACCACCTATTAATACCAGTTGATACTGTAATTTTTTGTTTGGTACTGGTTGATATCCAAAATACCAGGACATACCGACTGTTATCATAAATTTCAAAAATGTCAAAGACCTATTTGTAATTTTTTAAAATTTACTTTAAAACTAAACGAACCCTAAACCCCCCCTTCCGGGTCTCTGTTTACGACTCTATGCAACTCTCCTCTCCGCTCTCCCGAACCTTCTTCTACCTTCTTTTTTTCTCTCTCTCTCACCGTCTCTCACTTCTTCACTCACCACCGTTGCCGGCGGTCGTACTCTAAACAATGCTCCCTAGGTCTTTGTCTGTACGACTCTCCATCTCCACTCTCCAAAACCTTCTTCTACCTTCCTTCTCATTTTTTTCTCTCTCTCACTTCTTCACTTACCAGCGCCGTCGTTCTCTCTCTCTCTCATTCTCCTCTTCATCTCCAAAGATACTGGTGACTCGTCCCTCTCCGGCAGTGCTGCTCTTTCCCTCATCATCCTCGATCCACGCCAGCATCAGAGGACAGAGATCCTCCCTTGACTCCTCCCTTTGCGTCCCCCGAAGATGTCACCGTCTTCAACCCTCCTCCATGAGGACCACTGCACCAGGTCATCGCCACTAAATGTCTGAAGGAGGAGAGAAGGTCGCTGGTCGCCCAAATCTACACCTGAAGCCTATGACCCATCACCCAACCTAAAACTTAAATCCAGTGAATTGTCTTTGGGTGTGTTTTTTTAGTTTTCAAAATTTTTCCTGCTTAATTGCATTTTTTATTGTGATCAATTGGACCTTGGATTTGTGAATTGGTTGGAAGTTGGAACTTGATTTTTTGATTTGTGATTTGCGTGTATCTAGGTTGGATATTGGAGTTGCATGATCACGATTTTGTCATTTGTGATTTGAATATTGGAGTTAAATTGAATGAGTCACTTACAATGCTGTCTTGGTTTTCTAATTTGCGTGGGTTGGATTGGATATTAGAGTTGAATAATTGTTTGGTTGATTTCTGGTTTGGTTATAAAGATTGGTTTAAGTTTATCAAAAATTTATGATAAATTTTTCGATGAATGAAGTGCACGGCCTCATGTGAATATGTGATGATTCAATTGAAAGTTTGTAAGTTGAAACTTGAAAGTTGAAACAACTTAAATTAAAAATTTAAAACGAGAATATTAAGGTTGTAAACTTGCAAAGAATCATTAATTGACACATTCTTAATATTTGTGAATGGTATTTCATTTTTAGTATTTGGGTATTGACTTTAGGTAAATAATTAGCTGAGTATAAAATTATGCAATTGTAAATTAATAATAATTTGGTTGTAGTTAATGATAGTATTTGCCCATTTGGATATTAGTTTTGGGTAAATAATTAATTGAGTATAAAATATGTTGAACTTGAATTATTTGGTAATATATATGTGTGGGGTATCATAAATAATTATAATAGATAATGTGTGAAAGTAGTAATGTAATAAATGTATCCTAAAAAGAACTTTTTTTCAAATTGTGAACATGTTGTAGGTTCCAATCATTTATACTTAGACTTATTAATGTCAATTAAAAATTGTAAAAGCAACTTATATATTTAAGAAAGAAATATAGAATGATGTATATAATATTATGGTTTGTTAGAAATGAAAAGAAGATTCAAAGCTTTAAATAAGAAAAAAAATTTTCTAAAAAAGTTATATCCTTCAACTTGATCCTCATATTATGAATATATCCTTCATGTTGATCCTTATGTTGTGAATATATCTCTTAACTTAATCATCATATTATGAATAGATGCATATGAACACTTGTATAAGATATGTCATTCATTATTTGAAAATTATGTAAATCATGTCATACCCTTCAACTTGATCCTCATGATTGAAACTTTGAATTAAAATTGTTAGAAATTGTTTGAAATGGAAATTGCTTATGTATGTTTTGTGGATGTTGGAAATGGAAGTTGTTGAAAATTGTTGGAATTGGAAATTGTTTTATGAATGTTTTGTGATTATTGAAAATGAAAATAACTGAAAATTGTTAGAAATGAAAATTATTTTATGAATGTTTTGTGATTATTGGAAATGAAAATTGTTAAAATTTGTTGAAAATGGAAATTGTTTATATATATTTTTTATTGTTGAAAATGGAAATTATTTTATGAATGTTTTGTGATTATTGGAAATGGAAATTTTTGAAAATTGTTGGAAATGGAAGTGGAAATTGTTGAAAATTGTTGGAAATGGAAATGAAATTATGAATGCTTTTGTGATTATTAGAAATAGAAATTGTTAAAAATTGTTAAAAATAGAAATTATTTTATGAATATTTTGTGATTATTGGGAATGAAAATGGTTAAAAATTGTTTAAAATGGAAATTGTTTATGTATGTTTTGAGATTGTTAGAAATGGAAATTATTTTATGAATGTTTTATTGTTATTGGAAATGAAAATTGTTGGAAATGGAAATGGAAATGGAAATTGTTGGAAATGAAAATTGTTTTATGAATGTTTTGTGATTACTGAAAATGGAAATGGAAATTGTTGAAAATTGTTATAAATGAAAATTGTTTTATGAATATTTTGCGATTAATGGAAATGGAAATTTTTTATGTATATTTTATGATTGTTGGAAATAAAAAGTGTTTATGTATGTTTTGCGTAATTATATATGTCGAATAATTGAATTGTTAGTTTTTGAGTTATAGTGAATTGTGTTTCATGAAATTGAATTGTGTGTAATGTAATCATACAGAATGAGTTATATTATATAAGATGGATATGCATATTGTGTACTGAAATTGTGTGTTATTTATTTTGATATATGCATTCATTTATTTTTACAGATAAATGGAAGTAAGTTCAAGCACTCCTGATCAATCCACTTTAGGAAGATACAATGATCCAGCTTAGGCTCATGTTGCATTGGTTCCCAGTATGAGGAACCATACTATTTGTTTGTTTTGTAACGAGCATTTGAAAAGTGGGGAAACACCCGATTAAAAAAACATTTAGCTGGGGTTAAAAGAGATGGAGAACCTTGCAAAAAAGTAAGTCATGTTGTAAAGTAGCAGCTGAAAACATTACTTGATGAATATCAATATGAGAGAGATAGAAGGGAAAGGTCGAATTTTGAAATTGGTAGTGGAAGTTTGTTTTCTAGTTTCTATGGTGATTTTGGAAATGTTGAAGGTGAAAGTGGTAGTGGTAGTAGTGATATTGACAGTGTTCCATCTCAGGCTAAAGAAGTACATGAACCTAATGAGAGGAAGAGAAGAAGGCAGGTAACTAGTTTCTTTGCATCATGAACAACTCTTGGAGCCCAACCTTCAATACGTAATGCAATGTAATTAAGAGATGCGGTTCACAATGTCAATATGGAAGTAGCTAGATGGCTGTATGATACTGGCTCGTCATTCAATGCTTCCCAGTTTTATTATTATCAACCTATGATGGATGCAATAACCTCTTATGGTCTAGGATACAAAGGTCCTTCGATTGATGACTTAAGAGGTAAATTTTTGAGTTGTTATGTTTCTGAAATTTGAAGTTATTTGGATGAAAGAATAGTGAATTGGGATACTTGTAGATGTTCAATAATGTGTGATGGTTGGACAAATAGGAGACAAGAGCCTATTATAAATTTGTTTGTTTATTCTACAAATGACTCTATCTTTTTGAAATCTATTGATGTATCTGGCCTTAGTAGAAATATTGAGACTTTGTTTGCGATTTTGATAAAGTTGTGAATGATGCGAGGCCAAAAAACATTATTCAGTTTATTACTAACAATGATTCTGCTTATAAAGCAGCAGGAAAAAGGTTGTAGAATATATATAATTCATTTTTTTTGGACTCCTTGTGTTGCACATTATATTGACCTAATGTTGGAGAATATAGGAGAACTTAGGTATTTTCTTATTATTGATGAGACTATGCATAAAGCTAAAAAGGTGAAAAAGTTTATTTATAATCATGCATTGGTATTAAATTTGATAAGAAAGGAATTTACCAATGGTAAGAATTTATGTCGTCCTACTATGACAAGATTTGCAACAAATTTCTTATCACTTCAGTATTTTGTTTGGATAAAGAAAGAGTTAAGCCAAATGTTTACAAGTAATAAGTGGATTTCATCTCAGCATGCAAGGTCTAACACTAGAGTGGAGGTTTGTAATATTATACTGGAATAGAGAGAATTTTGGTCTCAATGCCAATTTGTTATCTGAGTTTGTGAGCCTTTGGTGAGGGTACTTAGCTTGGCTGATAGTGAAGAAAAGTCAAATATGAGTTATATTTCATATGTCATGGAGAGAGCGACAGTAGCAATCAAGGCCAATTTGAAACTTAGGCCTTCTTTATACACACCATATCTTTCAATCATTAATGAGAGAAGAGAAATACAAATTTCTTCTTCATTGTTTACAGCTGGGGCATTTCTGAACCCTGATATTTATTTTAGACTAGACCTTATTAAGTAAGCTGAAGTTAATAGAGAAATGCTTTTAACTATTACAATAATTATTAGCATTGACGCGATGTAAGATCTTTTAAGCTCACAAATGGAGCTTTACAAGTTGTCTTATGGGAATTTTGGAATGTTGATTTCTATTCGATAAGAAAACTTTCTCCAGGTATTAGTTATTTTCTTTTTCTTATTTGTTGAAAATTAATTATCACTTTATTTTATTTATAACATTACTTTTTTTATCTTATGACTTACAGTTTCTTGGCGAAATCAATTCGAAAATGGTATTCCAGAATTGAAAAGGTTTTACAATTCGAATTTTAAATCAATGTATTTGTGCAATAGGTTATGAATGAAACTGGAGCACATTTGAATTTATCTACTTAAAGAAAAGGAATAGATTGGAGCATAAGAGGTTGAATGACTTGATTTTTTATCGTTATAATTTAAAGCTTCGGGAAAGGTATGTTATTATCATTATTAATTTCAATATAATTTCTTATAATTTTCTAATATTTGAATTTAATTGTTTACTAGGAGTCTTAATAGCCTAAGTAGTTCAAATGATCTAATTTTCATTGATAATATTAATCTTTTGGCGGATTGGGTTTTCTGAAGAACTGAATTTGGTAGATGTCAATGACTTGTAAGATAATTTTGAATGAGAAAGCATTGATATATCATTTGGTGGATTAAACTTGAATAATAATGATGATGAAGCTCCTCTCAATGATGAGGATTTTGTACCAAATGATAACTGAGGTCGGTGCAATTATAACGGGTATCTTCTCGTTGACGATTGAGTTTTGTTTCAGGTTTTTGTTTTTCCTCTTCTTTTAATTTTACTTATATTTGATGTTTGTGTTAAATTCTGTATATATAATATAATTGTAAATATTTTTGTTTCAAGATTAACTTCTATTTAATTGTTTCTTCGTCGTGAACTCTTTTTGTAAATTGTAATACTTAAGAATATTTATTATTCTTTTTATTGAATGTTTTGATGTAATTATTATTTATTAAAATAATGAAATTGCATTATTGTAATATTTTAAATATTTGTATTATTCTTAATTTTATATTTGTATGATGATGAGTATTTTTTATATTAATTGTGATTATTATTTATATGAAAAATATTTAAAAATTATTATTATTTTATAATAATTGTGATTATGTCATAGCACATCCCCTTTATCCTCCTTAAGGCTTTGAGAAAAGAATTTGTAATGAATAGACTGCGTTGGAAAGAAAGAGAGGGGCACATTAGTAAAGACACAACAGTTAGTTGATCAAGACAAGTGGCATCAATTATTTGCCTTAGAGAAATTAGCATCTCATGTCCTCTAAAAGGCCTTATGATCGGAAAGTAATCAAAGAAAAAACTTATTGAAACTCAAATCGTTAAACCTTTGAAATGAAATGGATTTCTGATTAAAAAAAACTTATTGAAACTCAAGTCGTTAAAGGTTTGAAATGAAATGGATGAAGAAAATTAAACAAGAAGTTACAGATTAATTTCATAATTAATCAATATAATTGATTTACTCTAGGATTGCAACATGCTATATTTAATAATTGTATGGACAAATATCTGGAAATTGAGGAACAATTGAGTCCATTGTTGTTTCCTGTGATGCGGAGCGACATAAATGCAAAAGATTGACTACTGCCATTCCAAACCCTGATTAGCAAAAACCTGTACAGTTCTCAATAGGGCAATTGTATTTAAGGTTAGCTAGCAGTAGGGCCTTCTTTGCACTGCAAACACATGGGTCAAGCCTAGCCATCATAGCAAGCCCATGAACACAGGCCCAATGACACGTTTAAGAGATAATTACCAAACCTAATTATCTTGACATCAAATTAAACTAAATTAATCGGAGTTTGTACAATATTACGTTTATTATGTTAGTCCACAAAATTAATGATAAAATTCTATCATTCTCCCATTTGGACAGTATAACCAACAATGAATAACATAAACAAATCTCCAGATTAATATAACAATATATGGCCATAATAGGATGTCAAAGTAGAGTCAACAATCTCTCAACTATAAGTCCAAAATGAGGTTACAAGTACCTCAACAATATAGAAATCAGACCCGATAAGAATACTTATAGCATATATGCAAGATATCCATACCTTGATGACCTAAATAGAATGTGTCATAAGAAAATGCACACAAAATTGTGATCCGTTTGTGCAATTCCAAACAAAATGGCCCAAGCATCCACCCAAGATGCCAACTGAGATTTAACAAAATATCTCAGATCAATAAAATGAGACTGGGTACAAAATGTCTCCAACAAAATGCCATATATATATAAACATTAAAACGTATCTATGCAGTATATTAATAAAGTATATGGCAATAACAATAATAGCAACAATTATAAGAAAAGTCTCTAGACTGAATAACAAAATAGTCAAGTACAATGTTGCTATCAAAAAATTAACATAAAAGACAAACTCCTACTAATCCAAGGTATCAAAAGATCTAAATAGACCCATACATGAATCATAAAGCCTTAATAGTCAAGCCTTTGGTTAGAGGATCTGCCACTATAAGATTAGTAGGTATATGCTCTATACGAGTCTGAAACTTAACCTTCTATCTAACAAACATATACTTTGTATCAAAATGCTTCAAACGCTTGGAGTTCTTGCATATTTGAGAGAAGCCCACCACAGTAGAGTTATCACAGTATATAGTTAGAGGTTTGGAAACACTCTCCACAAGATGAAGCTCAGAAATGAAATTCTTCAACCATATTGCCTGTCAAGTAGCTTCGTGACAAGCCACATACTCTACCTTCATAGTTAAAGTTGTTGTAAGTGTTTGCTTAACACTTTTCCAAGATACAGCTCCTTCAACAAGCATAAAGATATATCCTGATGTGGATTTGTGATCATCAGGGCAGCTACCATAATCAGAATTAGAATAACTTATCATCTTAAGGTGATTAGACATCTTGTAAGCGAGCATATAATCTTTAGTACCTTGTAAATACCTCAGAACCCGTTTCATAGCTTGCTAATGACCCACAACAGGGTTGCTCAAGTATCCCCCAAGTACACCAACAACAAAAGCAATATCAGGACGTGTACAAACTTGAATACACATAAGAATACCAACAACAGAAGCATATGAGACCTTTTCCATCTCTAACTTATCTTTATCATTTTGAGGACACTGGCTATTCGAGAGTTTGTCACCTTTTTGGATATGTGCACTGCAAGGATTACAAGTCTTCATGTTGAATCTATTCAAGATCCTTTCAATATACCTTTTCTGAGATAAACCAAGAATATCACAAGATCTATCACGATGAATTTCAATGCCCATAATAAAAGAAGCATCACCGAGATCTTTCATATCAAAATAAGCTGTCAACATTTGTTTAGTCTCAAAGAAAACCCATATCATTACTGGCTAAAAGAATGCCATCAATATATATGATAAGAATAATGAATTTTCTCCCACTATTCTTCAAATAAATGCATTGATCAACAACATTTTCCTTGAAGCCAAAGAAGCAAACAATTTGGTCAAACTTCAAGTACTATTGTCTGGAGGCTCGTTTTAGCCTATAAATGGATTTTCTTAATTTGCATACCATGTGTTCCTTATCTTTCTCAACAAAACCAGCAGGTTGATTCATGAACACATCTTTATACAAATCACCATTTAGGAAAGCAATTTTCACATTCATTTGATGGAGCTTAAAATCAAAATGATCAACCAGAGCTAGCACAATACAAAATGAATCTTTCGTACACACCGGGGAAAAAGTCTCTTTATAGTCTATACCTTCCCTTTGGTTATACCTCTTTGCAACAAGTCTAATATAGGATTAAATCCATAAGGATATGTTATGTTGTCATATAACTATTAGGATAAGGCTTTGTTATGATTCCTATATCTATTAGGATTTGTTTTTGTTTTATTTTATTTTAAGTTTCCTGGTTAGGAAGGTCTTCTTGTCCCAAGAAAAGAAATAAGTTAGCTTTAGAAAAGGATTTCAATCAATTCAATCAATCCTTTTCACATTAGAATTAGGACTCTTATATACCATAATTAGGGCTATAAAAGGGAGGTTAACATATGTTTTAGGCACCCGGAACGTTATTTTTCTAATACAACTTCTGCAGAAATTCTTCTGAGAGAGTGTCTTTTTCTTGTTTATTAAATCCTAAGTTTTATGCTTGGATTTGGTTCTGAGATTAACCTAAAATCTCTACCTAATTACTTCCGTTGTGTCAAAGTCTGATTTTGTACCTTTCTATCTCACCTCTAAAATCACGTTTAGTCTTAAAGACCCATTTATACCCAACAGTCTTGCAACCACTGGGTAATTCCTCCAAATCCCAAACGTCATTCGTACTCATAGAAACCAGCTCATCTTCCATGACTGCCAACTATTGTGAACTACGAGGACCAGAAATGGTATCCTGAAAAGAAATTGGATCGGAGTCCATAACTAAATTAAATAGATTGTTTTTATTTTAAATTTTTGTTATTATAATTTTTGGAGACAAGGTTGATGTAAATTTATAAATTATACAACACAATATTTTGAGGGACTATTTTGCAATTTTAAAAACTTCAAACTTTTATAATTTGTTAAAATTACCCAAATTAATATTGTATCAAAATCAAATTTAGTACTGGTACAAGTACAATATTCTTAACATTAAGTGCTTATCATATTTTCTATAAAAATGCATATATTTTTTTAGATAAAAGGTTTCTTTGTGATTTAAATAAATTTAAAATTTTGAATTTTTGAAAATTTTTAAGTAAAATTTAAAATTTCAATAAATCTTTTCTCTTAAACTTTTTAAAATAATGATAAAACACACACGATTTAAATATCATACGTGAACAGATCAAAAGTTTTAATATAACAACATAATTAAATTCTTAAACTTCACTAAAATTAATTATATATAATAAATTATTGATTTGCATTGAATTAAATTAATCCAAATCAAATTTAAATTAAATCGTATTGTTAACAATATTTGATCACCTCATATGTAATGTTTATACCACTATTTTTTTTAACAGAAATATCAAAAATTATAAATCGCAAATTTGAAAACTTGATTAAACTTCAAAGAAACCTTCAGTATCTGTTTTTTACCATTTGATGTTAAATAACATTAAAATTATGTGTAAACTTTAACTTTAAAAGATTTTTATCATTTTTGCAATAATTTGTTTAAGTACTTTTCCGTCAGTTGATTATTTACATATTATAGAATGATTAGTATTTTTCATATAATTATATTGTTTTTATATTGCAATGTTAATAAGGAGATATCCGCGCATCGTGTTAGGTAGTAAGCATGTTGAAAATCCTATTAAGAAATTTGAAGAACTACGTTTTGTGAAGGGAAATAATATCCAAGGATTCAGCTATTAATTTACAAACCATACAAGAAAAGTGCGACTGAAGTTCACATTATAACCGATTTCTTTCCACACGTATTCCCAGTGTTCAATAATAACAATAAGAAAAAAGAAAAAGAGCACAACCAACCAGCATAGTATAAATGAATGACAAAAAATTTTAGGTAAATTCTATCAGATTCATTCTCCAATCCAGCACCCCATAATAATACACACGGATCCCAAAAGATTACTCGTCTAACCACGAATGGATGCTCTAGGAACAGTAGGTAAACCTAGTTCATCCTCAGCCTGTCAACCATCACGCTTCATGAGTAAGCAATTGCAATGGAAAATAACAAAATGGCCGGCAACCACAAATCTCAGATGCACAAGCAACACAACGTCAACCCACCGACAGACAATAAGCTCCTAAAAACTAAAACCTTCCTCGGCTGAAAGGTTGAACACATTTCCTCAACAAACATACAAATTTTAAAGCAGATCTTTATGATAATTGATGTGATTAAGATGAATGGTCATCTGATTGTTTGAATAACCAACCAAAATATTTTCCACTAATCTGGGAAATCCCTAGGTACCCTTTCCTAACATGGTAGTCTTTTGGGAATTTTAATTGTTCTAACCAACTCCAGATGAATAGAATTAGATACAAGTTTTAACAACGAACAAGTTCTTCAGGTTTTTGAAGTTGAAAGGCAGCTTGCTCTTCATTTCCCAAAAATAAATCATTATAAAAAGAAAATATTGGAGAAGCGACATTGAAGCAACAGTAAGATGAGAGTTCTGGTATGCAGGTCTACGTGAGGTTTTAGGAATAATGCAAAGAAAGATATAACCACAGAAACACAGATTTCTTCATACCTATAGATGCACTTACATGGCTATTGACAGAATTTTTCATCTAATCATATATTATTAGGTAACTGAACAAATGTAAAACATTTAAAACAGACCTCAGATTTACCTGGACATTGGATCTGCCAGCGGTTTGTGCTGCATGTCCTGTGGGTGCTGTAGGCAAGTTGAGTTCTGCGTCCAAATCAGGTTCTTTATCAGGCTGCAAATAAGAAGGCACACCATCTGCTTCAGTTTCGAAACCCATGTCTGCTTCAAGTGCATCAAGCTCTGCATCAAACATCCATCACAACAATGTTAAATTTTATAATAGCAAAATGTTAGCATTTCAATCACTACGGTTTCTCCCATAGTCAGACAGATACTTTCGCTTCAATTCAAACACATTATTGAACATTTATATTCTGAAGGCTGTTTCATACATCCCAATTCCAAAATTACTGCATATACCAGCACAAGCAAATTCTTCTCTAGAACTACTCAGGACTAAATGCACAAGTTCAGTACATGCTTATCTAAAGAGTTTCAAAAAGTTGAAGGTAAAACAAAAATCAAATTTCTTATATTATCGAAGACAATGATGCCAAGATTGGGCTTTAGTGCATACCACCCATGAGTTCATCCTCATCAATATCATCGGGAACGTTGTAACTTCTGCCTAGGGTCTCTTGAACTTCATTACTCACATCCATTAGGTCCATCATCTCATCTTGCAAGTTCTACAAATCATAGCATGAAAAGTTTAGCACTGACTTCTTAAGAAATTGTAAAGGCAGGAGGTGTCTCAAACTATCACTTACATCTATATCTTGGATCTTCACTGTTTTCATCATCCCTTTCAACTCTTTGTTGGCAGATTTCAAAGCTGACATCTGAAACAACAAAATAGGACAACCAAAATTGTAATTTGCACAATGGCCTCATAATCTTATATCTTCCTTCAGATTAAATTATTAAGAATAAATAGTTATCTAGACACCAATGACAAATTTAATCACACAACTTAAGAACGTATTCCCTAGCAGCCACAAATGCTTCATTCCCTACCTCTTATGAGGTAGGCAGCAGGATCCAATCACAGTACAGAAAAAGCTCCCCGTGGACAACTTTGAACCATGGCCATTTGGGTGCTAAAAAAAGAAATGAATACTGCAAGGTAAATATTAAATGGGCCACCATAATCTCATCTGGTAGTTTATATATTGCAATTCCTAAACTACTAACTTCAGTGGCCTCAGATTTAATAATCTCCCCCACCTCATGGTTAATAATAGTGTCAATTCATACAAATTAATTAGTTAAGAAATACGATCAAACGACATTTGGGCCCTTCTAAGAGCCTAACTGCAAAATGGTATTGGTTCAAGGTCTGCATAATTGATCATTGGCAGCATATTTAGTGGCATCAGTTCCTAAATGTGATTTGCAGTTTGCATGAAATTCGAAGAGTGTAAGTGAATTTGAAGCTGAAGGTCAGATATAAAAATGATTAAGGACCTTCAAATTCCTCAGGTTTGTTCCCCAGTTTTTGTCTTCCCTTTTTGTGTTTGGTCATCAAATGTGAAAGGAATGCAACAGATACAGCCATTATATTTGTAGTAAATAAATGGTACTGGTGCAGATTCACATGCAAAGGTACCAATACAATTAATACAGAAGAATTCACTCTTCACATAAGAGGACAATGATGCAGCTTCTAACTCCATTGGTAGTTTTATAATTGATATAATCATACTAAAAGACCCATCATACTTGCTAAATATCTTCATATAAACTGTTACTTCAGTTCTCATTCAAGCACAGATTTATAATTTAAGGTCCTTCTAAACTACTTTTAGGAACTTAACATCCGAAAAGGCTGGAGAGTTTCAGAACATACAGTTTGTTGGGCATCTTTAATGCCCTCAGATGCAAATGCAACTTGATCAAGGTTGAATGTTTGGTTGTAAAGCATGTCACGTTGTCCTTCATACCTGACCAAGAAAATAAGGGTAGGTCTCAGCAAACCAATTCACCCCTATACAAAGACACAAACCATCATCCTAGTCAAAACTTCAGTCCACATCACACATCTTAATCTGCTCATTAACATTTAAGCATCATGCTCAAGGCAACAAACAACATATATAAGCATATATATGAATGATCAATCTCAATTAGTTAAACAGATAACAACTTTTGTTCTGATACTATTTTTTAATGAACCCTAGCACAAGAAAGACAACTAGAAGAAAATGTTTATATTGTTTGCCAGTGTTATGCAGTCTTGGAGAGGTGATGGTGATTTTTCAATCAGTTGATTGATAATTGATATGTTCTACAAAGGGTTGCAAATAAGCTGTGGAGAGTTTAACTGAGTCCTGCTACATTCAAGCTTGATTCGTTACATGTTTTAAAACCCAAGTTAATCTCAAGCTTTCTGATCGAGCCTAAATTTTCTATTTGGATGCACGGTTCATTTAAAATTTTCTGAAGCTGAGAAAAGCTCAAGGATTTAACAAATCTAAACTTGATAATGGAAACCAATTTAGAAAAGAAATTATAAAGTCAAAATAGGCTAAAATTTCAGTTGGAATTACCAAGAATAGGCCAGATTATTTATTAAATATATTTTTAAAAATTCATATATCACAAGGTTCTTCAATGAGACAATAATCAATTCGTTCAGGAGTTTTAACTAACAGGCCCATCCTTATTTAGGTTTGATTAATTTATTAAGGATCCTTAAATACAGGCTTTGGGATCATTTATTGCAGAAACAAGCATGAAGAACCCCTCAAAAAGTATATTCGTTGGTTTGAAATCTTACTACTTCTGCAGACGACTATGGGTAATCTACAGATTTATGTGACCCTGACAAACAAAAAATTGTCACCAAATTCTAGACAAGAAAGCATTACATCTAAAGGTCCGTACTTGGATATTAGGTTTGTTTCCAAAAGGATTTGATGCGTCCAACCTTTATTTAAACAACTTGATCCAATTTTAATGAATATTAAAAGAAGCAAGAAGCCTTGTGAGCCTTAATGGCACAACAACTCAGCAGATATAAATAAGTAAAGAATTTCCCTTAACTCATTCAGGAAAAGGAAATACAAAAAATGAGTCCCAACAATAAGTCAGTAACTGCTACAGCAGATTCACCCAATAGAATATTTTCAAAAGTACATCTTATTTTACAAAATATAATTAAGGCCTAGAAATCCATCACAAGAGAAGATCCTTTCTGCCTTATAGATTGTCCTAAAATTATGCAATTATCATGCCCAATGATCTATAATATAAAGATGCAAATAGTCACCAAATAAATGGAACAAGTAAAAATGTTACATAAGAAGGTAATATTGAACTCTTACATTCGCTTTTGTTTAAGAACTCTCATGGCTCTCGCCTTAAGGCCCTCTTGAGCAGGTCCAGGACGTGTTTTCTTGATCTGTTCTCTGTATCTGGCGAGCTCAGCATCTAGCTTTTTGATCTTATCATCAACAGATTCTCCTCTCTTATTAATCTGAAAGAAGAGATTAGCTTCAGTCACTAAGCGATGATAGCAGGCTTTTCAATTATGGGGAATATGCCAAGTAGTCAAATAAAACTGAAGAAAAGAACAAGTTTTTGATGTGATTAAGCAAAATTTTCCAGTCCTTGAAATGGTAGTTTGACAGCAAACAAAAAGTGAAAGGTAATGAAATCCAGATTACGTCAATAGCCTACCGATTAAGAGAAATGTAAAGCAGAAGCATTTTTTAATTTAAGATTTGAAAATAAAAACCCTAGCAGAAACTTGCTAAGCAAATGAATATTTAACGAGTCGATTGAAACCCTAGCTGAAATTATGCAAACTCAAGAAATTGGGGCCTGGATAGAAAAATCAAACCAAACAGATAAGTAAAGAAGAACAGGGAGAGAGACCCTGTCAGAGGCGTCTTGAATGGACGGAGGAGGATCTTTATTTTTCTTAGCGCCAAAGATTCTATTCATCTTGAGGCAGAAAGCTGCTTCTCCACAAACGGCAGAAGGTGATTTCTTCGGAGAAAATATACACACACACACACACCAATAAGTAATGCCGGATTGTTTGACAAACTGATTAATTAATCAGTCGCTATGTCATGCCGAATCGTAGTTTGTTTTGCACACGAAATGACCAAGTTGACTTTATGTCTCTTTTTCCATGTAAACCGTACAATTTAGTATTTAGTATTTACCAACTCAAAAGGAAGACGTTATTTATGGACATTGCAGGGTTTTCAAGGTAAGATAATCCGACCTATTTATAAATAATTTGAACCTGAATTTGAATATCAAGTTTGACAATTTTACAAACCTGAACTTAAACTTGAGCTTAAAGAATTTATAAAATCAGTTAACTTATTTTCAAGTTCGGTTTTTAAGGTAACCAGAACCTATTTATATCAATATATATGACAAAAATTATAAAATAATTGGTAAAAATAAATACAAATTATTCATAAAAGTATACATATAAAATTCATTAAAGATTAATAAAATATGTTAAACCTAAGCAAAGTAAAAATAAGCCAAACAATATCTTATAAAAGATTTATACTTTAAAAAAGGAGATAAATTATTAAAAATTATTATTTTAGTTAATGAATTTTTTCTATTAATAGTTTAATATTTCGATTAATAACTTTGACACATTAATTACTATTTGAAGTAGAAGTATTGAGTGTTATGCATTAGTTGTTATTTATAATAACAATGTTCAAGATTAACGTTTAATAACATAGAATTAAGGTAGTTTTGTCCTTTTCTCTTTTTTACTCAAAAATTAATATATTAAATATTCGTGAATTTATTATTATTATAAGTGTTTCAGGTTCAGGTTCAAACCTAAACCTATAAATCAGGTTCGGTTCGGTTAACCTACTATAGGTTCGGTTAACCTATAATCGCAAGTTACAAACCTGCACCTAAACCATGAACCTGATTTTTTAAGTTCGGTTCAAACCGAACCTGAACTCAGGTTCGGTTAACCTTGTTTATAGGTTCGATTCATGCAGTTTAGGTCTGGTACATAAGTTCGCGGATTTTCTTGAACACCCCAACTCTCGACCCTATCCATATAGGCTATTTTTCTTCCTTTCTTATATTTCTTATAGATCTATCTAAATTTGTGTGACGAAGAAAATAAAGGTTTCCTCTTATGGACTTTCTTTAAGTAGTATCAACTACTTATGAGATGAAGGACATAACTTTAATAGTTTATTAAGGATCTCATATTATTGAAAATTCTATTAAAGAAGCAAACCGCTCAATGCTTCTTTATTTTTCATCAACCTTATAGCATAACACATGATGAATTCATCTACTCTAAGAATCATATATATTTCTAGCATATTTTCATCCGATGACTAAGATACAAAGAAAATGTCCTTAAAGGCCTTAGATATTTTCTTAAGGATCTAAACCTTCTTAAATATGCATCATTGGCTGTCTCTGGAGAATGTCAAATGCCAGAATTTGATATCCTAGATAACCCTATAGACTTAGGCCTAGACATTGCTGGATCATCTTAGACTTAAGCCTCCGTCTTCAAGATGCCCAAGATATAGATGATGATATTCTCATCATTGATGAAGAGGAGCTAAATAAATTTTCGCAAGATTTACATACAAAGGAAGTGAACCCTAATAAGAGACGGAGAAAAATCAGTGATGATTGTGATAGCACGAGTGGAGGAGCTTTCCCATCGAATTTGCAATCCTGGCAAGAATCTATTCGACATGGATGATGATTATGATTCCTTTTATTATCATTGTAAGTCCCCATATTTGTTTACGTATCTTTTATGATGTGACTTTGTTCTTATATATTTACTATGTGATGTGATGTTATTCTTATCTTGAATAGTTGATGTGACTTTATTCTTATTTAGAATAGTTGATATGATGTTTGTATCTATTTAAGATGTGATGTGACAAACATATCTGAATAAGAACAAGGTTATATCACAAGACCTTTTCCACTATAACCAAGTTGAAATTTAAGCTAATTCTTATCCAATAAAGTTGTGTGTTTGTATATAGATTCTCTCTAAAATCTCTCTCTCTCCCTTAAAACCTTGAGTCCTTAATAAGTTTACTTTTGTTACACAGAGATTCAAGTATGCTCTGCACTTATCTTTGTATAAGGATCTTGTACATCAAAGAGTATGTGACCTACGATTCTGCTTAAGTTTTACATTATAAGGGGAGGATTGGTCAACTTAGATCCTTAATAGACACACTTTGAGAGTTGATGCCCGTTAAGGAGAAAGAGCTTGTGTCTTAGCTAGCATACTTGGGGTCTTAATTACAGTCATCTTTGTCTATCTTAGAACTCTTATAAAGGTCTACTTTATCATATTGCTAGTGGTTTCTTATTATCCTCATAACCCTCTAGCTAGGGTTCCCTATCAATCCACATGACAATCATATACCTATTTCTATGATAGAAGAAGTACTAAATTGGCAAGCATAAATATTGTAGCACAAAACAATGTCCTTTGTAGAATTGATTCAAAGCTTGAAAATATGTTCTAATAAACACAAGGAATAAATTCAAAGGTCGATGCTATACACAGAGACATGTTTGAAATCTCTCTTGGAGAAATCTATATTTTATAATTGGCCTCACTAGACAAATTATGTGAACACTGTGAATGATCTGATGATGGAGTGTGGCAATGATAGTGGTGGGATCTTGTTTAGCTCCATCAAGTTGGATTTGGACTTTTAATATTGTGGGTAAAGTCAGATCATTAAGCTTGATGTTAAAATCCAAGGAAACAATTATGATGATGCTTCCATTATTGAGAGTGTGATCAATAGAGTATCGATCAAGGGATTATAGTAAGATGTGTATGTCGTATTTAAGAGTGAAATTCCAGCTATTGTTGTAATTCCTTTTCTTCCATATAATTTTAACACTATGTGAATATCACCTACATAGAGATGTGTGTTGTAACATTCCGTTTCCATATTAAGGGTTAGAACGCAGATTTCAATAATGGAGAGAATATAATGTGAGAGTTAGAAAAATTTGCATTTCATGCTTAATAGAATGTCAATATACATGCATGTGAATTTGATTCTTTGCACACATGAAAATAATTGTACAAGCATTCATTGACATTTCGGGTATATTGAATAGTAATGAGATAGATTGAGGATTGTAGTTATAGTGAATAAGTAGAATAAAATCGAGTAGAAAGATCAGAAATAAAATTTAAGTGTTGGATTTAATGAAGAAAAATACGTTAGAGAAGTTTACTGAGAATTTCTAGTATGGGAGTTTAGATAGTGGAGTAGAAAGTTATGATCCTTATGAATGGAGATGTTCAGGAGTATAAATAGTATTATCTATGATGACGTCATTTTGTCTATAAAGATGCATCGTCTGTAAAGACGTATCGTCAGTAATGACATCACATCGTCTGTGAGGGCGTCATTTCATCTGTAAAGATGCATCGTCTATAAAGATGTATCGTCTGTAAAGACGTATCGTATATGATGATGTCACATCGTCTATGATGACGTTATATCATCTTAAGAGTTGCATTGTCTTAAATTGACTTTGCTTCGTCATAAGTTGACACTGCTTCGTTTTAAGAATTACATTGTCTTAAGTTGAATTTGCTTCGTCTTAAGTTGACTCCGCTTTGTCTTAAGAGTTGCATCGTCTTAAGTTGACTTTGCTTCGTCTTAAGTTGACTTCGTTTTGTCTTAAGAGTTGCATCGTCTTAAGTTGACTTTGCTTTGTCTTAAGTTGACTTTTGTTTCGATTGCCCTTTTTGCTTCGTCTGCTTATTGCATTTGTCTACTTTGTCATTCGTCGGTTTTTTGTTTCGTCTGCTTACTGCATTCGTCTGCTTTGCCATTCGTCTGCTTATTGCTTCGTTTGCTTATTGCATTCGTCAGTTTTTCCATTCTACTTTTTGCTTCATCTTATGTTGACAGAACCTTGTTTGATTTTTTCAGCCATAACTTTGTCGTCCGACCTCCAATGACCTGATTTTTGAAGCATTGGATTTATAACACATTTCTCTACCTCTCCATAGAGATTATAGCTTTTGATTTTTGACTCAAAAAAGATTGATCTAATGAAAGTAAGGGTATCGGTTGGAAGAGTATGAACTTGATATTTTACTGAACATGTTCCTGTATTTTGATGATATCCGGATCTATAGGATTCTAAATGAGATGATTTTGATTTGGATTAAACTAGAGACATAAGACATAGGGGAGTATGTTCTAGAAGAAAATGTTGCAAAATGACTTCAGTGTCAGGGTCAAAAAGAACATGTAAAGTTGAACCAAAATGATGTCTTATGGGAAAAATCTGAAAGTGAGTAAGGGGTTATGATTTGTGATTACAGTGGTTTTATTAAGTCATAAACTTAAGTTTAAATTATACTTAAGTGAGTTTTAATAAAGGGAAGTGGATAAGTGGATAAGAAATGGATAGTTGTCCTAGCTAAAGTTAAGATTTTTATTGCCTTAAAAGGCTAGCTCCTGTCCTTGTCCTTAACCTTCTTGAAAATTCTTTCTTTAGAGTTCCTCCAACCCAGAGCTTTTCATCAAATATTCACGGAAGTTAACCCTTACTTTTCTCTATTTGTCATCACTTCTACTATGATATTTCTTTCTTCTATTAAAAAAATTGAACCTCCTTGTCAACTTTCAAGTTGATGTACGTGGGTGCATGAGGGATTAGGGTTATGTGATTTTGCAGAGATTGGAGCTTCAAACAAGTTAAGTGTCCGCATTTAGGCATTCCTAAAATTTGGAAGCAAATGCTAATCTAGAGCGTATTGTGAGTCGACCTAGATGATTTCCTAGGATTAATTTCATTTTCTTTGTTTAAACTACCAATATTATTTAATTGTTAGTAACTTGTTTATGAATACCGGACTTAGGTTCGATGATTATGAGCTTTGTTTGAGTATCATATGTGATTGTGATATATGACATGTATGTATTTGATGCATTTCATAAAATACATGTTCAGATAAAGGTGTTGTGACTTGAGTTGCCAATATGAAACGCTTCCACGTAGAGCTTTGCTCCGTAATTTTTTTATTCTTTATGTAGAGCTATACTCCGTGATTATGTTTTGACTGCGCCCTATGGGCTAGTATTTTTATAAGTAAGTGATAGGAACTCAGTCACAATAATAAGAACGAATATAAGTCTCATACATATAGCTTTATAAGACTGAATTTCTTTGAATAATTTGCAAAGCCGAAATGAGTGATAAAGTGATATGAGTTGTCTGCTATATTGAACTGAGTGATTATATGATATCCCATGCTATGTGAAATAATAGGAATATAAATATGATCTAAATGAATATCTGTGACTTAGGTGATATATGTGTTGTGATCTGGTGAAATCATCAATGATGGTTCACCCATTGAGTTCGTAAAACTCACCTAAAATTTGCAATTATTTTTTAGGATCAAGAGAATAACCTGTTAGGCTAAGGGAGTATACCTACATCATACAAGCGAAGGATAAAGGTTGGGATCAGTTTGCATCTGCATTGCATTTCATTATTTTGTATTGAATTGTATATTTCGCAACTTTTTGTATAAATTTGTATTCCGAAACGACTAAAGTGTTTTGTATCTGTGAAATGGACCAAATGACTATTGAAAATACTGTTGACTGTATTGTGTTGATTGAAGTTGTTTATGAATGAAAGTGGGCCCTATGTGATGATTAACTTTCACATAATGTGTTTGATTGTGGTTTGAAAAAGAAAAAGTTTATACCGAGTTTTTGAATGATTGAGTGTCCTAGCACGCCACCCTCGCGGAGCACGATCTCGGACATCACCCGTTGATGTTGGGTTTGGGTCTTGTGGGAGTGGGTTGCTACAATTATGTGGTATCAGAGCCTAGAAGTACTATCTTATATGGGCATTCTGAAACATGTATTAAGTCACATGCATTTTTGTCATGTCATAGCAGACAGTGGCAACTGATCCCTATTATGAGTTACATGCATTAGCATTCCTTAAGAGTCTGAGCTGTTAGAAGCATTGATAAAAATGATGATATGATAGAATGTGAGAAAATAAAAGTTTATGGACATTTTAGAGATGAGAAATAGTATCTGGTTTTGTATGATAGATAAAGGTTCACTACAATGGTATATGTACCTTTGAATGTGATATAGGTGTGAATAGGTATATTTCCGTGGATTGATTGAGAAAAATGAGAATACGAGTAAAAATGAGGAGACTAAAGTGTATAGGCAGAATGAAATGAAATCATAAAATTGTTATGATCATAAAAAGATGAATTTGGAACCGAAATAGTTGTGTGAGTATTGTCATAAAATTGTTAAGATACAATATGTTGTAACAGTAGAAGATGGTTTTTGGTATGCATGAGATAATTAAAGTCTTATGAGTTGATTTTGATACATGGTTTAGAATTGCTATGATAGTAATTTCTTTGAGGTCTTGGAGACATTAGATGTGTAGAGTCATTTTTGGAATGTACAGATTATGTAAGTTTGAGGTAATTATTGAGTTTGAAAGGATTGAAAGGGATTAGGCAAATTGAGTATTTTTCTGTAAAACTAGTGTTGTATTTAATGCGTTAAGCAGAAATTCCAATAGCAGTGAAGCATGAATTTAGGTATTGGGGTCACTGAATCTAGTGAAATAAAGAGCATAGGATTTGAGCAAAAATGAAGTACATCTAGCTATTGAATTTGAAGAGTAGTTTTATGTAGAAAATTCAGAAAAGTCCAAATTGAGGATTCAGAATCTATGAATCTTATCAAGGAAATTGAAGATGAATATGAAATTGTGAGCTTGAATCAGAAGAATGATATTTTTTGATTGAAATAAGAAGTATGTGCACCTGATAAAGATGATTGAACAAAGAGATTGTTAGAGAAGCGCAATAACAACCTATGACATACATCCTCAGGAATAAATCGAAAGGGGCAATTGATGGCTAAGAGTGTAGGATTGAGTGAGTACATGTTTGAATTACCAATAGTTTTGACTGTTGGAGACATTCGTAAGGCTTATATTTTGGAGTTCATAGGAATATGACACTGTTGTATAATTCAAATTGACTACAGCTATAATGACATCATTAAAATACTCTATGAGGCGTTGTATGATGATAAGGGGTTGTTCACCCTTACATTAAAAAGGAAGGGTGCCTCAAAATGAGCAAGGACCGGAATTGATTTGAGACACTAGTGATAAGTGAAGTGAATCTATAATGGGAGTAAAGTGATTCAAGAAAGATAAATGAGTTAGGTGGATCAACATCGAAGATAGGGAATATAGTGAAATGAACATAAGAGTTGGATGTATTAAAATTGAAGAGAAGTGAATTATCAAAGGAGATATTAAGTGTTTTTACTAGTATCACCTTGGCAAGGTATGCTCAGATTTGGAGAAAGGATAAGTTAAGCTATTATGAATTGGTCTGTATGAAAATTATTA
>JANSVA010000005.1:36124127-36136344 GCA_025504915.1 Erythroxylum reticulatum | reverse complement strand
TTCAGCCATAACTTTGTCGTCTGACCTCCAAATGACCTGATTTTTAAAGCATTGGATTCATAACACATTTCTCTACCTCTTAATTGACATTATAGCTTTTGATTTTGGACTCGGAAAAGATTGATCTAATGAAAATAAGGGTATCGGTTGGAAGAGCATAAACTGGATATTTTACTGAACATATTCTTATATTTTGATGATATCCAGATCTATAGGATTGCAAATAAGATGATTTTGATTTAGAGTCAACTAGAGACCTAAGATATAGGGGAACATGTTCTAAAATAAAGTGTTGTAAAATGACTTCAGTATCGGGGTCAAAAAGAACATGTAAAGTTAACCCAAAATGATGTGTTATGGTAAAAATGTGAAAGTGAGTAAGGGGATATGATTTGTGATTACAGTGGTTTTATTAAGTCATGAACTTAAGTGTAAATTATACTTAAGTGAGTTTTAATAAAGTGAAGTGGATAAGTGGATAAGAAATAGACAGGTGTCCTAGCTAAAGTTAAGACTTTTATTGCCTTAAAAGGCTAGCTACTATCCTTGTCCTTATCCTTCTTGAAACTTCTTTCTTTAGAGTTCCTCCAATCCAAAGCTTTTCAACAAATATTCACTGAAGTTAAACCTTGCTTTTCTCTCTTTGTCATCACTTCTACTCTGATATTTCTTTCTTCTATTTCAAGAAAAACTGAACCTCCCTGTCAACTTTCAAGTTGATATATGTGGGTGTATGAGGGATTAGGGTTATGTAATTTTGTAGAGATTAGAGCTCCAAACAAGTCAAGTGTCTGCATTTAGGCGTTCCCAGAATTTGGAAGCAAATGCTAATCTGGAGCATACTATGAGTCAACCTAGATGATTTCCTAGGATTAATTTGATTTGATTTGTTTAAACTGCTATGTGAAATAACAGGAATATAAATATGATCTAAATGAATATCTGTGACTTAGGTGATATGTGTGATGTGATCCGGTGAAATCATCAATGATGGTTCACTTATTGTGTTCGCAAAACTCACCCAAAATTTGTAATTATTTTTTAGGATCAAGAAAATACCCCGTTAGGCCAACAGGAGTATACCTACAGCATACAAATGAAGGATAAAGGTTGGGATTAGTTCGCATCTGCATTGCATTTCATTATTTTGTAATGAATTGTATATTCTACAACTTTTTGTATAAATTTGTATTCCGAAATGACTAAAGTGTTTTGTATTTGTGAAAGGGCCCAAATGACTATTAAAAATACTGTTGACTATATTGTGTTGATTTAAATTACTTATGAATGAAAGTGGGCCCTATGTGATGATTGACTTCCACATAATATGTTTGATTTTGGTTTCAAAAAGAAAAAGTTTATACCGAGTTTTTGAATGATTGAGTGTCCTAGCATGCCACCCTCGCGGGGCACGATCTCGGACATCACCCGTTGATGTTGGGTTTAGGTCTTACTAGAGTGGGGTGCTACATGTGTAACCTTGATCTAGCCATAATGGGATTAACTTATAAGGAAACTATAAAGTTATGTATTGTTATGCAAAATTGGATTTTAAACCACATGGATCTAATCTAGATAAAAAGCTTGACATGCCCAATCTAATCTGGTTGGCACGGTCAGTCCTTGCTTCAAAAGTATAGCACATTCTTTTTGTGCCATCTTTAAGTTGTTTGGATTCATTCTCGGGTGAGTGCCCTTTGTTAGATTAATGAACTCATTCTTTTTGAATGTTAATTAGATATAAAATTTTGAGTTCTGTAATGATGGATGTGGATTATTAAATTAGTCATGACTTTTTTGGCAATATTGTAATGGTTCTAAAGCTTTGGTGCATATAAACGTACGCAAGTCTTATAACTATCAGAAGCTTGTTCCTTATTAGGAATGATCCATAAAGAATTCATTAGAGATTTCCAACTCATTGATCGATAAACTAGACATGAGTACTTTAAAATGAAGTACTGCTCTATGAGTAAAAAATATTTATAAAAGTAGTTTCAAAGAATGTTTGAAAAATATTATATGCTCAATGGCTTCAATGATGTCAAACAGAGAGCTTAGCCTAGCTTGTTGATCTCATTCAAATATCTCAAATAATGATGGTTGTTCCACACTCTTCTAAACCACTTACAGAAGTTGAACTTGAGGTTGACAATACTGGGTCAATGATTGAACTAGTGAAACCATAAGTGACTCTTATTTACAAACCTACTTTAGGACCATGATTCACTTTTGATGATTTCTCACCAACAAAATGGAGAGAATTCAGTGCCTGGATAGATCTTTAAATAATAAGGCTAGATATGTCTGTTAAAGACATCTTGACAAAATTTGTCTCTAGTATGATGAGAACTTCAAGAGAATGGTTCCAAGGCCTTGATGAATATATACTAATAGATGCATAATCGATTATATTTATACCTCGTATTTGATGTATTTTTATTGATATTTTATACTTTTATAGTATATTTGGTACTTATTTTGCTCTAAGTGTGTTTATAGTTTATAATTTCCTTCATGAACTTAAAAGAGAAGAATTCGAATGAAAATACAACATAAAACAAAGATTTGAAGCATAAAAGGGATATACAATCGTGCCTTTGGGTGTACAAATCCCTTAGGCCGAGCAGAATCACAAATTTTGGGTATTTCGGGTTATACATGGTCTAGTACATGACCATGTATCAAATCGTGTATCGCCCAGCTAAAATTTACTATAAAAGGATGTGTTCAGAGGCACAAAGAAAGAGTAGACATTAGGAGGTGATTACAAAGGCTGAGATCATCCAAAAGGACGATATTGATCCAAGAACATGGAGAATATAAATAAATTATCAATATAAAGAAATTATCAAAAGATCTAATAGATTACATCAAACCTCTACCTTGGAACAACTTTTTGGGGTCTAGTTATAATGAACCCTAATTCAGATAACAATATGTTTTGATTCTTTTGTCTAATGCTATTATTTGGATTGATATATTGTGGTTCAAATATGTGTTTAATATATGTTCTAATTGATTCAGAATAGTAGTGCATAATCTGATTTCATAATATAGAGATTGAGAAATATTGTATGTGAATAGAGCTAATAAAATTGGAAGGAGTTGATTGTAACCTTAGAGATACAATGATATAAATCCTTTGGATGAAGGTCAAGCTCAATAGCAAGATTCACAAATCGGTAAAACAATTTTACAAAATTTAACCTTAGTAATTTGGTTGATAACCTTAGGATTAGTTGTTATTAAACTTAAAAGTGAGCTATTAACATACCATATGAATCCCCACAGTCTAATAAATCAACAAAAAATTACATAACTAAAGATCAATTAATTAAGGGCATTTAGGGGGATTTGGAACCTAGACACTAATTTTTGATATTAATAGGTTTCTAAGTAATTTCTTAAATTTATATTTAATCTTATTGTCTGTTTTTATTTTATTTGCTTAAGTTTTCTTTTCTTTAATTAAAATTCCCAAATCAAATTTGTAGCTTAGATAACAGGATAACATTAACTACTACTATTCATCGTCTTCGTGGGATTGACCCGTACTTATCGGTAATAGTTATAGCTACATCGTGCACTTACAATTATTTTATAATTGGAACTTAGAAAAAGTCAACCAAGTTTTTAGCGTCGTTGTCGAGAAGGGTGATATTTTGAAAACCTTAGTTTTATTAATCTAGTCATTAATTTATTTTCTATTTACTTTGATTTATTTTTTGTTTTTATTTTACATTATTTTATTTGTATAATTTGTTTAGTTTATTTCTTTAGTTTAGAGTTAGAGTCCTAGTCAGTTTATAACCTGAAGTACATCTGAGTGCTTAATAAAAGCGGATCCTGAAATAGAGAGAACAATGCTAAGGAATCTTTATAGGACTAATATGAGAGAGTTTGAACTAGATCATCAGATATAAGGCTTGGAAGGTCACGTGGATATAGAGGAATCTAACAACATGGAGGACTAACTATATACGATGTTTGACTACATTAGGCCTGACTTAATTGGTGTGGAATCTAGGATAGTGAGACGTATTGTTCAGGTGAACAATTTCGAGATTTAGCCAACCATCATCTAAATAGTACAATAGTCAGTGTAGTTCGATAGACTCTAAGATGAAGAGCCTAAAGTGTATATCTCTAACTTTTTAGAGATTTACGATACATTTAACATCAATGGATTGAACAATGATGCAATTAGACAATGTCTATTTCCATTCTCCCTAAAAGGAAAGGCAAAACAATGGCTAAACTCTATGCCACATTCTTCATTCACTACATGGGATAAAATGTGCTAATATTTTTACTAAAGTACTTTCCCCTACAAAGACTATAAAGCTAAGGAATGACTTCTAGTCATATTCCCAAACTGATAGTGAAACACTTTAAGACACATAGGAGAGATTTAAGTAGATGCTCCGACAATGCCCACATTATGGATTACCCTTATAGATGCAAATCCAAACCTTTTATAATAGGCTAAGTCAAATTATGAGGCAATAGATAGAATCACTAGCTGGAGGGACATTGAATAATAAAACACCTGAAGCAACCTAGGAGTTTATTGAAGATATGCCATGAACAACTATCGATAGTGCTTAGCTAGGGCACAAACAACTAGGCTAGTAGGAGTTTATGACATAAATGCAATGGCATAGTTGGTAAGCTAAATGGAGTCCCTCAGTAAAAAGATAAATAGATTGACGATGAATCCAAAAAGAAAGGTGATGCAGTGTAAAGCATACAGGCTAGATCATTAAGGATAGGAATGTCAATTAGTTTAGCCCGAACACGTGGACTATTTAGGGAATGTTCCTAGACCCCAAAATAATCCTTATAGCAATATGTGCAATCTTAGATGGAGGAACCACACCAATTTTACATGGGATAATCAAGGATGACAACCAAATAATCGTCCACTTAGAATTCGGTAACAAGTATCACAACCCAAAAAATTGGAATTTTCTCAAGAATTTATAGCAAAACAATATTAGAGACAATGGACATCCATATTTAACTTGGAGGTTCAACTCAGCCAACTGACAATAATACTAGTTGAAAGGCAAATGGGGAATCTACTAAATATCACTAAACCTAACCCTAATGAGCATGTGAAAGTAGTCACACTTAGAAATAGGAAGGAGTTACAAGCAGATGCTAGACATCGAAATAAAGAGGAGGATCGTGAGGAGAGTCAAGAGAAGAGCAAATATATGGAGAAACCTCCTAAAGTAAAGGAATTTTATCCCATCAGACCCTATACAATGAAGTTAAAGAAGGATTACATAGATGAGTAATTCGGTAAATTCCTTAAGTTATTCAAACAACTTTATATTAACTTACCATTTGTTAAAGCTCTATCATAGATGCCCAAAAATGCAAAATTTCTAAAAGAGCTACTATCTGATAAGAAGAAGTTAGAGGAATTGGCTATAGCGTGACTAAGCAATGAATGCTTAATGATCTTACAGAACAAGTTACTAGAGAAGCTTTGGTTCGGTTGAAAAAACTTTGGTTGATTTAGGGAACATAATACCTTATAAGTTATTTAAGAAACTAGGGTTAGGAGAACCTAAACCTATTAGGATGAGCATTTAATTATTTGTTAAATCAGTTAAATATCTTAGGGGAATTATTAAGGGTGAATTAGTAAAGGTTGATAAGTTTATATTACTACTTGACTTCCTTATACTTGATATAGATGAAGATATAGAAGTACCTTTGATTTTTAGGACATCCCTTCTTACCTATAGCTAGATCCATCATTAATGTTATTGATGGTAAAGTAGTTCTTAAGTTGGGAGAAGAAAAGGTAACTTTTAAGATATCTAATGCTATAAGGTGCGCTTTAGAGTGTGATGACTCTTGTTACTTTATTGATGTTAATGATTCTGTTACTTCTAGCATTGTGCAAAAAATTATGTCCAATGACATGTAATAATTGTCTATGACTCAAGATGAAGACAAACACGATGATAATAAGCTTTTCATGAAAATGAAAGAAGTTGAGGAAATAGACAGAAACATAGAGATAAGGTCAAAACCTTCCATTGAAGAATCACTGGAGTTAGAGTTAAAGACACTCCTTGATCATCTGGAATATGCGTTTCTTGAGAAGAAATCAAAATTACCAATAATTTTCACATCAACCCTAGAGGTGGCATAAAAGGAAAAGTTGTTTTTTATGTGAACATAAAAGGGCCATTGCATGGAAGATTTCTGACATTAGAGCGATCAACCCTTCTTTTTACACACACAAAATTTTAATGGAGGAGGAGTTTAAACTTGTAGTATAACCTCAAAAGAGGTTGAATTTGAATATAAAGGATATGGTAAGAGCATAAGTAATTAAAATTTTAGATGCTGGAGTGATTTACTCCATTTCAGATTGTCTTTGGGTGAGTCATGTATAAGTTGTACCAAGGAAAGGAGGAATGACGAAAATCTCTAATAAAAATAATGGGCTAATTCCTATGAGAACTATCACTAGAAGGAGAGTGTGCATCGACTATAGGAAATTGAATTATGCAACTAGAAAGGACCACTTCCCTTTGCGCTTCATATATCAAATGTTAGAACTACTAGTGGGACATATGTATTATTACTTATTGGATGGACTTTTGGGCTACCATCAAATCCTTATTGCTCCAAAAGATCAAGAGAAAATAACATTTATGTGTCTCTATGGTACATTTGCCTACCGAAGGATGCTGTTTTTGTTGTGTAACACACTTGTTACATTTTAGAGTTGCATGATGACCATCTTCGATGATCTAGTCGAAGATATAATGAAGATATTTATGGATAATTTCTCAATTTTTAGTGATTCATTTGATTTATGCTTCTATAATATAGAAAAAGAATTGGAAAGATTTAAGAAGACAAATCTAGTGTTAAATTGGGAAAAAGTTACTTTATAGTATAAGAAGGTATAGTTCTAGGCCATAAAATTTCTTACTGAGGAATTGAGGTAGAAAAGGTCAAAACTGAAGTTATAGAGAAGCTACCACCCTTTCTTCGGTTAAGGCAATAAGGAGTTTCTTAGCTCATGTGGGCTTTTATAGAAGATTTGTTAAAGACTTTTTGAAAATTGCTAAACCTTTAAACAAGTTATTAGAAAAGGATATACCTTTCATATTTACCAAAGAATGTTTAGATGCTTATAACATTCTAAAAGAAAAGCTAACAAAGGCCTTAATTATGGTTACACTAGATTGGCATTTAGCCTTTGAGCTAATGTGTGATGCAAGTGATTTTGCAGTAGGTGCAGTACTTAGATAGTGAAAGGACAAACACTTTCAACCAATCTACTATGCAAGCAAGACCTTGATAAATGCTCAAGAAAACCACATGACAACAGAAAAGGAATTGCTAGTTTTTGATTTTTGCATTTGATAAATTTCAATCTTATTTAGCACTATCTAAAGTTATTATTTATACTAATGACTCTACTTTGAAATACTTGCTAAATAAACTGGATGCTAAACCTCTTATGATTAGATGGATTCTACTATTGTAGGAATTTAACTTAAAGATCAAAGATTAGAAAGGGGTTAAAAACCTTGCAACGGACCATCTATCTCGCCTGGGAAACCTGAATTTGGAAGAACTAAATAAAGAAGGTATTAAAGATTCCTTCCCAAAAGAACGCCTCTGTAATGTGGAGGAGGTAAATAAAGTTGAGACCCTTTAGTTCATAGATATTGTAAATTATCTTATAGCTAAGGTCTTGTTGGAAGGTTGATCTTATTAGCAAAAGAAGAAATTATGTACTAATTTTTGTGATTATTGTTAGGAAGATCAGTATTTGTTTGCATCTTGCAGACCAAATAGTAAGGAGGTTTGTACCATACTCTGAGGGGCGAAAGATCTTACAACACTATCATGCTAGACTTAGTAAAGGGCACCAAAGTGCAAATAAGACAATTTATAAGATCTTAGAGTCAAGTTTTTATTGCCCATCAATTTTTAAAGTCACCCAAAGGTATTTAGCTTCATGTGATAGATGCTAATGATCAAGTAATGTCTCTCGCTGGGATGAATTACCCCAAAATTTCATTCTTATGTGTGAAGTATTTGATGTATGGGGGACTGATTTCATGGGTCCATTTCAAAGTTCATTTGGTGATAAATACATCCTAATAATTGTCAATTATGTCTCTAAATGAGTGGAAGCACAAGCTTTACCCAAAAATAATGCGAGGTTCATTGTAAAATTCGAGGTTCATTGTAAAATTCCTTACAAGTTTATGTTTCCATTTTGACACATAAAGGGTGATTATCAGTGATAAGGGTATGTATTTTTGTTATGCACAGTTTGAAAAAGTGCTTAAAAGGTATGGGATTATTTATAAAATTGCCACCCCATATCACCCTCAAGCTAGTGGTCATGTCGAGGTATCCATTATAGATTTGAAACGAATTTTAGAGAAGACTGTAGAGCATAAAATGAAGGGTTAGTTAATTAAATTAGAGGATGCTCTATAGGCTTATAGGACAGTGTACAAGCACCTACTAGCACTACATCCTATGTAACATCCCGTTACCCATGTTAAGGCTAAAATTGTAAATGTGAGAGATTTACTAAGAAATTAGGAAACACATTTCATGCTTATGTATTACATTATGTGCTCTTACACGTGAATATTGAATCTTTACGCATAAAGATAATTGTACATGCATTCATTGACATTCCGGGTATAACTGTTTATAAATGTGAGTATATTGAGAAATGTTGGTCCCCAAAATTATCTTCTTGATGAATGAGTATGATTTACATTAATTATGAGGTGTTTATGAAATTTTGTGGAAATTAATTATTATGTTAATGTTAGAAAGATTATATGATATAGGTTGAATGAATTAAAGTGTAAAGGCTATAAGAATGTTTAAGGGGTGTTTTTGGCAAGACACTTAAGGTTAAAATAACATAAGCCTATAAGGAAGGGTAAAAGGGACTTTTTAGGCTCATTAAGGGTAGAAATGGAAGAAAGAAATGTACTCTTTCTTTTTAAAAAGGGGAAAACGTGAATTGAAGAGAAAAAGATAGAGTGTTATGAAGAAGAAAGAGAAATACGAAGAGAAGAGAAGAAGGAGAGAAAGAAGAGAAAACAAGCTAGGGTTTCAATTTTCTTTGCCTTCAAGAGAGATTTTGAGGTTGTTGAAGAAGGAAAAAAGGAAGAGGAAGAGAAGATTTTCTATTTGAGCCAAATATCTCTTCATTTGGTGAAGAATCAGGGTAAGATCGTTTTGAATCTTTTGGATTTTTGGAAGGGTTTTAGTTCATAGAGTTAGAAAATGCATAGGTTTAAGTATTATAGAACCAATTTTTAATGATTGTGCTTTATGGGATTTTCAATTGAAAACCTTACTGAGTTGAGATTTGAGAGTTTTATGAAGTCAATTTGGTAGTTGAATGGTTATGCTCAGGGCATCCTAAGTTTGTACAGTGAAAATTTCAAGTCTTCCATAAGTCTAAATTTCATATTCTGACTTTAGGAGAAAAATTTATTAATCTAGGCTAAATTAGACAAAGTTGTCTTCTAGAAAGTTGTACTTTATCTTTCTAGCTTTCCAATAGTATATAGTATAAAATTTTTAGACATCTGAGTTGAAAGTTATGATCTTAATAAGTGGAGATACTCAGGAGTGTAGATCGTATCTTTTTATATTGACCAAAACATCTTCTTATGTTGACCGAAACATCTTCTTAGGTTGACATTCTGTTTTTTCTTAAGTTAACCTTCTGCTTCTTCTTAGATTGACCTTCTGTATCTTCTTAGGTTGACCTTCTATATCTTCTTAGGTTGACCTTCTGCTTTTTCTTAGGTTGACCTTCTGCTTCTTCTTATATTGACCAAAACATCTTCTTATGTTGACTAAAACTTCTTCTGGATGTTGTTCATCTTACATATTCTAGTCCAATTTTGACCCTCTACATGACAGAATCTATCTTCAAGGTCTTCATGAAAGTTACAGATCTTGAAGTCCTCTTTCAAACTATCTAAGAAGGACCTTGATTTGATATTTCTAAAGAAAGTTATGTTAATTATTAAACATTTTCTATGCACTATTCATAAACTTCTTCTAGGTACTATTCATCTTACATCTTCTGGTCCAATTTTAACCCTCGAAATAACATAATCTATCTTCAAGGTCTTCATCCTATAGGTTGGTCCATAGACAATCATGCCATCTACCTGTTGAGTTAGAACAAAAAGAATATTGGGCTATTAAACTGATGAGTTTTGATTTTCAAATTGTAGTTGAAAAGAGGAACCTCCAAATTAGTGAACTAGAAGAATGGTGGCTGATGGCTTATGAAAATTCTAAAATATATAAGGAAAGAGCCAAGATTTATTACGACCAAATGGGTAAACAATCACAAGAATTTAAGGAGGGAGATTTTCTATTTTTATTGTATATTTGGTACTTAATTTGCTCCAAATGTGTTTATAGGTTATAACTGCCTCCATAAACTTAAAGGAGAAAAAATTGACTGAAAACATGGCATAAAACAAATATTAAAAACATAAAAGGAATATATGCCCATGTATCTGGGCGTGTAAATCCCTTAGGTCTTGTAAAATCACGAATTTTGGGTATTTTGGGTTATACATGATCCAGTGCATAACTGTGTGTCGAACAAAACCCTAAAATTTACTATAAAAGGACATGTTTAGAGGTAAAAAGAGAGAGAGCAAAAATTAAGAGGCGATTACAGAGGTTGAGATCATCCAAAAGGGATGATATCTATCCAGGAATATGGAGAATGCAAAAGAATCACCGAAAGATCCAATAGATTACAAAATCAAATCTCTACCATGTAAGAACATTCGATAGAAGAGAAAAGGAGATTTAAAATTATGAATTATTTATTTTTATTTATTTTCTTCCAATTTATGTTTGATTTTTTTATTATGTGTAACTAAACACTTTTTGGTGTCTGGATATGATGAACTCTAAATGAGATAACAACATGTTTTGATTCTTTTATCTAATGCAATTGTTTAGATTGATATATTATGATTCAATTATATGTTTAATCTTTGCTCGAATAGGTCCGAAACATTAGTGCATAATCTGATTTCATAACATAAAGATTGAGAAATCCTATGTATTAATAGATCTACCGTAATTGGAAGGAATTGATTGTAACCCTAGAGATTGATATAAATCCTCTATATTAGGATCAAACCTAATAGTGGGATTCACAAATTGGTAAAGCAATTCTATAAATTTTAACCTGATTAATTTGGTTGATAACCTTAGATTAGTGTTTTAGACTCAAGAGTGAGCTATTAGCATACCATAGAAATCTCCATGGTCTAATAAATTAATAAAACTATTGCATAATAAAAGATCAACTCACTTAGGGTATTTAAGAAGATTTGAAACCTAGACAATAATTTCTGATATCGATAGTTTTCTAAGTAATTTCTCAATTCTCAATTTAATCTTTCTACCAAATTTATTTTATTTGCTTAAGTTTTCTTTTCTTTATTAAATATGCCAAATCAAATTCGTAGGTTAAATAATAGGATAATGGTAACAACTAGCATTCATTGTCCTCATGGGATTAACCCATACTTACTAATACTAGCTATAATTACATCGTGTACTTGTGGAGTTAGAACCGAAGCCCAACTGCTTAAACTTATCACTTTCACTCTTGCTCTGATACCATAAATGTTGGGACCCGATCTCAAGACCGGACCCCAACCCGAAAAATAGAAAACGAGTTTATAGACGCAAAACAAAAGAACGGATTACAAAGACAAACGAATCGAAAGTGGGCCTAAACAAATGCAAAATGGAAAGCAAAACGGAAATCATAAGAATCGAAAGCGAATTGAGTCGGAAGATCGGATAACAAAATGCGGAACAAAAGCGAAAGTATCTGGACCCCAACCGAAAAACGGAGAACGGAGATAAAAAAACAAAAGAATCCGAAGTAGAAATCATAAAGCGAAAGAAACGGATACGAATCGAAAATGAATGAAATCACAAATCGAATCGAATCGAATCATATAGCGGAGACAAAGCGAAAACGGATCCGACATCCGAAAACGTATACTTTAGAGAACTATCGCGATGGAAACCTTAAGACTAAACTAATCCGAGACCGGTACAATTTTTTTCCATTTCTTTCATCTTTATTCAATCTCATACAAATCAAACAATACAATTTCCCTTTTGGAACATTAAT
>JANSVA010000005.1:36100752-36116732 GCA_025504915.1 Erythroxylum reticulatum | reverse complement strand
TTTGAGATTTTTGAGTAAACTTGTATATTTAAGGGTACTATGAAATTATGGTGAATGAGTTGTTTGAAATGGAGTGGAAATTACTAGAATAAAAATTGAAGTGTCGGATTTTGGAAAGTGGAAGTCTGGAAATTTTCTGAGAATGAACAATGGAGAGTTAGATTTTCGATCTGAAACTTCTGTGATTTTACTGTGTTTATCTAGGAAGATTTTGATAAAATTGTCTTTACAAAAGTTTTATATCTTTCTTTTATCTTTTCATTGATATAAATTTTGTAAATTTTGGAATTCAGGATCAAAAGTTATGGAGTTTAGAAGTTGAGATATTGGTGAAGAAGAAGAAATGGAAAAGCACCGTCATGCTTTTAAGATTATAGGCCAAAAGCACCATCGTGCAAAAAGCACGATGGTAGCATTGAAGGTTATCCAAAAAACATCTTCGTGCAAAAGCATGATGGCGACTTTGTAGGTGAAGAGAAATTTGCACTGTCATGTAAATGCACGATTGTGCATTTGAGATTTTGTCTTTTACTGAATAATCTTGGTTCTTTTGACCATAACTTCTTCTCTAGGCCTAAAAATGACTTGATTATTGAACCATTAAATTTTCAAGATATTTTTCTACCTCTCCATAAAAATTGGTAGCATTCTGAAATGAATTGAGAAAGATTGAGTGAAAAACGTGGGACAGGTACAGTGAGTGTGCTCTTAAATAATATGAACTGGCGTTCTTTCACTAACCATACTTTAGTATTTTGATTATATCTGGATATATAGCATTCCAAATGAGATGATTTTTTTTATTTAGAGTAAACTAGATACATAGGTATATAAATCATATGAAAAAGTTGAATTGTGATTCAGTCTCTAAGATGTTGAATTTCTAGATGGAAATTGTACATAGTATATTATTTTTGAATATGGATAACTCGATAAGGTTTGAGTTATATTTTCCAAATTAATGAACCAAATTGAGTGATTTTGGTGTAAATGGAAAGATAAGACATAGAATAACACTTTTATAGATGAGATTATGCCCAAATTGTATTAGTTTCACCTTCTGATTGAACGTGAACAGTTGACCCAAAGTGGGTATCTTGAAAAAAAAATTCTGAAGTGAGACAATGAGAAAGGAATGGATATTTTAATGGTTTTAGTGAGGCATAAACCTAAGTATAAACTATACTTAGAGGAGTTTTAATATGAGAATGACTTTGTGATGAAACTAATGGTAAAATACTTGGGATTGTCATGAGCATGCATTGTGCATATTTCATTTCATTCATATGCATTATTAAACACTTATGATTGTACGAATTGCGATATATATGTATGTTATTTGATTTAGAGGAGCTTTTAGAACGTAAACCTCCAAACGTTGACTACACTTCTAGGCTTTAGCTTCGGGAGCAACTTGTGAGTAACCTAGATGGTTTCTCTCAATTATTGTTTGCTTAAATGTTGTTATGAATGATAAATGAATGTGACTGATTGTGTTGGTTTCCAGACAGGAGGTACGATGAATGTGATGTATGAATGAAATATTGAAGTGCTCATTGAATATGAATTGGACAGAATAAGTGTTGTCTTGACATAAGTGTTGAATGTCAGACTAAGGTCCAATGACAATATGAATGAGATGTGATAGTGAATATGATTGTGTGACAATGAGCACTTTCAAATGATTGAATATATGTGATGCATTTCATTACATGAATGCATGATCAGATAATGGGAGTTGAGACCAGAGTAGCCACCGATTAGAGCTTAAAGCTCAATGAGTGAAAAAGAGCCTCGAGCTCAAAAGTGATTCAGAGCCTCAGGCTCAACGTTTAATAAGCCTTATATGGGACAGCTATCAATGAGCCCTATATGGAACAGTTATCAATGAGCCCAGTATCCAATAGATATGGGACAGAATAATTGAAAAAGTGTCTGATGAGCATTACATATGCATTTTGTTAAGTATGTTTGCTGGATTGAAATGCCAAATTTTCCTATGCTTAAGTGAAAATGCGGTACTGATGTAAATTGGAATTTTTTTTGAAATATTTTTTATGTGAAATGAAGTGTTGCACGAATTGAGTGAATCATCGATGATGGTTACCTCACTGAGTTTGCAAAACTCACCCAAAATTTGCAAATATTTTTCAGGATCAAAAGAATACCCCATTAGGCAACGAGAGTATACCTACTGTATGCAAAAGAAAGATAGAGGTCGGGATCAGTTCGTGTCTGCATTGTATTTCTTTATTTTTGCACTGAATTGTAGTTTCTGCAACTTTGTATCGAATAATGTATTCCAAAAAGTTTTGCTCAATGTGTATTTGAACTATATTGTAACAAAAAAACGTTATGTCTAAAGTGTTTTGTATTTGTGAAAAGGCCCTAATGGCTATTGAAAGTTTTACTGATTTTATTGTTATGATTGACAAAGTTTATTACTAAAGTAGGCCCGATTTGGTTATGGATTTCAACATATTATGTTCGCGGTTTCAAAAAAGAAATTTGTACTAAGTTTTGACTAATTGAGTGCTCTAGCATGCCACCCCCGCGAGGCACGGACTCAGATATCACCCATTGATGTCGGGTTCGGGTCTTGCGGGAGTAGGGTGTTACATTAATTCCATAATCTATGGTACCTTTGACATTTCCCATAATTCTTTTGGCAGTTTGAAGATGCACTTCACTAACACAATGCATAAATCTTAAAAACATACTTATTGTAAACATAATATCAAGTCTAATTGCAATAAGATACATGAAGCAACCAATTAGGTTTTTATAATGACGTTCATTCACCTTATCAACTCTATCATCCTTGCTAAACTTTTTCTTCAGGTTCACTAGAGTAATAGTGCTTTTGCAATCCTCCATATGAAAATTTTTAAGTATTTCTCTTGCATACTTCCTTTGGCATATGAAGACTCCATCTTATCTTGCTTCACCTCCTTTCCCAAAAAAAAGTCATTAAGCCAACGTCACTCATCTTAAATACTTTTAGCATTTCAACTTTAGAATCCTTTATTAGCATCTCATCATTTTCTGTTATAAGCAAATCCTCAACATACAGAAACTATGATTAATTTAGCTTCTGTCACTCATCTCAAATACATGGAGTGTTGCAACTTTAGATACCTTTATTAACTTTTCATCATTTCTTGTTATAAGCAAATCATCAGCATCAACAGAAACTATGATTAATTTAGCTTTTGTTTGTTTCATATATAATGTAGCTTAACTTAGACTTTTAATGAATCCAAGGTTTTGAAATGATCATCAATTCTAATGTACCAACCTCTAGGGGTCTATTTAAAACCATAAAAGGCCTTTTTTATCTAGTAGACCTTTTCCTTTTGTCCCTTGACTTGAAATCCTTCTGGTTGCTTCATAAATATCTCCTCTTGCAAATAACCATTTAAGAAAGTAGATTTTATATCTCAATGGTAAACTTTCCATCCTTTATGCATAGTCAAGGCTATCAACATTCTAATCATATCAAGGTATGTAACTAGAGTAAATGCTTCTAAAAATCTACTCCAAATACTTGAGCATATCCCTTCACCACTAATTTGGCCTTGTATTTATTTATAGAACCATCTGCATTAAGTTTGGTTTTATAAACCTATTTAACTCCTATGGACTGTTTGTGTTGTGGTCTATTAACTAACTCCCATGTGTCAGTTTCGTCAATCATCCTAAGCTTTTCTTTCATAGCATCTATCCACTTGTCATCCTTCTCAGCTTCTTTTAATTCTACAGGTACTAAGACAACAATATTGCTTCTTTCATAAATTTCAGATAAAGGCCTTGTATCTCTAAATGGTATGTCATCTATACATCATCAAAGTGTTATGGAACTTCTAGATATTGCTTTTTCATTGGCTCCTCCTAGCTCCATTGTTTGTCCTCTATAAATGTGATATCTCTACTTATAAGAAATTTTCCATTTTGTGGTTGAAAAATTCTATAAGCTTTGAAAGTGTTGTTGTACCCGATGAAAACACCTAATTCATACTTTTTATCAAGTTTGTCTCTCTTAACCTGTGGTACATAAGGAAAAAAAATACAATAAATATTTTTAAGATTTTTTAAATTTGGCTTGTAACCAAACCAAACTTTAGATGGAGTTTTTTAAGATAAAACTCTAGTTAGCAGTCTATTCAGCAAAAATATAACAGTGTTTGCAGCCTTTGCTTATAGTTTCTTTAGTAATTTCTTTTCATACAGTATACACCTTGTCATTTCCATAATACTTCGACCTTTTCTCTCACTTATACCATTTTGTTTAGGGTGTAAGGTGCAGTAAGTTGGTGTTCATTACTACTTTCTTCACAAAATCTATCAAAAACTTCAATAGTATATTCTTTCCTATTATCTAATCTTATTGTATGCCACCTGTCGCCACTTTGATTTTTCAAAAAGACTTTGTATTTCTAGAATATATAACCAATCTTGAATTTGGATTTATAGAAATAAATCCAACAAAATCTAGTGAAATCATTAATAAATGTAATATAGTATTTATTACCATTTAAAGATGTTATTTTTTAGGTCTTCCAACATCTATGTGTACTAGCTGTAACTGGTGTGTTGCCCTTTATGCTATTTGAGGAAATGATTTTCTAACTTGCTTTCCATATTGGTAAGCCACACAATCAACTAACTTGTCTTTGAGTAATGGAACACCTCTCACCAAGGTATGTTTTTGCATGTAGAGAAGTCCAACATGATGGAAACGTTCAAGCCTCTTGCGCCATAAATGTTTTTGCTCCTCCTCTGTTAAATTAAAAACATAACTTTTAGCTCTCATTTTCACCTTAAATGCATCTTTGCCTTTTGTATCTTTGATCAAGCACCATTTTCTTTAAATATGACCTTAAAGTCTTTTTCAACTAACTGTGCAACACTAAGTAGATTTTGGTTAATGTTATGCAAATATAAAACACCTGTAATATGCTTATAACCCGTTATACTCTCAATAGTTGCATTTCCTTTTCCTTTGACTGAGATAAAATCACCATTTCCAATTTTCACCTGAACAACAATGGTTTTATCAAGCTCTTTAAAGAGGTTTTAGTCATTGGTCATTGGTCATATGTTTTGTGCACTCACTATCAATTAGCCAAGAATCACTAGAACTATTGCTTGTAGCAAAGCATGTTGCAACAAAGAGTTGCTTCTCTTGATTTTTCTACGGACACCTTTGCCTCATTAGATTAAAACTTGCAGACGTATTTCATATGCCCATATTACCACACTTTCTATATTTGACATCAAACCTCCACCAACATATTCTTTTAGGGTGATTTGTCCCTCTGCAATGTGGACAAAATGGAAAAGCTTCATCCTGCTACTTATTAGAGCCTTCAAGTTTTTTGTTGTTTTTCCTTTTATTATTATTATTGTCTTTGCCTCCTCTTAGTTTTTGTGCTTTTATATGAAAGGAACCTTGTACTACCTCCTTTTGTCTCATCATTCTTTTCTGCTCTAGTGTCTGCAAAGCATTTACTAATTCTCCCAAAGAGATGCTTAACAAATCTTTAGATTCATCTAATGAAGATATTTTGGATTCATATTTTTCAAGTATAGTGACAAGAATTTTCCGCACAATTCTTTCATTAGGAAAATCCTTAGAAGTCGTAACTTATTAACAATGTTTAGCAATTGGTTAACATAGCCTTTAAGAATTTCTGTCTCCTTCATACTTTGCATCTCAAATTCTCTGATCAAGTTGAGCACTAGCATATATTTGTTTCTTTCACTGCCTTGATATTCAGATTTGAGATAATCCTAAATATCTTTAGTAGATTGTAGATTCATAATTCTTGTAAAAATTACACTTGACACAACTAAAAAAAGACAAGCTTTCGCCTTGGACTTCTTTGTGTTTCTCTCTTTGTGATTCTTAAACACCACCATTGTAGGATTTTTGGATAATTGAAATACTTCATAGCCTTCTTATACAGCCTCCCAAAAATCTAGAGCTTTAAGATGAATAGTAATCTTAATAGCCCAAGCTTTATAGTTGTCACCGTTAAAATTGGAAGTGTAATAGTTATGGATGTTGTGTCAGCTAATGTTTTAAAAGCCGGAACAAATATTGATCTGGTAAAAGGAAATGTTTAAGGATTCAAGGTTCAACCGGTATTAAATTGTTATAAAACCGGTATATAATAAATAAAAAGTAAAAATTATAAGAATAAGTAAAATCATAATATTTTATTGAAATAAAAAAAATACCAATGTATATTATTATATAATTAACAAATAATAAATAAATATGAGTCTAATATAAAACTTAAAATAATAATAAAAAGTCAAATTTGTATTTTTGAAGGAAGATGTGTCTCGTAATCATCAAAAGTTTCAAATTCTCCAACGCTATATAAAAACTCCTAATTTATAATGATTTAATTTAATTAATCAAAATAATATAATTTTGTTTGATTAATGAAATAAAGCATTTATGATGTCACATACTAAATATAAATCATACTCGTTATTATTTTGAAAAATAAAATATTAAACTTTATCCCAAATTATAATTTTTATTGATTCAATTTAATTAATTAAAAAATGTAATTTTGTTTAATTAATAAAATAAAACATTTATATTGTCACAAATTATAAAATACATATTTGCTATTATTCTGAAAATAAAACATTAAACTTTATTTTAAAATTTAATTGCTAATGATTTATTAAAATAAAAATTAATATTCGAAGCATAAAAAGAAAACACTATAAATTCTTATAATTTATAACCCATTAATTAAAGGTACACGTGTATGGATAAAATTTAAAAGGAAAACTTGATTTGACAATTCTTCTTTACTCTTCGTTCTTCCTAAACACACATCTTCTTTCATTACTCTTTATTCTTTATTATTTAATGTTTAATCTTTAATTCTTTATCATGCTAGCACCAGCATACACAAGCCCTACTTCAGTCCTCTTGCACTTCACTTATTTACTTTCCTTCTAGTTTTTCCCTAATATATTCTCACTCTAATTTCTGTATTTCTGTTAATTTCAAGATCTTTCTTCTTCTAAGTATCATCCACTAGACATGTAGCTAAAGGTGGATGAAGGAGTCATTTGGTTAGCTTTGATAGATGTCTTTCTCCCTTTTTTTAGCCTTAAATGCTCAAATTGAGCCACACCCATGCCTCTTTGAGGAGGATATTTCTTGTGAGATGGGCATTTACTGGTTTTTCTTCGTAGAGCACTATTATTTATAGATCTAGGTTGATGAAAGGATTCAATTTTAGTGGGTTCTTGGAGAAGAATAAAAATGGGTATAACCATTAAGAAAAGTTTTTTGAGACAAAACAACAAACCGCTAACATTTTTAACCTAATACAAGAGAGAGGTAAAGGAGAAAATGAAGCAAAGAGAAGTAGACAGCTGACATTTTCAAGAAATAAAGTAAAAAGTGAAGACTAAAAGCGGTTTTTTTGTCTTCAACAAACCAACTCTGACCGGTTCTTAGATAAACCGGCTAGTTCAGGAATAAACCGGCTAATTTTTATATATAGAAGTTATTAGATGAAACTGAACTGGACAACTAGCCGATTAGATTATTTTTGGTTGAATCGATTAGTCCGGTTCAATTTTTAAAATATTAGTGTCAGCCTCCATTATGGTTCCACTCCAATTACAGATCCTTGAAGATGAAAGCTTTGACCAATTTGTTGTTATTAGAGCAGAAATTTATTTTCTAAATTGGAGACAAGAAGTTATAGGGAGGATAATTTTAAACTTCTATTACAGAGCTCTTTAAATAGAGCTTGACTCTAGAGATAGAGTTTAGCAAAAATTCAAATACATTCCTATTCTTAGGCATGAATAACAACTCCCTAATATGAAAATAGATAAAGTCATCTTAAAGATAAAAATAATCTAAATGATAAAGTCATCATAATCCAATATACAGATATTTAGGCATGTTTTAAACAAACTTGTACACACAAATGAAGTTATTTGCAATTTATTTAGTTATTGTTTTCTTGAAACAAAAACTCTAAAATTGAAAGGAACCTATGCATATACAAATGTATTCAATTCAGTTCTTTTCAACTTTTGCCTAACAAAGTAACTGATTCCTATTAAGTATCGAACAAATGAACATACAACATATGTTCTAATGAATGGTTAATGGCCAATCATTGGCACCATGGAGCTTCTTTTCACTAAAATGAAATTGTAAATTTGAAGGAAGAGAACCAGACATTCTTAAAGTAGAACATAGATCTAGGAATGAGGTCTACAAATGATGGGTGGGTCTAGGACTTCAATCTTTGTGAATGGTCTCTCACAAGATCTAAGTTCTAGCTTTCTGGATCACCTTTAAGGAGTTAAAAACATGATTTCACACCAATTGATTTCCATCTCCAAGTCAACAAAAGAAAAAAAATAATTTATTAATCTTTAAATTTCAGTTTCAGTATGATAAAGAACTCTTTACTTCTAACATTTTTTCCTTTGCAGTTACTAATTGCAAAACTTGCCAATTTTATACTGGTTTTTAAGTCACTTACAAGCTCAATTTTACTATCTTAAATCTTACATATTTGCATTTAAGATTATTAAAAGAACTTAGCATCTCTCTGATTTCATTACTTCTTCTGTCACAGTTTCCAGTTAGAAATTTAGTTAGTACTTATATTTCTCTGACATCGAATCGGTCAAAGTAAAAAAACATTGGAATGAAAACTTATGTAAGTGTCATGAAAAAATCAATGACATTATTATATTCCAATATCCGAACTAGCTTTGTAGTGAAAAACTGACTATTAAAAAGAGATCATCCCATCCATTATACACCTCCAAGTAGACATTGAACACTCGTCATAGTACTAATCCTATGTCTTGTCGAAACAATTGACTATAGGAATGGCTCTGTGTGCCCATGCGTGTGATTGGCTTTATCTCAGACTGAAATTGAATATGGGATGTTAAACATGAGAATTAACCATATGCATCTCTATTACAATAAATAAAACATAAATTTGGAATTTTAATCTCATACCTCTTGCCATTGATATTGAGATTCGAATGGGTGAGAGGGCTCTTATAAGTTTTTAGCAAATGCAATCAGATGGAGTGTGCAAAAAAAATGCCAAACTTAGGGACCCAATACCGTGTCACAGTTTTTATACTCCCTATTGTCTTTCATCAAAACAACAAGAGACGATTGGTAGTGGACAAAAATGAGGTTTCACAAATAAACTCAAAAGATACGACCCATCACAATAAGGAAATTGTTGGGTAACCACCTATAGACAACATTCTCCCACTTGATTCGAATATTTTTCTAAAAGTCATGAAACCTCTACTCAATTAAAGAAACCAAATGCACGAATCATGGCGATAAGTCCTCTGAATGTGAATATTATCTTCAATGTATCACGATGCATCCTATTTCTTATTCCACTTTAACTGGATGAATAAACCTTTTTATTTATTCTAGGTCATAGTAATTTTTATTCTCAAAATAAAAATGTGTACACTAGAATGAAAAGACAACAAAATTAATAAAAGTGTTGTGAAAGTAATACAATAAATCACATAATGGAACTGAGTCCCATTCTAGTAAGATGATCCTTAAAAATCTTTGGTAGCATGCCTTTTGTCAAAAGAATCAACAATCATTATTTCAGTGCTAATGTTTTCAATGACCACTTTGTCCTCTTTGACACATTCCCTAATGGTCAAATATTTAACGTTGATGTGCTTACTTTGACAACCACTCTTATTGTTTTTGGCCAAGAAAACTACAGTTGAATTGTCACAGTACATTCTTAATGGCTTAGAAATGGAATCCACAATTTGAAGCCTATATATGAAACTCTTCAACTATACACCATATAAGGTAGCCTCAAAACAAGAAACAAACTCAGCCTCTATGGTAAAAGTAGCAGTCAAAGTCTTCTTTGCACTCCTTTAGGAATCGACTTCATTGGCAAATATAAACACATATCCAGATGTTGACTTTTGTGAATCAACACAACTAGCGAAGTTCGAATCTGAGTAGTCAACTACCTCAAGATTATCAGTTCACCTATACATAAGCATGTAATCTTTGGTCCCTTAAAGGTACCTCATCACCTTTTTAGCATCTCTCTAGTGGTCTATATCTGGGTTACTCTGATATCTTTCCAACATTCCAACAACAAATGCAATGTCAGGTCTTGTACAAACCTGAGCATATATTAGTGTCCCTACTGAAAAAGCATATGGAATATTTTTCATTGTTCCCTTTCAAGCTCATTTTTCTAGCACTGGTTCAAATTGAACCTATCTCCCTTCACAATAGGTGTTATACTCGATGAACAAATTTTCACCCAAAATCTTTCTAAGACCATATTGATATAGGTTTATTGGGATATAATCAAAATGAATTGAGATATATCCCCATGAATCTTAATACCAATGACATAAGATGCCTCACCAATATCCTTTATATCAAAATTCTTAAAAAGAAATTGTTTCATCTCATATAGCAAACCTTTGTCATTGGTGGCAAGAAGAATATCATCCACATATAGAACAAGAAAACAAGTTTTACTCCCGCTAATTTTTTGACATCATTGATCCATGATATTCTCTATAAAACCAAATGAAGAGATGATATCATAGAATTTCAAATATCATTGATGGAAGGCTTGTTTCAATCTATATATGGATTTCTTAAACTTACACACCAAATATTCACCATCACTAGAGGAGAATCCATCTGGTTGTTTCATATAAACCTCTTCCTCTAGATCTCCATTCAGGAACACTATTTTTGCATCCATTTGACGTAGTTCCAAATCAAAATGGGTAACTAATGCCATAATTACTCGTAAGGAATCCTTATTAGATATATGAGAAAAGGTTTTTGTGTGATTGATTCCCTCTTATTGAGTAAATCCTTTGGAAAAAATCTAGCATTATATCTTTCAATGTTGCTAAATGAGTCCCTTTTTATCTTGAAGACCTATTTTCACACAATGGCCTTTGTACCATTAGGCAACCCAACAAAATCCTAGACTTTGTTAGATGCTATAGAATTCATCTAATAGACTATGGAATTGTACCACAATTAAGATTCATTGCTACTCATGGCCTGTGAAAATGTTTCATAGTCAATTTCGACTCTAATATTGTAGTTAGCTTTTCGTAGATACATAATATAATCACCAGGTATTGGTAATTTCTTATCTCTAGTGTATCTTCTTAATGTTGTATTAGCGCCCTCCTGAGGAAGAGCTTGTACAACTGGTTTCTGAACAACCTCTGGTAATTGCAGAACAATATTATATATTAGATTGTCATTAGCAGCTAATGGAACTTCAATGATTGATTGTTCAACACCCGTTTGACTTTGAGGGATTTTATGAATAATAATCAATCTATTACTTGAAGTAGGAGTTTATATTTCACAATGATCCTTCTCAAGAACTAAATACTAAGATTGATCAATCCCACTGATCAAGTCATTCTCAATAAACTTTTCATTTCTTGATTCCACAAACCTAGTACTATAAGATGGACAATAAAATGTATACCTTTTGGACCTTTCAGCATATCCAATGAAATACCCACTTATAGTCCTTGGATCCAGTTTCTTTTCTTGTGGATTATAAACACTCACTTCAAATGAGTATATGTTGCAAACTTGGTTTCCAACTTTTCCATAACTTAAATAGAGTTTTTGAACCAGCCTTGGTTGGAACTTGATTTAATATATACAATGTTATTTTAAGAGCTCCAGTCCATAAAGATTTAGGAAGCTTAAAGTTGCTAAACATACTCTGCACTATGTCTAATAATGTTCGGTTTCTTCTTTCTATTATACCATTTTGATCTAGAGACCCAGGCCCAGGTATGGTATATTGAGTTATTATCACATGCTCTTGAAGAAACGTCGCAAATGGACCAAGTGCTTGTCCATACTTAGTGTATCTACCATAAAATTCTCCACCTCTATATAATCTCACGATCTTTATTTACTTATTGTATTGTCTCTCTACTTTCGTTTTAAATACCTTAAAGGTATCTAATGCTTCGTTCGTGTTATAAAGCAAGTAGAGGTACAGTTATTGTGAGTAATCATCTATAAATAAGATAAAGTATTTCTGATTATAAGAGTCTATTTTTGAACTACAAATGTCTGTATGTATGATCTTTAATATGTCTGAACTCCTTTTGGCACCTTTTTTTTCATGTTGGTTTTCTTTTCCTTTATGTAGTCCACACAAACATGAAAGTCAGTAAAATCCAGAGTGTTAAGTACTCCATTATTCACTAATTTTTTAAAGTTTTTTAAGGGACATATTTCTCAATCTTCGGTGCCACAACATAGAGAATTGTTCATTCATAATACATCTTTTAAAACTAGCATTATTATGGACATACATTGAATTGTGAAAAATATTTTCGTGCAAATTAATTTGGAAAAGACCATCAATTATTGTACCATTCCCAACAAGATCAGATCCATGATATAAACCAAACAATGTATTTGAAAATTTAAAGGAATATCTTAACGGTACAAGTTTTGAAACTGAAATCAAATTTCTAAGGAAACTTGAAATATAAAATGTTCTTTCCAAATTCAAAACAAAACTAGAATTCAAAACAAAATTGCATGTCCCAATAGCTTCTATATGTGAATACATTTTGTTGCTGAAATAGATGCACTGTTCACTACCAACTGGCTTCCTATGGTTCAGAAAACCCTATAAGGTATTGGAAATATGAATTGTAGAACCAGAATCAATCCACCAAATGTTATGACAAACCTTAAAAATATTAGATTCATAACAAACAAGTGAGATTGAAATATATTTCTTTATAAGCCAAGTCTTAAATTTGTCATAGTCATTCTTTATGTGCCCTTTCTTTTTGCAGAAGCGACACTTAGGAATGAAATCCTTTTTATCTTAGTATGGACTGGTATTTTACCCTTTCCTTTTCATCTAGCTTGCCCTCTATTCCTTCCTTCTATGGCCATATGTGCACTTTCACCCAATTCCATTACCAATCTCCATTCCTCTTGAACACACATGATCAATAGTTCATTGATAGACCATTTCTCTTTATGTGTGTTATGAGAGATTTTAAAGGGTCCATATTGAGGTGGAAGGGAATTAAGTATGTAATGCACAAGGAAAGACTCAGACATCTCAACCTCAAGAGACTTTAGTTGAGCCACAATATCTCTTATTTGCATGCTGTGCTCAGGCACAACTCTAACACTTGTGAGCTTCATTGACGATAACTTGGTCATTAAGGTGTTAGCTAGGGCCTTATCTAAAGATTCAAATTGTCCATCAATAGGCTTCAGTAGACCCTTAGCATGATCACACTCTCCAATAGAACCACGAATACTAACATGAATTTTGGTCTTTCTGTACATCATGCTGAGGTAATTAGATCACACCCAACGTTCACAAAGAGCAATTTCAACCTAAGTGCTAGTTTCAGTATGTGCAGGTGATTCATCTTTTTGAATAGCAAAATCAATGTTCATTCACCCTAATTAGAGGAGAATCCTCTCTTTTCATATTTTATAGTTATCACCATTCAATTCGGGAATATCACATTGAATATAAGAAAAAATTCACTGGTTGAATAATTGCACAAAATTCTAATAAATATGCTTATTTCACTAACTTTTGAAGCAAGTAATCATATATCATGTTTTACCAATGTTAAAACATGCAATCATATTTCAAATGTGAATCATATAAAAATTATAATTGCCTATGGGCTGAGTTTTAATTAAAAGATTCATACATAATCTTTACGATGAAACCATCAAATTATATTCCTTTTCTTAATGCCTATAGGTAAATTAAGAAAAAGATAATTTGTTATTCCATGCTAATTAACCATACAAATATAATAAATCTTCTTGTAGGATAAATTTTATTATATTTGAATATGATTAATTACAATTTGTGTTATTGTATTATATGCGATTTATAGCACTTAATATATAATTCTCTTAATCAAAGATGTTGTGGCTAATCTTCAACTAATTAAAATTATATTGATCACATGATACCTCGTTTAATGCAAATGTTAATAATCAAAGTTCCATAGAATCCTTTTAAACTAATTAATCATACATCAATATCATATATTTACAAAAAAATAAATATATGTGAATTTAAAATCAAACAATGATTTAAGTCATGTCATTCAGCAAAATTGGACTAATCTATCAAAGATGAAATATTTACGGCTTTGATATGTAAATACAGGACAAACATGGCCTCACTGTAAATACAATATCCACTCAGGATCGGTCCTGACATTTTATAGGCTCTGGGCAAATAAAAAAGCTTTTATTTTATCCTTTTTTCTTTATGATAATTAAAAGTGAGCTCTTATAAAAAACAAAAGAGATAAAATAAGGTTCTTTTTATTACTCTTTATAAAGATAAGACCTTTATAAAAAACAAAATAAAATAAAGTTAGGTATAAGACAGGTAACCTGCCTACTCTTAACTAGGGCGGACTCTGCCACTATCACCAGACTGTCTGTGGCTCAGGTCTGTATGCACCAAAGGCATTTACCACCGCGGTCCACTTCCCATTTGCCGTCGGCTGGCAATACCAAACCTAACAACAAATTCTCTAAAGCTTTTCACCATGAGCCTCATGAAATGCATGGTTTTCGTGGCCACAAGCATGCAACAATTAAAGCAATGACAAAGTCAAAGTCTGTGGGACCATGGAAAGATGTTGAGTTTAAAAAAATTATAGCCTGTGAGCCCCATGAAAAGATGTTCAATTCCAAAAATTATGCTTATGCTTTACAACTAATGGCCTCACGAAAATAAAGTTCTGCAACATTTATTCGAAACTTTCCAGATACTGGGCCACGTTAAACAAAGTTGATGGCGGGTTCCATAACAATTTTCCCTCTGTACAAAAGAAAAATGTGTGTTAATGGTATTCAATCTTTAGTCGGGTAGAAACAACTTATACCTGACTCATTTTATAAATTCAACTTTGTTTTTGATGATTCAAAAGCTATTTTAAACAAATTTGAATTTCTTTCAGATATGTAACATCAATTTCATAACATAGTAACTCTAACAACATCAATTTTTGAAACAAAAAAGTCATAAATTTATGCATATGATCACATAAATTTAATTACATCAAGACAATGGTAAATTAACTATAATAATAACTTTTAGACATGAGAATCAACCATACACTACAAGAAAATTGTTAAATTGCGACGGAATAAAAAAAAATAGAAATGTGAAATTTTAATCTCATACTTTCTATTATCATTTTAGCAAATGCAATCAAACGATATCGTGCAAAAATAAATGTCAAACTTAGGGATCCAATATCATTTCACAATTTTTATACTCTCTAGTGTCTTCCATCAAAACAACAGAAGAAGACTATTGGTAGTGGACAGAGATGAGGTATCACAGATAACCCATCACAACAGGAAAACTACTGGTTAACTACCCACATACAACATGGGACCCTTTTTCATATCTAATAGTGGCCAATGCCGTATGTGGAGCCCTTTGAATAGGCAATACAGGACTAATCAAGTGTGCTTGTATTACCTTAGTTATGCACCTCCCTTCGATGTTGTCTAACCTGAGAAGGACGACTGGTGGTAATACCAAGCAACTTGGTGAATAGAACTTAAGCATTAATATAGGGCTCCCGGGATCGTTTATTTCCCTCATCATGAAGGGCGTCTCATCTGTTTCTATGCAAGTTAATTGGGAAGGAGAGCTCAGTGAGACTTTTACTCCTATCAGAGGAATTCGTCAGGGGGATCCCTTATCGCCGTATCTGTTTATGCTTTGCATGGAACGCCTGGGCCATCTCATCAATCACTCAGTGGCCCAAGGGGGTTGGAAGCCGATTCGCCTCAGCCCGGATGGTCCGCCCGTGTCCCATCTCTTCTTCGCTGACGACCTCATCCTATTTGCGGAAGCCAC
>JANSVA010000005.1:36049850-36066924 GCA_025504915.1 Erythroxylum reticulatum | reverse complement strand
CAAGTTCTAAAGCTTCATTCCCATAAACTATGATGACTTTGAAAGGCCCACTCCATCTTGAACGCAGCTTTCCTAGAAATAACCTTAATCGAGAGTTATATAACAAAACAAAATCTCCTTCTTTGAAATGCTTATCTTTAATATGCAGGTTATGCCATCTTTTGGTTTGCTCCTTGAATAACTTGGCACTCTCATAAACCGTGAAACATAACTCCTCCAACTCTTACAATTGTAGCAACCTTTTATTCTCCACCACTTTGCCATTCATATTAAGAGTTTTGATAGCCCAGTATGCTTTGTATTCAAGCTCCACAAGCAAATGACATGCCTTACCATAAATAAGTCTATAAGGAGTTGTTCCAATTGGTGTCTTAAGAGTTTTCTGATATGCCCATAAAGCATCGTCAAGCTTCATAGCCCAATCTTTCGTTGCTCTATTCACTGTTCTCTCCAAAATCCATTTTAACTCCCTATTGACCACTTCCACTTGCCCACTTGCTTGTGAATGATAAGGTGTTGCAACCCTACGCTGTACACCATATCGTTTAAGCAAAAGTTTGAGCTTTGAGTTATAGAAATGAGAAACACTATCGTTGATTAAAATATGTGAAACCCCAAATCTCACGAATAACCCTTTCAAGATTTTTGTCACTACCCTTCCATCATTACTTGAGTTAGCACTAGCTTCCGCCCACTTGTAGACTAATCTACTCCCACCAATATGCATTTGTTTCCATATGATGTAGGAAATAGTCCCATTAAATCGATTCCCCATACATCAAATATCTCAATCTCCAAGAAGCTCGATTATGGCATCTCGTCTCTTTTTTAGATGTTTCCCATTTTTGACATCTTTCACATCTTTACACAAATTCTCTCACATCTTGGTTCAACATTGGATAATAAAATCCGCATTCTAAAATTCTACTTACAGTTCTATTTCCACCATAATGCCCTGTATAAAGTGAATTATGACAATGAGTTAGCACAGACAACCTATCACTTTTTGGAACACATCTCCAAATTAATCCATCAGTATAAATTATAAATAAATATGGCTCTTCCCAATGATAATGCTTAATATCTGCTAAGAACTTCTTTCGTTGTTGATAAGAGAAATTAGAAGGAATGATACCACTTACCGCGTAATTAACTATATCATCATACCATGGGGTTTCCAATTGTTGAATAACGAAAATTTTCTCATATGAAAATTCTTCTCGAATTGGCTAATCGTTTAGATTATTCTCTTGTTCGATTCAAGATAAATGATCTTCCACCATATTTTTGGCTCTCTTTTTATCCTTAATTTTAATGTCAAATTACTGCAATAACAACACCCAATGAATTAATCTTGGCTTTGCATCTTTCTTATTAAATAAATAACTCAGTGATGCATGATCCGAGAAAATTATTGTTTTTACTCCAAGTAGGTATGATCTAAATTTATTGCATGCAAACACCACTGCCAAAAGCTCCTTCTCAGTTATTGTGTAGTTTAATTGGTCTCCTAATAATGTTTTGATTGTATAATAGACTACATATAATTTCCTATCCCTCCGCTGTCCTAGTACACATCCCACAATATGATCACTTGCATCACACATCACCTCGAATGGTAATGACCAATCGGGGGCTACCAACATTGGTGTAGTAGTGAGAGCTGCCTTCAAAGTGTCAAAAGCCTTAACACACTCAACATTAAAATCAAACGACACGTCTTTCACAAGCAAATTAGTTAAGGGTCGAGCTATTATGGAAAAGTCTTGAATAAATCTTTTGTAGAACCCAACATGTCTTAAGAATGATCGAACTCCTTTCACATTTATAAGAGGTGGTAACTTTGCTATCACATCGATCTTAGCCCTATCAACTTCAATTCCCCTGTTGGAAATTTTATGCCCGAGTACTATGCCCTCACTTACCATAAAGTGGCATTTCTCCCAGTTGAGAACTAAACTTGATTCTTCACATCGCACAAGCACCTTCCCTAAATTATGCAAATATACATCAAACGAATCACCGAACACTGAAAAATCATCCATAAATATTTCCATAAAATCCTCTGCTAGATTAGCAAAAATTGTTATCATATACCGCTAAAACGTTGCTGGAGCATTACACAACTCGAAAGGCATTCTTCTATATGCAAATGTTCCATAAGGGCATATGAATGTGGTCTTCTCTTGATCCTGAAGATAGATAAAAATTTGATTATAACCTAAATATCCAACTAAGAAACAATAAAAAGCATGATCTAATTTTTCCACAATTTGATCAACAAATGGTAATGGAAAATGATCTTTTCGTATAGTAGAATTTAGCTTCCTGAAATCAATGCACGCTCTCCAACCCGTTATTGTTCTTGTGGGAATAACCTCACCTTCTTCATTTCTAATAGCAGTTATACCTCCTTTTTTTTGGCACACACTGAATCGGACTTACCCACTCACTATCTGAAATAGGACAGATAATGCCTGCATCCAGTAATTTAACGATCTCTTTCTTTACGACTTCCTTTATATTTGGATTTACTCGTTTCTTTCATTCCCTCTGTGCATCACTATGTCGAGGCTAATTCCTCTTATATCAGAAATCTGCCACCCTACCGCTCTAACATGCTTCCTCACTAACTCTACCAACCGTTGTTCGTGTTCATTTGTCAAATTATTAGAAACAATAATAGGTAGGGTTTCCCCCTCCTCTAGAAATGCATACCTTAGATGACTAGGCAATGATTTCATCTTTAGAACCAGTGGATGCACAATAGACTGTGGAGCTGGATTTGTTTCTTGCAGCAACTTCTCTATTCTTTCTTGTTCACCCTTACATTCACTAATAAACTCTACATCTGGATCAAAAGATACATGTTTCTCCTTACATTCCTCCATACTTAACACACATTCATCCACAACATCAATCTTCATGCAAACCTCATTATCCATGGGGTGTTTCATGCTCATCCTCATACAAAACTCCATTTTCTCCTCACCAATGCGTAATATAAGTTCCCCCCCCCCCATAGATGTCTCCTAAAGCTTTACCTGAGTAAAGGAATGGATGCCCCAATATTAATGGGCATCTTAAATCAGCCTCGAAATCTAAAACCACGAAATCCACTAGAATTATAAAGTTGTCCACTTTAACAAGCATGATCAGCCACACTGAGACTAAGACATGACCCACATCTTCTATAATCCTAAACAACCTTTTAATTGATTGATCCGCTAGTTGCAACACCATTGATGTCGGTTTAACCTCTCCAAGACCTAATTTCTAAAAAACTGAACGAGGCATCAAGTTTATACTTATACCCAAATCACATAAACATTTGTTAAAATGTATATCACCAACTACACATGGAATTATGAAACTATCAGGATCTTGTAGTTTTGAAGGAATAGCGGTAGAAATAATTGAACTACATTTTTCCAGAAGCTGCACAGTTTCATTAGCAATAAGTGATCTCTTATGAGTCAGGATATCTTTCAGAAATTTAGCATACTTAGGCATATGTTCCAATGCCTCCACAAAAGAAAGATTAATCTACAATTTTTTTAAGTTTTTAAGAAATGAAGCAAACTGACTATCATCCTGGTGTTTTTTAAGTTGTTGAGGAAAAGGAACAGGTGGTACATACTTACTTACTTTAGCTTGCTTATTTTACTTGAATCATGGTGCTCATGATCACACCTTCTGTTGTTACGATCGCACCCGAGACTGGATTTCTCTCGTTCCAACTCAACTCTTAGGTTGCAATCATAACCTTTAGGCTAGCGATTGCAACAGAAGCTTTGCAATCCTCTCTGCTTATCATCAACAGGCTCACAATTGTGGCCTTTGTTCTTTCCCTAATTTTCTAGCTCCTTACCACTACTCAATTGTATAGATTTTAGAGATTTCTTTGGATTTGGTTCTATAGTACTCGGGAAACATCCAAGGTTCCATTAAGCAAGAGTTGTTGCGAATTGTCCTACTTGGACCTCCAAATTGTGAATTGATGAAGAGTGATTTTTCGTTATTTGATCAACCTTCGCTTCTAACTTCTGTTGTGATTCAGCTCCATAAATATCTCCATTTTAGCCTCGAATGGATTCCGAGGCTGTCTTTGCTCTCCCACTGTGTTGTTATTATTACTCTATAAAAATTTAGGATGATTTCTCCATCCAGGATTGTAAGTGTTCAAATATAGGTTATTCCCTGGATGGTTATTCCCCACAAAATTGACTTGCTCAGTCATACTAACTATTGGGAACTCATTGGTGAAATGTCCCTACTGACTGTATAGTTCACATACACTTTGAACTGCTGCCACTGAAGAGCTTGAAGTGAAACTGCTAATTTGTTTTGCAAGGTTCACAACTTTAGCCTGTAATGCAGTCACTGGATCTAAAAACAAAACCCCCTTCTGCTCTTTTATCGTTGATCGAGATCTGTCTAATGCCCATAATGCATTAGTAGCTTCCATTTCTTCCAGTAAATCATAGGCCGCTTCAATTGTCTTCTTCATCAAAGATCCTCCTGCTGCTGCATCGGTTGTACCACGAGTAGTGGTGTTAACTCCATTGTAAATAATTCTTGAGGTAAATTGTGGTGAGTACATCTTCGTTGTAACTCTTTGAACCTTTCCCACACCTCATACAGGGTTTCACCATCATATTGCTGGAACTTGGTAATTTCCTTAATGATCTTGGCTGTTTTGGTTAACGGGAAATACTTGGATAAAAATGTTTGAGCTAACTCAGTCCATATAGTAATGGACCCCGATGAAAGAGAATTTAGCCACACCTTATCTTTATCTTTCAGAGTGAATGGAAATAACTGTAATCGAATTACGTCATCTGTTACTCCATTATACTTGAAAGTGTCACAAATTTCTAGAAATTTGTGATATGGGTATTTGGATCTTCATTAGCTAACTTATAAAACTGCACTGTCGCTTGTAACATTTACAACAAAGTTGGTTTGATCTCAAAATTATTTGCTGTCATAGTAGGTCTTCTCATGCTTTGCTGATGCAGGCCTATCTACATCCATCAATGTTCTTTACTCCTCTGCCATGATATTCTCCGAAAGTTCAACTTCAATCGCACGTGTGTCTTCAGCAGCTTGGCGTAAAGCTGTTTTTAAGTGAGTAAATTCATTGTGAAATTCGATTAAAAGCTTCGTGGAATTTTTCATTTTTCTCCTGGACATACACTTGCAAAGAAATGAAGTACTTAAATCAACATGTAATCAAATTTAAAATGATGTTAAATAGACCCTCGGTAACGAAGCCAAAAACTTGATGAGTTATAAAATAGTAACGCACTTGAATCCTGACCGCAAGTGTACAGGTTATTATAGTACGGTTATCGTTCCCTTGAGGATCTATACTAAACACCAATTAAATTCTTTCCAGATTGTTTAAGTTAATAATAAAAGATTTAAATGTTGAGAAGGATTTAAATAAATCAATGATATTGAAATCATAAGGACAAAACTAAACTGTAAGAAATGAATTTTCTTTTCACGAATTCACAAAATTAAAAGCTCCAAAGATGGTTTCAAGTCCTACTAAATACATATGAATTCTATTATTCTACTACCCTAAGTTTCTTAAGAAGTAACTCTTCTCTCCGAAGCTTGAATTACCTACTCTGTTTTATCGTAATGCAAGTCTCTCAATTTGAATATAAATGAAACAGAGATAAACTGCATAGCTTTTGAGGACTAATCTCTTAGCATGCAAGTCATATTTGTATAATTTGTTTAAAAGAACTCAATTCTCATTAAGATATAATAAAAACTATTCATAAGTACAACAACCATACATAGAAGAAATTCAGAAAACAATATTCACCATAGAGGGTGAAACAATCTTTGAATAAGAAACTAGAAGGCACACATGATAAACGAACTAGAATTTAAATGAAAAGAAAACAAATGTTCATATGCCCTTAATTACAATGTTATAGAGCTCCTATTCCTCTATCTTCGTCGTGCTTTTCCCATCCGTCCTCCTTTTCTTCGTATCTCCCTTCTTTTAATATTACTTTCTGCCTTTTTCCATGATTGTCCACTTCCACTGAATTGTATCACCTTCCCCCACGTTCTTGCACGTTGAGGATTGCTTTTAACCATTCACCATTAGTTTAAACATGTGAGGAATGTTGCGAACTGTGATCGCATCCGTATGTGAATAACCTATCTTGCAATCAAACGTCCTGAATGCGATCGCACCATACTGACTTGCGATCGCACCTGAAACTACATCTAGAAGACCTATTGATATTGCGATCGCACTGAAGTGACTTGTGATCGCACCTTGATTGCGATCACACTCTCTCTCTTACGATCACATTAGATACGATTATCCTTGTTTATTTCACCAACTTCTATCATTTTGCTCTCCTGTTCCTTCACACTCAACAAAACACCAAACTTGCCTAAAACTTAATTAAACTATGAAATCAAGAATGAAAAGTACCACAAACATAACATAACTAAAAACATTAACACTCAACAAGTAAAAGCACACACATCATGAGCCTTGCATAAAATTTAAGTTTTTTATTGTCAACTTTTTTTCTAAAGAATCTTGAGCCTTTGAAAAAGTATTTATTCCTCTATTTATTATTGTTAAAGCTTTTACTTATGTTTTGATATTTTTAAGAATAGGGATAAAAGGAAATAAATGTGGGGGAGATGGTAAAATATATGAAAGTGGCAATGTAAAAGAGGAATATTATGTCAATTTAAAAAGTTAAAAAAAGGAAAAGAAGGAAATATTAGTTAGCATGGATTCTTATAATTGAAAAGTAAGAAGGAAAGAGTAGGTGCAATAATATGAGGAGTTAGTGGAATAATAATGATTTATTTTTTATTGCTTTACTAGTTGTGAATAATTTTATTTCCTTTATACACTTTTCTTCGTTAGCCTATTTAATCATTTGGTCTCATTACATCCCTACTAAAGTCCTTTTAACTTTCAGTTGAACATAACTATTTAGTATTGGAGATTAGATGAAATTTAAGCTTATGGTAACTTTTAATAGAAGATAATGAGAGTATCTCACCCAAATTTCAAACACATATATGAATAAGTGATACCTTATGAGGACATATCAAATTTAAGTACTTGAATTTGATAAAGGAGGTGAAATAATATGTGTCTTATTTGCATCATGATTTCTTTATGAAATATTATGTGTTTAAATTTTACAAATTTATTGAGACTTGAATTTGTGTATCTTATGTTGTTAATTATGAAGCTAAATAATGAGTATAGATCAATTCCTATGAGTATCATTCAATTCCTATTGGTAGCATTTAAGCAAACCCTCATGAGACTATAACTCCTCTATTAGGGATACCAAGGTGTTTAAAGGCTTGTAGCAAATGCTAAATATCACCGTGCAATTATAAAACTAAAATCATTCTTATTTTAGTTTAATCTAGGTTAGCAATTAGGGTTTATTTGCTTAAGGACATGCAATAAGTTAAGTGTGGGAAAATTTAATAGTTTATATTTTACAAATTATTCGAGATTAATTTACTTGGTATTTAGAACCATTATAATGTGGTTTATATATTTTAATTATGTTTTTTATATTTGGTTAATTGTCTTATAAGTGATGAATTTAAGGAGATAATGTGATGTTTAGTAAAACATCCTCCATATTTACCCTAAAATAGAAGATGAGAAGATGAGAAATAATTTTGTAAGAGACTTTGAGAGCTAATTTTAACTCAGATGTCAAAAATAAAGAAGTTGTTGGAGTAAAGCACAATAGGAGAACTTATTAAGATAATAGACGTCTGTCTTTTGTGAAGGTCTGAGAAGCTGTGAAGTAGAACAAGACTAATACCAAATTTGATCGTAGATAAACGTCAAATTTATTTTAAATTTATAAAGAAAAATGTTACAAAATAAATGTTGATTACAACTTAATGTCTAGAATTAGCTATAGTTTTATTGACAAAGATTAAAAGTCCTAGAATAAGACTAATGTTAGTGTTGTTATTGGTCCAACATTGGTTCTCTAACACAATTTGTGAAGATTTGTGATTCTTAAGCTCAAGTCATCTGGAGCTCTATTTTCTAATCCTAGCTATAAATACTCATATTAGAAGTAGCTTAGGTATCTTATTAATGTCTTTTTAAGGACTTATATTTTCTTTCCATAATTTTTTCTTCTTTTGTGATGAAGAAGATTTGGAGCAAGGATCAGAAGAGTTTATGACATCTTCTCAACTTATTTTGTTATATTTTTCTATATTCAAAATATTGTATTTTTGTTTTATTTTCATTATTTTTAATGACTATAAACCCTAATTAGGATTAAAGATGTAGCTTGTAAAGAATATTCAATTATTTATTCATGATAATTTAATTATTTAAATTTAATTATTTTTAATATTAATGTTGGATTTGTGATTTGCCACCATAGATTCAATCTTATGGATTGTATGAAGGGCTGATATGTGAAGTAAAATCTATGCATTAGAAGAACAAGTAGTTTGGAATTAGAGAAAAATGGTATCCTAGACTTTAATGATGACTATGTATAATAATTGTGTTTAATAAGTTTGATAAGGTTGAATTATGCATCAACCTTTGTTATTTACCTAATTAGATAAACTTATGTGCCTCGAAAAAGGGCATTGATACTGTAGGTTAACTGTTATTTAAACATAGAAAATTAATAGTGTATAATGATTGGAATTCCCTATAAGTGAATCCTAAATCCTTAACATTTGTTTTATTAATCTTTCTTTATATTTTTTTTGCTTTATTTTCTTTAGTTTAATAAATAAATTCACTTTAATCAATTCTTCACTTTATTTAATTCATCTAAGGTTAATATATTTAGTGACTAGTTCTTTATCTAGTCAATACTTTTGAATCAATCTAATTTTAGTAAGTTATCTATAGTTGACTCTGTATACTTGTAAATTAGAAAGTAAATAAAAATGTAACTTAAAAGTCTCTTTCTAGAGTGAAAATTTTCATAAGCACTTCTTAAAATATGTAATAATTCAAAAGAAATCCTTTAAATTACTATATTCTCTTCTAAAATAGCCCCTCTTGTTGCCTTTCTTCTCTTGTTCACATTTTTGGAAACTTATACTTTAAAAAATCAATTTTTTCAACTATTAAATGTTTTTAAAATTGAATATCTTGGGTTTAGCTAACCTACCAATTTGCCTAGCTAGTTGAACACCAATATATGGAAAGTCATGCCAAAATCAGCTAGCAAATGGTAAAAGTCTAGCTAGTTGATGTTATTTCCATGTATTTTGATTTAATAATCTTGATCAAATATTCTTATCAAAATTTATAATCTAAATTCCAAACAATGTTTAATGGTAACAATAAAATGAACCTATGCACTTATCTCACCAAATTATCCTATTTAGGTTTGATATCTGCCTTTAATGTCTTCTTATGTAATGCAAATATTCTTAACTTTTAATGAATTCTTAAATCACCGTGATTGAATTCTTCTTCTTTAAGTCATAACCATGGAAGTGGGATTGAGCTTTCCAAGACTCTACAATCTTGTACCTCCCTCTCTAATTTAATCTTCTTTTTTTTCTTCTCAAGTTTTCTTAGCACTAATTCCTTACTTATCCTCCTTGCTCTCCTTCCTCAACCCAACTGATTCTTTGCTATTATTACCATTCTCTCATAAGGGTATTTTTGTAACTAGTCTAATTCTTTTTATTTCTTACATTTTAACTTACCATTTTAGAATGATTTAAAAAATGTTCCTTCTTTTAGCCTCTGCTTCCTTTTCATTACCAATTTCCTTTTCAAACTTAGATATTGCATAGAAAAATTATAAGGAAAGACAATCCCCTCTTTATAATGTTGCCCCAAACTTTACCTTAAAGATCCTAATCTATCCCTCCCCAAACTATGTTGTGCCATCCCACACATAAAACTCTAACCTAACAATTGATGCAACCTCCTTGCCTAGGAGTTCAATCCCCTCCTCATCTATTTAAGGGAGTAAAACATGCTTTTAGGTTGTTGATGACAAATCCTAAAATTCAAAGCTACCTTATATACCTCATGCTTATGAGAAATACCAAAACATCATCTCTCCCCCTTATTGAGGTGATGAAATAAGGCTCATCAAGATGGATGAGCTCTTTGTTTGGCTATTTTTCAGTAATAGAAACTCCTATAACCATTTATGAAAGCTTGGCCTGATAGGAAGCAGTCTAAGTTTGGTCTAAAAAGATTTGCTATTAACTAAGAGGATTTTTCCTTATTCTCCTTTACCTTGAAGGTAAATGCTATTGAAGTGCTTAAACTTACTCCTTGGCATTGCAATGGCAAGTCTATTATTTTAAAAAAGCTAGAAGTCAAGAATGGAGCTATATAAGAGCAAGCTTAAAACTATTCCAATGTAAGCTCATTTTCATAATATTCCTTTAGAAAATTATATCACAATATAATTAAGTTATTTTTCCAGTTTAATTAGGAAACCATTATTCGTGGTTGAAAACAAAGCTTCTATTAGATGTATTAGCTATGTAAGGATATGTGGGGAGGATGAAATTAACAAAACCATACCTGATGTGCTTAAGCTTAAAAGATTGGATGCTTATGGGAACCAAATATAAAATTCAATTTCTATCACATACCAATAAAGGACACAAGCCATAGTCAAACCTGAATGGAGACCGATATGAATGATTTTTGAAAAAGGGGATAAAAAAGAGTTAATAGAGAAAAGAAGGAGTAAAGTCAAGAACTTGGATAATAAAACAAGTTAGACCTTATATAAAGAAGTGCATCTAAGTAATTAGAAATGTAAAATTTAGACAACAATCCCTAAAATGATAATGAGGTTGAGGTGGTTAACCTTGAATCTATAAACTATAGCCAGGCTCTTATAATATAAGTACAAAATCATGACATGGACTTATTTGAAGTAAATCAACAATGCCAATGTAGACATAAAGATAAATGAGAATATGAGCTTGGAATATTCTTCAGGAAAAGGTAAAGTAAATTTTGAAGTAAATAGGAAAGCTATAAATCAAGGAACAAGTGGAAATGGCATTGATAACTTCACCCTTTACTAAGAAGATCAGGTATAAAGAAAATAAAAGAAGCAAGGCTTCAACCCCTACCCAATGTCAATCTTAGCCAAAAAGTAAGGAGCTTCAATAACCTCAAAGAAGCAAGTTATTTATGAATATCTCAAAGTAATAAAGCCATTTATATTTGGCCTTTTGGAAACTAAGATCAAAGAGAACAAATGTAAAAATTTATGGTTCATACTAGGTAATTGGACTATTCTAACCAACCATAGAGCTCTATAATGGCATAATAATAGTTCCTTACAAACATGATATTCTTGAGGTTAGTTCTTATAGATCCAATACACAAGCTATTCACATTTAAATGACACTCAAGCCAATTGGTCAGAATTTATGCTTAAGCATTATTTATGTTGCTACCTTTGGTTTGCAAAGGAACTCACTATGGCATGATTTATGTGATATCTCTTTAAGTTTAAGTGATCCATAATTAATCATAGGGGATTTTAATTGCAACTTATAAAACTCTAAATCTAAAAAGGGGATTGGAATTTAGTGCCCCTTGTAATTATTTTAAAGATGTGTAAAGAAATTAGAGGTTACAGATCTAGCCTATGAAGGGAACCATTTCATTTTATCCAACAAACAATAATGACATTGGTTCTTAAGAAGGAAATTAGATAGGGTATTTGTTAATCACAAATGGACGATGGTATTTCAGGATAGTAAGGTTATATTCAACTATCCGCTAATCTCTGATCATTCTCAAATAGAGTTACATAACCTTATCAACACTCTAGTGTGAATTTTCCTCTTTATGTTATCCAATTTCTTAACTAAGCACTAAGGTTTCTAGGGGGTTATTGAACAAAGAATGAATTTTAAGATACAAGGCTTTGAAAAATTGAAATATGTTAAAAAGTTCAAAATCATCAAGGAAAATATCAAGGAATTGCACATGTATATCTCTAGTAGTAATATACTGGATGTTAAGGAAACAAAAAGAATCCTCGATGTAGCCTAGACCAATCTATATAGAGCTCCAGGAAATAAAAGGTTTAGAATTAAGGAAAAAATATTAAGAGAACTATATAAAAGCTCTAGAGGTAAAATACCTCATTATAAATTAAAATTCTATATTTTTATGGATACAAGAAGGGGACAATTACACAAACTTCTTTTTCAAAGCAATTCTTTTAAGAAGAAACTTCGATGGAATCTAGTGTCTTACTAATAAAAGGGAGTGAGGATATGGGGGCAAGAAAAAGTCAAAGAAAAAATCATTAACTTCTTTAATTCCTCTTTAAGATCTAAAGTTGAGTATGAGTTCTTAATACAAGCTGTGAACTCCTTCATAAGACCTATAATTATCCCTAAGCAAGCAGAAGGTATGGTGAGACCATTTGTGTCAAGTGGTGTAGAAGAAGCTCTTAAGGAATTTAACCCCAACAAAGCCCTATGTCCTGGTGGATAAATGCACATTTTAAAAACAATATTAGCATTGGATTATGCATCAAGTCTATAGTGCAATGATCGAGTTTTTCAATAGTGGATCGATTTTAAAAAAATCAACCAAACCTATATATGTTTCCTACCTAAAATCCCTAACTCAAGTATCATGAGAGATTTTAGGCCAATATCATACCATAATATATTGTACAAACTAGTCTCCAAAATTCTGTTGTTAAGATCAAAACCAAATTTAGGATCTTTCATTAGTAAAACACAATGGGTTTACATACAATGTATGAATATTTGAGACAATATACTAATTGTACATGATTTTTTCAAAGTCTATATGAAGAAGAGAATTTGTAAGAAGTGTCCATTAAAAATTGATTTTAAGAAGGCCCTTGACTTAGATAACTGAAAATTCCTGCTTCACTTTCTAGAAGTTTCTGGAGTGCTTATGAAATTCATTAATTAGATCAAGCAATGTTTTAACTATAATATCCTTCTATTTCCTTATAAATGGTGAGCACACTCAATGGTTTTGTAGCAAAATAGGGGTCAAATAAAGGGATCCACTCTCACTTTATAAATTCTTAATGCGTGTGGAAGTACTCCTTAGTGTATCTAAGCTGATATATTACTCCTTGTAAACCTTGTAAGGCTTTGAGATATTTTAGAATATATTCTTTTTATTTTCAAAAAACTTTTAAAGCACAACACTTCAACCATAAATTTATAACTTAAATAAAATTATAATAAAAAGCAAGAAACACAAAGAAGAAAAATAAGAAAAAAAATCATGATAAAAAAGTACACAATTTAGTAACCAGGATTTGTAAACCATGAAACATTAATTTAAGGTCATGTACATGCAATTTTAGTTCGATCACATATATTGCTACATTATAGAATTAAAAGTGAAAAACGTCATTGTCATCACATTTAAGGCCCCTATGCGTTTGTGCGACGAAGATGATGCGACAATGATAATTAGACATGTCAATTGGAAGACTTTAAAGTACGATCCTGAAAGCCAAATGTTGTATGTTAGTCTTAATTTGGCTGATATAATGACGGCAAAATGGAATAAATTGATGTACGCAGCATTTTCGACGCACAAGAAGATAGCCAGGTTACCTTACGTAATGGCTTACCTAATGGCTTGTATAATGTGGCACTAAGAGCGTTAGTTTATGGGATTGACCCAACGTGCCAGTGTCTTGCTATTAGAGATAATATTCTCTACAATTTTGTCTTTTTGTGGAAAAAATATGGAATCTAAAATTTAATGTGATAAGTATTAGTCAAATTGGTGCAGCATTGGTGCAGCATGTTAATCTCCATGGGATTATCTGAACTTAGAATTTCTCAATAGATTATGTTAATATGTAAAGTTGGGAAAGCCCACCCACGGACAAGACAACCAAAAGTTGTGCGTGTTTATGAGAAACGTAAGTTTCCTCACCATAGCAAGATGTTTTTGATTGTTGCAAGTTACAACAGCTTTCCGCAATTTAATCATTTGTGTTCACTGCTGACCTTCCTCCCTCTCAGGCCTGCATAAAAATGTACTTTTATTTCTCTCTCTCTCTCTATCTCTCTCTCTCTCTCTATATATATATATATATATATGCAAATCAGCAGTAACCCTCTAGCCTTTGTATGACATCTTTTCCACTCCATCTCGCATTGGTGTTTCTATAAATTTGTTAGAATATTGATGCCAACTTCAATTTCTATATAGTTCTATTATACTTTTGTGCTTTTTCCTTTTGAGTTTAAGGTTCCAGTTTTCAGATTCTGGAACTTGGAAAAGGTGTGTTGAGAAAGGAACGGCAAACTAAGCATGGGCTCGGAAGGTCATCACTTGTCAATGCCAGAACTGGACCAACTTCCCAGAGAGTTTTATTGGGGAGCCCTTGATATTCACAAATTTGAAGGGTTCTGGTACCATCCCCAGGTTCTTGATCCTTTAATGGCCATGCGAAGACATTTCCTAGCCCGCGACGACGACATTATACTGGCATCCTCCATGAAAACTGGCACTACTTGGCTCAAAGCCCTTTGCTACTGTATAATGGAAGACAAAAAAGACTCTACTTCTGATGATCTTCTTGTGAAATATCATCCTCATGATTGTGTTCCTAGCTTGGAGACAAAGATTTACGAAGACAATATGAAGCCTGACCTTACTGGTATGCCGTCTCCGAGACTCTTCCACACTCATTTACCTTACCAGTCCTTGCCGAACACAATAAGAAAATCAAGGTGTAAAGTAATTTACATTACTCGCAACGCCAAGGACACATTTGTTTCGATGTGGCATCACAACAACAAGATTTTTGGAGCCTTCTTTATTCCGCAATTTCCCCTGGAAAAAGCCCTGGATAGCTTCTACAGAGGGGTCCATTTTTTCGGGCCTTTTCACGATCATGTTCTGCAGTACTGGAAAGAGAGCAGAGAAAATCCTCAAAGGATACTGTTTCTGAAATATGAAGAGCTCAAAAGAGAACCTAAGGAACAGGTAAAGAAGCTAGCCTCTTTTCTTGGCAAACCATTCAATAACGAAGATGAGATTGACAATGTGCTGTGGAGGTGTAGCTTAGATAGGCTTAAGAACTTGGAAGTCAACAAAAATGGTGAGCCAGTGTATCCATACGTGCCCAACAGTTCGTTTTTCAGGCTTGGCATTGTTGGGGACTGGAAGAACACTCTCACCACAGAAATGGCTGAGCGTATTGATGAATTGACAAGAGCTAAATTCGAGGGAACAGGTCTCGATCTTGAGTGATAATGAAGTAAAAAATTCACATGGTGAATTAACTGTTAGCTTTTGTCCGTCTGGTTCGTGATCATAAATGGTTTTACCTTTGCCTTTTATGTTTGTTTAATTTGGTTTCTAATGTCAACTTGTTTTGTGTGCTGGCTTCTAAAAGTTCTTCCTTGGCGATACTACCATGCCTTGTATAAGAGGCTGTGTGGAATTATTATTTGAAATTTCATTTGCCGTCCTTCACTTTAATATAACTTTTTTTTTTCTTTAGCTACGGACAAGATTACTTTCTGGAAAACTTCATTTCATACAAGAGTCTAGCTGGCATACCTTTCCTAGTATTTTGTGTTGTAATTTTATAAAGTAATAATCATAAAAACACAATGTAATTTATACTATTTTTTCAATAAAGTTGGTTAAATTACTAGTGAAGTATCAAATTATAATGACATTTGAGATTAAATCAAATAATAGAGAATTAAAAAGAACAAAAATAGCACATGAATTTTTCTGTATAACTACCCTTACACTTGATGCAACAAAAATTCCAACACACTGATATCATCTTTTTGTGGTGCCATTCTACATATTTGAAGTACCGTTCTTTTTGGAGCATTCCGCCTCTTCTTGTCATACAAAAGATGTCGGTAGAATAACACCATTAGTCCATTGAAGTACCATCCGTTTTGACATTTGTTTGATAAGATTTAAGTAATGCGTAAAACACCTTCTGAGTTTATGTCAAATTGGCCTTTATCCACTATCCTTTACCATCTCAGTATTTCGTTTTTCATGATACTGACCGTTTGCTACACTTCATATTTGTGCAAGTGGCTTATAGTGCAAAAATGTGGTCCTTTTGTTTGCTTATGAAAAACCTTTTACTACTCGATAAAATTAACTCGATTTGCTGTCTTTACGTAATAAATCTAAAACAACTCATCTCTAACCAAATAGTATTTGTCTCCATCCCTTTCGTACCTACTTGATTGGTATATATGCCGTTGACACAAACGTACCTTCAATCAAAATATTGACCAAAAATTAATTTAATTTAATAGAATTACTAAATATTTAATTTAAAAGAAGATAGAAACAGCCAAAAAAAAATAAAAGATATTAAATTAGAGAATGAATTCAAAGGCCTTTGAATTATAATAGAAGGAAGGAGTTGGGACTGTTGTGAAAAATTACGCAAGATCTAATTTAAGTGCAGTGGAAATAATATAAAATTTTTCACAAAATCAACTTTAATATAATTAAATTAGAAACATAAAACAAGAAATTAACAAAATTATACTAACCTTTTTCCGATTTCTTGTTATAATTTTCCGTTTCTTTGAAACTGTCAATTCCAAGAGTCGTTCAATCGTCCGACTTCTAATGGTATCCACAGATCTATTCAGAGAAAACTCAAATCAAATTTGAGAGGAAAAATTGTTGAAAGTGCTAGCATCCATTTTTCTAATTTTTCCTTTTTATATGAAAAATCTTATTTCCCATATCTTTGGATTTTATTAAAATTACAATTAAAGTCAAACTTTAATTATAATTATTAATTAATCTTTATAAGATCAATATCACATATTGACCCTTAAAGTTTCTAAAACTTCTCAATTAAGTCCAACTTATTCTAATTTCAATTTCTCTTTTATGAACCTTTTATGTGTGACTCATTAGGTTCCTAATATGTTGGTCATGATTATAAATTCTAATTCTAATTCATAATTAGAATTCATAATTAGAATCAGATAAATTAAAACTCCTTTTAATTTATCTTTAATTCCCTAATTAAACAATTTATAATCA